>OX457141.1:2532500-2860000 GCA_949752895.1 Dendrolimus pini | reverse complement strand
TCGAACTTTTAAATTAGATAACACATCACCTCCTTAATTGAAATCTTACGCAAATGTGATTGATAGTCTGTATAGGTCAAGTTACATCCAATTTACATGTCTTCCATTCACCAAATTGATCTATTGTTCCTCAGAACAGTAGCTTATGATTGCCTTCGAATTGTCCATACAAATACTAACTTATTGTTCGTTTAACCCGTTCACGGCGTTACCCTTTTAATTTTTTTTTAACCGACTTCAAAAAAGGAGGAGGTTCTCAGTTCGTCGGAATCTTTTTTTTATGTATGTTCACCGATTACTCCGAGGTTTATGGTCCGATTTACGTGATTCTTTTTTGTTCGACGCGGAATAGCTGCCATTTGGTCCCCTAAAAAATTGACATAGTTTGGCCCAGTAGTTTTCATTTTATGAAAAAAAATTCATTCCGCGCGTTACCTTTCGTAGGCGTACCCATAGATACTAAAAAGTAACAAATAAATAAAAAAACTTGGTTTAAAAAACCGACTTCAAAAACTAAAAAGTATAAAATAACTTATTTCTAAAGCTATTATTATTATTAATATATATTATCTAAAATATCTTGAAGTCGGTGCAAAGTAAAACATAAAAATTACTATATTTTCAAAATTACCAAGCAGCGACTTTAAGATGTTTTAGATAATATATATCAATAATAATAATAATAATAGCTTTAGAAATAAGTTATTTTATACTTTTTAGTTTTTGAAGTCGGTTTTTTTAAACGAGGTTTTTATTTTATTTTAAGTCACTGCCTTTGAAGTTTAGTAGAACTCGCAATCGACTTAATTTGAAGTACGTATGAGATGTTAACAAACCTATAAAACTGTATTAAAAGTTAGGTTCTGAGTACATACAGAAATGTCGAACAATTTAATTGTTTAAATTATTTCTTTATTTTGTGTTCATTTTTAATAATAGCAATTGATCTTTTTTTGTTTTATGAATTGACAATATCGTAACTGTCACTGTCATTTGATTTTGTATTAAGAAGTTGACTATGTTACAATGTAAGTGTGTATTATTGCGGTGCATTAAAATTAAGTAGACAGCTTGAAATTCTGATCTAGTTATTAGTTTTTCCTCAGAGAAATATAAACGTCGAAACGAAACCTCCTGCACTAAAGCGAAACACATGACTTCGGGTACCGCACTTAATGAAAAATAATCCGTGCTAAACGCACTAGCTTCTTTAACTCGAAAGACGCTGGTTCGAATCCTTGCCTTAAAAGCACGCTCCCGGAAAATTCCCCGGGGGATTCCCGGGATAAAAAGTATCAAACATTTTATTGTATAAAATTTGTTATTGATCGGTGAAAAAATCTTATTGGAGCTCGAATTTTTGTTCCATTTGCTCATTTTAAATCTTTCCGAAATATTTCCCGCGGGATTCCCAGGATAAATAGCATTGCAGATTTTAATTCCGCTAATCAGCGAAAACCTCCTCTTAGACAGTTGTCTGACCCAATGTCCATATTGTTATAATTACCATATGCTGACGGTGAGGGAAAACATCGTGATGAAAGCTGCACATCGAGGTAGCAGATGTGTAAACTCCGCTAAGCCGCCGTGGACAAGTACGGCAGATGCATACATGCATCTGCCGTACTATAGGTGCATTTTCCTAGCAATTCGGAGGCTTGAACATTGGGACATTTATGGACTGCTATTGTTTATTTAATCTTACTAAAAGTAAGACGTATACGTAAAACGTCTGCAACGAATACACGATTTCGGGACTGAATGAAAAACCCGTAAGAGATCCTTAAGATCTCCTAACGCACTGAACGGGTTCAATCGTGCCAAAAGCTATTTTATTTCAACTTCCATTAAGACTTTACAGTGTGCAATAATTTAGAACACTTATATGATAAACAAAATTAGCGTAAATATTATATTACATAAATTGCACCTTATTTCTAATGAAATAATGCTCTAAGTAAACGCAAAATGTAGTTGGTAGACTTCATAGGATTTAATACAACTTTATTTAAAGTACTAGTAAACTCAAAAATGAACTCTATTCGTAATAAGTTAAAGCTGTTTAGGAGTGTAAAGTGAGTTGGTCCTTGGTTTCCCAAGACGAGGATTTTAAGTGAGAGGTCATTGTGAAATAACCCAAAGGTCAATCTAGCACAAGTGCTTTGTGATTGTAGTACTAGCTTATGACAGATGTGATCTCACGGTAATTGGGACAAAGCGTTGCAATTTTAGGAATGTCGCGTATGAATGAGTTATATTTTGTTAAACAAGCGTCCTTGTTATGAGTCGTACTAGTAATTAGAATTTTCCTCAATAAAATAATCGCAGACAAACACACATATTGGATGTCCCCAGATTAAGCAAGTTATGGGTAATTTACAACGGACTACTCTGGGCCGATCCTAGACACCCAGACCATAGTAAAACATAGAGAAAATTTGTTTCCGAAATTTACCATGCCAGGAATCGAACCTGGGGCCTCTGTGTCGCAGTGAGGTAAGCCATCAAAGGCTTATACCGCTCCTTTAACATTAGCCATCTACCAGTGAAAGTCCCGTCAAAATCGGTCCCGCCGTTTGAGAGATTAGCCGGAACAAACACACAGAAAAAATAATTTGGTTTTTGGTATAAGTACTAGCCGTTAAGCTTCAATGTGTTAATATTTTATGTTTATGTGAAAGTTTAAATATAACTTATATAATTTCCAGGTCAATACCACGCTGGTAAATACGGCAATGGACCTGCCGCCGCTCCTCAACAGTACGCCAGAGCACAAGCGTCAGCCGGATACAGACAACCATACAAGTACTAGAAATCCATCAAATTCAGTATTTAGCCATATCACCTGAAAACAATTGGAAGATGAGCAACATTCATAGCGATTGCATTGCACTCACACACAGAACGCAAGGCTGGGATTGGATCGATTACACAGATTTTGAAACTGATTGGTCGGTTTTAAATAAAAGTTCGAAATACAATTTACATGACAGAAATGTTGCTCTTCATCTTATTCATTGTAATATTTTTAACAAAACGATGAGTTTTTTTTTTGATGTGAGTTACTGGAAGCTGTATATAGTTGGAGGGTTTTGTTAAAAATATTATAACTATACTTGTAAGAAAATACTGTCTTAGTCATAATGGTTACCAGTGATAAAATAATGACGAGATTTCTATTTATTCTATGAATAAAAGTGATACATTTTTATAACAAACTTTTAATGTTTTTTTAATACCTTTAGCTCTATAATCTTAATAAGTACTCACTTTACTTACTTACATAAAAAAGTATATATTGTACTAATAATAGTTGTTAAATTTTGATTGTTATATTACGTATTAGTGCAAGAAAAATATGTGCCTTTTCAAATTGACATAATACCGCCATTATTTGACGTCAATCAAAGAAAACATAATATTTATATTTTTCTGAGCCTAAAGTTGAACTTGATCTACATTTGCATTAATTAAGTTACCTATTAGTAAACTCGCGAACTGGCGAGTTAAGTGCTTACCATCGTTTGGACAGAAGTTTTCTGGTTAGGTAATAAATTGTCCTCGATAATAACACTATCTCATAAAAAAGTGGTTTGTACTTCGCAAATCAAACCATTTTTATTGCGAGTTAAGTGTTACATTGATCTTATACATTATAACTGAGAACTTATTACTTAGTTGGCCTTTATAAGCATCGTAATAATAATGTAACTTAACTCTCGGTGAAATGTAATATTTTATTTGGTGCCTCATATATATTTTATTTTATTTAAAACAACACAATATCTTCTTAATTTTTACCTCTCACTTAAATTTTCTTCGACACTATAATAGGATTTTTGGACCAACTACTCGAATAATTTTTGTTTAAACATATTAACTTCTGACTAGACCCATATATTCTTATGTATTATACCCTCAAATGTTAAGACTGTATGGATCAATGTGGCAGATTCGGATTCAGCGCATTGAAATACATACCTCCATCCATCCATCCACTATATCCATACGTCCTCAAAATTTTGAGGGTGTATGGACCAAACTTTTCCCAGATTTAGATTCAGCGCATCGAAATATATACACCCTCTGTTTGCGATTAACGCAACTTTTTCGTACCATCAAACTTCATTTCATTACAACATAATATTATTATAAAACACACACGTCACTCGCCTTACATACGTCTTCTTATATAAACAACGCCTAATATTTCTCTGTAAATTAATGAGTTCAAATTAATATTTAATCATTCTATGGTTTTAGCACTAGTAACTGCATTTGTATAATCGGCAAAAACTATAAGATTAACATCCGGAATATTATTTTTTATATAATCTAAGACATTATTTGAGAATAAAATAAATAGAATTGGGCCAAGTATTGAACCCTGTGGTACACCCAAGGTTATATTTTGAAGCTCAGAGTTATACGAGATTTCAGTATTATTTTCAGTATATGTAACTTATACGTACATTTTTCGGTTTTTAAAATAAGATTCATTTTTTGAGTACAGTTCCTCTTATGCCATAATGTTCTAACTTAGTATAAATAATGCATGGTCAATTGAGTCAAATGCTGAGATCCAGAAATAATCCAGCTACTTTCAATCTGTTATTTAACTTGGTAACGATATCGTCAACTAAAATGTTTATCGCGTCCGCTGTACCAACCCCTTTCTGATATCCGACTTGTCTTAAATTGACAACTCTATTAACATTTAATTTTACATGACGTACTAGTCTACTTTTTATTACAGTTTCTAATATTTTTGACAATGATGGTAATACTGATATTGGTCTGTAATTTTTTGCTTCACTTTTCATACCTTTTTTAAATATAGGAATGATTTAAGCAATTTTTAACTGGTCAGAAAAAAAGCACCTTTGGTGTAATCTAATATAATAAAATGCCTGCGAAATCACAAAATATATAAATACTGTGGCGACCGAGGGTGGAACTGCCCAGCAGCGTAAATCAGCTTTAGAACTTTTAGAAAGAACTAGAAATTTCTGGAAGGAAAAGACAAGGACGGATAGATGTTAGAAAGAGATAGACGACGAAAGAAAGAAAGAGATAGATAGATGTTAGAAAGGGATAGATGTATAAACGAAAGTTCCCGAACAGAAGGTTCGGGAAAGAAAAGACAGAGATAGATAGATGTTAGAAAGGGATAGATGTATAAACGAAAGTTCCCGAACAGAAGGTTCGGGAAGGAAGAGACAGAGATAGATAGATGGGTTCTAGAAAATTCTTCCGGGTATATAAACAGCATAAGGCGCGCCTACCGGGCAGTTTAAAGTTGAGAGTTGAGTTTAAAGTCGAGTTCAGTCCAAGACGGTGAAACGACAAGTGCGATACTAAAGAGTTATCAGAGAAGCTTAATAGAGTACAGAGACGGATTAAGTGGTGAATTATTGACAAGTTTGGTGGACAGATACACGAAGGAGGTGTGTAGCGTATTTCGAGAGAGGAACCAGAGGCGAGCTACACGCGATAATATTGGAGGTGGTCCGCGCAATATCGGCGACGGTATTGAGGGTGTGACAACTTATCGTCGGGACTGTGCATCGTTGGTCGTGTGTTTAAGGACAGCAACCCTACAGGGAGGTACTGCGCGCGGCTTTGTAAGTCAATAAAAGCTCTTAGTTAAAAACTGGTGTTTTCTTTCAATCCATAAGAGCGTACCCCCGCTCGTACGTAACAATACTAATCGAAAGCAAGTTTCATCGAATAGAATACCAAATCACCCTCCATCCATCCACCCACCATATCCATACATCCTCAACATTTTGAAGGTGTATGGCCCAAACTGACAAAATAGGTACATGAAATAGATGGGTCTAGTCAAAAATACAGTTAACTTTTTTTTATTGTGGAAAGGCGTAAACAAATAATTCAACATTCAGGCTTTATCTGAATCCAGCTGTCGCTCCTATTTGCTTGACGACTAAATTTACATATCCATAAATAATAAAACTACGTTTTAACGGTTTTAAGCGCGGTAATTTATTTCATTTTATATTCCTCCCACCCATTTTAATATTATATAAAATAATTAGATCTAGGCATGTTTGCTGAAGAGTTTCTTGGGCAGTTTCTTCTTTACAAGCCACTACATGTTGCGAAGCGGTGACAATTTAGAATATGTTCCCGTAGAGTAAATAATAACCGTAAGCAAAATTAAAACTAAATGAAATGAAATGAAAATTTATTGTCTTGTAAACAATACAGGGTTCATACAATAATATTAATATACAAAGAACATTTAGAACAGGAGGCGTCGAAAAGAAACTCTGAAACCCGCTCTTTGTAGGTCTCTTTAGAGCCTGTGTGACGGGCTACAGTTGAATTCGCTTCGGTCATATGCTCCTCATTATACATGTAGTATATAGCTGCAATGTCTTTGTGCCTTAAATACCTATATAATAATAATATATTCTAATACTAGCTTAACGGTTAAAAGTTAGTTATGTTAATATTAACAAATTAGTTTTTTGTGTGTGCATGCGTGAGTGCATGTGCATGTGTGCGTGCGTGTGTGTGTGCGTGTGTATGTTCGTATATCTGTAAGGGCCCGTGCGAGCTTCTTGTGTATTTAAAAGGTGTATATAAAAATAATAATGATCAAGCTGGCGATAGGCTAAATAAAACTTTAACAATACTCATTGACACTTAACATATTTGTCTTCCGCGATCACGGCTACTGAAAAGTGGCCAAAACGTCGGAATAATAAAATGAGAGATAACATAAATTATTATGTAGTAGGTATGTACACTAATATAGCGGTGTTATTTTAAACGCAAAGACCAAGACGCATTTAGTGACATTTAGACTATTAACTATGGCTTTTGTGGTGGAGCAGGTTAAGCCTTTGACGGCCTAGCGCACTGCAACGCAGAGGTTCCGGCTTCAATTCCTGGTATGGTGAATTTTAGAAACGAATTGTCAATGAGTATGACATTGAACATCTTTGTCTTCCGTGATCACGGCCACTGAAAAGTGGCCGAATCGTCGGAATAATAAATATCAAATAAATGACCACACTTAAAACCGTTAAAACGTAGTCTTATTATGTATACCAGTTCCAAAAACTTAAGAAAATATTATATCTATAAATGTTTGACATTGACTAAATCAACCAACAGTCTGTTCAGCATATAAGAAAAAATATAGAACTAAAAACTGCAACCCCAAAAATTCAATGAAACAATTGTATACACAAATGTAAATGAAGATTTTATCATTTATTATCACAAGCGTTTGTTAATTTCTCATGCACTTAGCAAATTGCAAACACTAATTAATTAAAATAAAGATCTACAAAACAAACACGGGTAAAAAGCTCGTGAAATCTTCGTGATGTACAATAATCATACAAGTAATGATGTGTTGTGTAACTTTACTCAGTGGGGTAAGAACGTAAATAAACTTGACATAGAAACATTGTACATTGCATTCGAAGTAATGTGATTCGAAGTAATAATGAAGTGCATCATCACTGATACTGAAAAACACTTTTAATCTGACTTAAATTGTTTTATTATTTTGTGTTTAATACTAGCGGTCTCGGCAGAAATTGTCCTGCCCTGAAACAATAATAAATAATAGTTTTTAAAAAATCGTTTTTATAGAAAATCCAACTAAAAAATAGAAAATAAATTTGAATTAAAAATAGTGTAAGGAAAAATTATTTTATTGTAAAAAAAGCATATTTTTTAGTTTTTATAAACTATTATTTATATTTCATTTTTATTTATTTAATGCCCTTCTCCGTGGAATTTTGATAAAATAATTAAATCCACTCTTATGATAAAATGGAACGTTATGTAAAAAAAGATTTTTTAAAAAGGTTTTTAAATACAAGCTTTTGAGATCCTGCATATCATGTAACAGCAGAGTGCTAGTCAAGACAAGTAAAACCAGCCCAAACACGACGGTTCTATCTTATTTAGTACAAGAGCTCCTGTGGCCACCTTCCGACTCCATCATCAGATCAGCTCCATGGTACCATATTATTGCAGTGTCACGCGATATGCATATACGTGCAAAATTTCAGCTCAATCGGAAACCGGGAAGTCGGTCAAATTTAACTTGAAAGATTCCGTTACGTACTAACATACGTATGAAGCTAATGAAAGCGTATTAAAAACTAGAACCCGATTCCAGCGACACCTACAGTGTCTAATTGAGAATCTAAACCACCTCGGAACTCAGTGGTCCTGGGGTGGTGAAACTTTGTGCGTGTTTGCATTAAAACACGCATAAAATTTAACTAAAACTTAGAACCCAATTCCAGTGTCAAGTATTTTGCTTAGATTGATGGGTTACATTTTTGAAGTTTTAGTATTGATCGTAATTTTTACATCGTCGCCAGCCATTCGCAGTTTACTGCTAAACGTAGGCCTCCCCAAGACGGCACCACTCATCCCTGTCCTCCGATTTCCTTAGCCAGCGCCTACCGGCGACCTTACACAGATCGTCGGTCCATCGGGCTGGAGGGCCACGAATTTTTACATATTCTATATTAATTAAGGATAATGTAGAATTGGAATGGTGAAAGAATTTTTAAAATAGGTCTAGTAGTTTTTAAGGTTATCCGTCACAAACACACAAAAATGTAAAATCTTTCCTCTTTATAATATTATAGATAGATTGTAAGTAGATTAATCAATTATTGGTACATTAATTAATTGGGACACACTATTAACCTAGACTTTAACCCAAAAAACTATAAACAATTAAATACATTGTTATAATTTACAAATAGACATTGTTATAATTTAGGAAGTATTATGATTATAGGTTTTTTAAAGAAGCGCTTAGCTGAATCTTTTTAGGAAAAGCGGTCTGCACCCTTGATTGAATATTAGGCATTAGTAACGCCTATGGTGGTGCAAACGCCCAGAAACAAAGGTTGCAACACAAAAATTGCTGTCTAAACGATTGCAATATGAGCAGTCCAAATCCACGAGTATTTGGACATCAATATTCTTTTTATTTTTATTAATGATTCTTCTGTCAATATGGTTTATCAATAATAACTTATTACACGCAATATTTTCCTTTTACTATAATTTCACATTAATTATACACGTTTTTTTAAACATTAGTCCCTCGAGCCGGATCTGAACAAGCGACCTATAAACTTCTTAATCTCCTTAGTATACACGCACAACTTCAAGAGACTTATGCTGTTCACATTTACATTTATTAAGTAATTAGAATTTATTTTATTTTTTTAAATCTGCGATTTTTTGTCGATGTATTCTTAATGATTCTGCTATTGGGGATGGAAACAAATTCAAACAAAATCAAAGATTGTTAAAATTAGTCTAGCCATTCTTGAGTTATTAAATGATGTAACTAACCCGACTTTGTTTTATATATAGATTTAAAATGAATCAAAAGACGTGTAAACATGCATTCTTATATTAACAAATTGTATTATTAACACTAACCTATCCTATATTGTAACAGGTCTTCTTATAAAACGTGAGTATTTTCAAAATATCACAACAATATTAAGCAGATAGAATAATATTATCAATTACATTTTGAACTTAAGTGATAAACTTAAATATATAAGTTCAGGATGAAACTACCAAGAAGAGTAGATAGACAATAGAAAAGTTTAGGAATACTTGCGGAAGAAGAGATTGAAAAATTAAGACAAGGAAGTAAGCAAAGAGATAAAATATTAAAAAGTAAATAACTATATTTGATGTATCTAAACAATGTTGAAAAGTGCCTTTTGATACATTTATTAAGTATACAGGAGTGACATAGTTAGCTTTAAAGACTGATTAATGTCGTCAAGAGAATAAGTGTCCTAATATAGAAATATGCAGTCGTTTATCACCTAGTTTCAATGTTATCGGTAATAGCACTAGTGCTACAAATCAGTCATTTTCAATCAATATTGGTATCCGGAGTTAGAGTTGAATCCAGTTTGATGACCTTGATTTGCTTGACCTCCTCCATGCTTGTCAGGATTATATTTACCTATAAAATAATAAAAATAATGAAATCAATGTGATGATACATATTATATGGATATGGATTAGTAAAATAGATAAACATAATATTATAAGAGTAACAAATTAATGCCAAGAGAAGTAAACTTATGAAAAAGTATATACAATGTTGGATGCTAATGAAGAAAATTCGACCAAGTAATACGATCTCAATAAAAATGTGTAGAGATATCATGATTATCATATATATACTGCCGGTTTTATTGACTGCCCATGAAGTATTCAATACAATGATTAAACCGATATCCTATTCCAATAGATATTATGATACGCTCTTTAAAATCCCAACTTATATGTATTTAAATATAATATGGCATAATATCTATGATAGTAAGATGTTGGACTGCGTTTCAGAGATAACAAGTTCCCACTATACAAAAGGTTATCGTCAGATAATCTTTACTCATTGTTGGATACAAATCTGATCAGACTTTGCAACACGTCCCCAGATTTTTATTATTAATATTAGTAACTAAATTACATCTGAACCTTGAAAACATACCGTCATCAAAGATTCCGGCGGCTTCATCTCTTTCGTTTTGCTGCAGCGCAATCAGGATTGCTTCTGGAGTCGGAGGTGCTACTGGTAGATGCTCTCCTTGAGGTATGAATCCACCTTCACCTGGAATCACAGATTGTACAAAATTCTCTTATTATACATTGAATAGATTCAATCAAATATGTTATAAATTACTGTTTAATTGATTTCATTTCTTATTTTTAACCGACTTCAAAAAAGGAGGAAGGAGGTTCTCAATTCGTCGGAATCTTTTTTTTTAGAGACTTATTCGAATGCTGTTTATTGCATGTCTCATGGACCATGTCATAACAATTATTTCTTTCATTCATTTAAATATTACGGTACTAGTCACTGTAGGTAAGTAAGTATTTGATTAGGAGTCTATTATTTATTTTAATTAGTAATGTTAATAATAATAATAACTAAGACAAAAGTCAGTGTTACGCCAAATTTGAATTAAATTTATCAGAAACCTCTATGTGTTGGCCTTTTAATGGCCCCCGAGCCCTCCAAAAGTCCGACCATTTTTATGGCACATATACTGTATAATATCCCCAAATTAAGCCATTTCCGATTGTGTTATGGGTTTTATACAAGATAACATAAAAAATTGACTCTACCTGCAGTATACGTAACGGTGTATGTATGTCCATCGTCTCCTTTATATGAGTATCCGCCTTGACCCTGATCGCTATTTCCTGCTTCTTCTGCTCTAATACCGTTCGAAGTTTCAAAGCCAAAATGGTAGTCTGAAATTGAAATAATTATTTAATTTATTCATTAAAATGTCTAGAATATTTCAAAACCATTACATGACTGTGTATTTCATTGATGTTAATTAAAACACGATCTAAAAAATAAAGCATATTTTTTTCTTCCTAGTTGTTGACACTGTCAACCTTTGCAATAGAAATACTGGAATATGAGTCATGGGCAAAAACAGAAGCTTACAGTAGCAAAGTCAAGAGAACGATCATCATCATTTGTGCCTGAAATCCCGGTAGCATTCAGAGTGTTATTTTATTATGTCTTTTCTTCTTCATGTTATTCTTCACAATGTCAAGTCAGCATTTCCTCAATCTTCCCCTTCTCCCGCGATCAACCAGAGGTGGGATAGCTGGACATCTGTTCTCCACATAATTTGCAGTGCTCCGTAAAACGTGGCTATACCAGCGTTAGCGAATCTCCTGCTGTTTGCCCCCTAAGTTACGAAGACGAAAACTGCCCTGAATGCTAAAGTTCCTGACGTAATTTTTCTACATATCCACCACAGAGTATTAATTTTTATTCTTTATTATACACAAAATAGTTACAAATAACACTATAAAATAATGGTGATGTACAAAGGCGAGCTTGACCCTAAAAAGAGTTTTCTTCCAGCAAACCTATGGGTCTAGTGAGAGTGGGAAGACAAGAGGCAGGGTTGTGTACATGAAACTTATTATTACATAAAAGTACTTTATGAAAATAAATATTACATTTTTGTGACGCGAAGCTTTTATTTTTATGTCTTTCAAGTACAAGTGACGACTGGACTAATTAATATAAATGAAACCAGTTTCTTAAGTATGCTTTTGTGGTCTAGAAGCTTATGCGAGCACAAGTAATTTACCATATAGTCGGTTAATAAAACTACTTTTTAACGGTTTAAGCGCGGTAATTTATTTATTATGTATAGGTTATAGGTACAAGTCGCGAACACTTAAGAAAATGTTATAAAGTCGGTTTATTAAGTAAGCAGTCCCTAAATAAGTTGTGTATGCAATTTAAAGAATGTTCGCTCTTCAATTTAAAGAATCTTCTCGCTAGACTCATAGGTTTGCTGGAAGAAAACTCTTTTAAGGTTAAGCTCGCCTTTTTTATAATTGTGTATGTAACTTTTTGTGTACAATAAAGAATAAAGAATGTTATTTGAGTTTTTGGACAGACTTATACTACCTTTTACCTCAGAAGAAACAAAAATATATATTGTAAACGTAGAACAAAAGCGTGAAATGAAGTGAAATAGATTCAAAAATTTGTGAGCATAAACTTATGTAATATACAAGTAGTTTGCGTCTGTATAGTTAATTTAATGTATCCACTAGAAACCATTCCACCTCTATTTGGTATTGGTATTCTATTCCTCGATCGACATTTTTCAAGAGTTTGAAACTCCGTTTTTTTAATAGCTTCCCTTAATATTTTAGATATAAATTTCCCTCAAGACTTTTAACGCAATGTGAGCTTCGTAAACTTTGCCAAGGCAAAAATTTTAGGAGTCATAATTTTCATTTTTGCTACGTGAGTAATCTCGATCTATATAGATTTACTCATGTTTCTTCGTTCACTAGCAGCGTGTGATAATTATAACAATATTTCAATCACGCTAGAAAATTAACTAAAACGTTCTCATATCTCCTTGACTACGACTTAAACCTAGACGTTACTAGAACAAGACGCGGTTGCTTTGCTACTAAGGTATCCCCTCTTGTCACATTATAGTCTATACCCAGCAGTAGAGTGTGGTAAAGCATTTCCTACATAAACTTACTTCCAGTTTCACTGATCTCCTGCTCTTGCTTCAGAACCTCAGCGTGTTTCTCAGCGTCTTGCTGTGGTCGTCTATTACCATTATCTAAAGAACCTCCTCCACCTATATGGCCTGAGGACTGTGAGTCTTGGTAACTCTGGCTTTGGCTAAAGGAACCGTGTGCTTGAGGAATGTAGTTTCTTGAGGGAAGTTGCGCTGATGACGTTACAGCTAAGATGGTGGACAGGATGATCTGTAAATAATCAGTAGAGTTACAATTAAAAATACGTTTGGAGGGTTTGAAGCATGGGTATTTTTTATTGCTTGAAGCGCGTCAATAGACAGACTGCCCACCTGATGGAAAGTGGTTACCGTCGCCTATGGAGATTTTCAATACTAAGCGTGATAACAACGCGTTACTAGCCTCTACAATGGGATAGAGGGGATGTAATAGGAGGAATGGGATTGAGAGGATGAGATAAGAAGCACTCGATAGAGGGTGTAGTAGAACAGTTACAAGCCAATAGATGGCGTACAATAACTGGGGGTCCCAAACGATTCCCGAAACGTTCAAAGAATATATACAAATTTCTATCCATACTAGACCAAGATTCTCAGTGGAAGATCTTCCTTTGAGACGAGCATTCCATCTCGCTCTTACAACCATTAGGGTAATGAGGGGGTCAGATAGAGATGATGGAATAGGTTGATGGGATAGAGGTTGCGAAAGTGGGCTGCCGGAACTCTCACTGAGTATAGCTATCTAACCAACTCAGTTGTAATCAATATAATGATTTTAGCATGGCTTTACCATGTCCAATGTGTACACCTAATAATACTTATATCTGGGGCTTCATACCGAGTAATCGGTGTGACGTGCGACAAACTAATGCCACTGAAACTAAAAGGCCAGCTATATAAATCTATCATACGACCGGTCATGTTACAATGGTTCGCATGTTGGGCCTCTAAAGTGATAAACCACAAACGGCTGCACTCAGCTGAGATTAGAATGTTGCGATGGATTTGTGATGTTACAAAAATGGATAAGGTGAGAAATAAGTACTATGAAAGTTGCACCTATGACTGAAAAATTGAGAGGAAGAAGACTCAGGTATATATGGACATGTAATGATGAGGGATGATAATCACGTTACAAAAATAATGTTAAACTGCAAGATTGATGGATATAAATGTAAAGGTAGACCAAAAAAGAGATGGATAGATTGTGTGAAAGCTGATATGATGATATGTGGTGTGATAGAGGACGTATGTCAGAATAGAGGAGTATGGAAGAAAAATACATATTGTGCTGACCCCAAATAAAAGAGAGAAGGCGAAAGAAAAGAGAGATCAGGGGCTCCATAGTTTGATTTTTATTTCTAGAAGTTCGGAAGCCCACGGGCATCAGCTTCATCATCATGTGAATTTCGAGGCGATCCAGCTCCTCGATAACACGGACATAACTAGAAGGCTCAAAAGGACAAAACCATTTGAACTAGTGCTATAAATAAAACAAAAGTGCAGTGTAATGCGCTAGCTATTAATAAAGAACACGTGAACAAAGTGTCTTCGCCTTAATAGAGACAATAAGAAATGTGTTAATGGCCACTTTCTTTGTAATAATACTTTTAGTTAATTTAGGTTATATTATAATAATTACTTATTAATCTTTTTAGATTAGATGGTAATTTAATAAGGTATTTCTTTCTAAATTCTTTACTTATAGAAAAAAAACTTGAGAGGTGTCAAGGGACACCCAAGGGGGGAAGGAACGAAGTTCCTTTCGATTAATTAGTGAAGTAATTGTATTTTTTTTAAGTTATAATAATATTTTTTTTACACCACACTGTTCAATGCAAAATAGAAAGACGAAACGAAAATAACTGGCTTGCTTTCTATTAGAGAGTTAGACAGAGAAACACGCGCACGCTGCACGGCTTACAACTATAACATTAAGTGTCGTTACAACTTTTGGTCTTATTTTTTTCCGTCTAGCCAAAAGGAAACTTTTGGCCAAAAGGAACTTCGTTCCAAAAACTTCTAGGAGTGAAACTTCTTTAGAATCGATGTGATTTGAAAATCGGCGAAACGACAAAGTGACACGAAAAAGAGATAACCACATAAAATTCAACCCTGTTTAAGTTGTAATAAATCACATTTCTCTTTACCCTTTAATATTAATTGTCAATTTAAATAAAACATAAAAGATTTCAAATTAATTTTAGCTCTATCTGTATGTGCTTAAGGTAGATATTCTTCCACGCGTAGATCAAAGGAAATTGGGCGTAACGATGCATTACATTTTAAACTTTATGCTAGTGATTTAAAGTGTAAAATAATATGCATCGTGTTATTTTTTTTAAATAGCGTCAATGTATGTACAATGTAGCGTAACGACATTTTTAGAATTTTATAATTTTCAGATATTATAATACTACGTACCAATTTCATATTTACAAATGTTCTACAATCTACCGTATTGGAGCTTGAACTGTGCTTTTGAATGTGCGCAAACCACTTTTATACCAACTAAGTACATTTAAATGATGCGCTTTAAACAGCTTAAGTATTCGTTGACATCGATATTAATTGAAACCTTGGGCATTTATCGTAGAATGTATTTATTAAAAAGTTAAACAGAAGAAATCAACCTAATATTGAAAAAAAGCCTTGAAAAATGTGATTCCTCCCGCCCATTTAATATAATATAAATTATTAGAGCTAGGCATATTTGCTGAACAGTTTCTTGCGCCTCTTCTTCTCTTCAAGCCACAACATCTTGCGAAGCGGTGGTCAATTAAATTAGGCTCCTATAGAATAAATAATAGCCATAAACAAAATTAAAAGTAAATAATTAAAATGATTGACGGTAGGCTAAATAAAACATTAACAATACTCATTGACACTTGACATCTTTGCCTTCCGTGATCACGGCCACTGAAAAGTGGCCGAAACGTCTTCAGAACTTCTTTAAGAATGAGAGAAAGATGATACAAGATGCAATATTTTGTTAATTGTGAATGACAATAAAAAAAGAATATTGCCTGAAGTAAGCAAACAGGCAGACGGTCCACGTGATGGAAAGTGGTTACCTGCCGGATAGACGTTTGCAACATCAAGGGTGTCGCCAACGCGTTGCCGACCTCTAAGAAATTTTATAATACCGTTTTAAAAAAAACCCATCTCTCTTTTCTTTCACCATATGCCAATTAATTGGGGTCGGCCCAATAAGCCTTGTCCTTCCACATTCTTCTATTCTGACATACATCTTCTGTCACACCACAAATCATCATATCATCCTTCACGCAGTCCATCCATCTTTTTTTTTGGTCTACCTTTACATCTGTACCCATTTAAAAAACCCCATATATCGTAAAGGGAAAACCGTGGCGGGAAGTTGCCTCTAGATCATCGTTGCACGTGGAATAAATGTTATAGAGAACCGATGCGTAGGTGAGCGTGGGAGCTCTACGAAATGGCGGGGAACATCCCGTCGTTGTGGAGCTGTGCGGTTGTTTTTTTTAATTATTATAAACAATTCTGCGGACTCGAGTTCCGTACCCTTTTTACAACTTGATTACTGTTAGAGTTTTTTGAGTTCATACACGCCTATGTTAATTTTGATTACTGTGGGCGACATTAATTTTGTGGTTTTTATGTTGCGTTGTGTACCTTAAGAATAACTTTTTTTTCTAATTTTAATACTAAACTTATACTAATGTAGAGTGTATCTGTTACATGCTGGTGTTGTGAGAAAGTGCATGTGCAGTGTGTGCCTTATGTCTATACCTATATATATTATCTGCTGTCCGGTTGTAGAAGTGTGGCATTGGCACCAGATCAAACAATTCCTCGGAACGTTCCCCGTTATACAGGCGGAGAATACGCAGAGGGTAATAATTGAAAGATAACACCTATACTAGTATTATAAAGAGGTAAAGTTTATGAGTTTGTGACGTTGTAGGGGGTAATCTCTGGATCTACTAAACCGATTTTGAAAATTCTTTCACCAGTGGAAAGTTACATTATTCCTTAGTGACATAGGGTATATTTGATTGTGATTAATAATAAGTATGTTATAAGTTTTTTCTGATGCCCAACGAAGTGGGTGCGGGTCAGCTAGTATAATTATAACTATATAGTAGATATATACATTAATGTAGCGGTGTTATTCTTAACTTAAAAACCAAGACGCATAGAGTGACTATTAACTACAACGGCCTCTGTGGTGGAGCGGCCTACTTCACCACAACGCAGTGGTTCCGGGTTCGATTTCTGGTATGGTAAATTTCGGAAACGGATTTTCTCCGTTGTTTACTACGGTCTGGGTGTCTGGCACCAGCCCCAGAGTGGTATATTATCCATAACACAAGCGTAACCTGGTTTAATTAGGAAATATACAAAATGTGTTTTTGTCTACAGGTGAATCCCGAACATATTTTGTATTGTTCTTTGGTGCGTAGTCTTCTAGAGTACGCTTCACAGGTATGGAATCCAATGTATGATGTATATGTTAATAGAATCGAATCCATACAACGTAGGTTTTTAAGATTTTTAGAGTTTAAACGCAAGGTTAGCGATAATCACTATGAAGCTAGATGTCTCTGACATATTTTGCCATTGTACAAAAGGAGACAAATAGCAGATATTTGTTTTTTTTTTTCGTTAGAGTACAGCAGACAGGCAGACGGCCCACCTGATGGAAAGCGGTTACCGTCGCCTATGGACGTTTGCAACACCAGAGGTGTCACCAACGCGCTGCCGGCCTCGAAGAAATCTTATGACACGCTTTTTAAAAAACCCCATGTCAAAGCGCTGTGGGAAAACCACGGCTGGGAGCTCATTCCAAATCCCCACGGTGCGCAAGAGGAACGTTCTAGAGAACCGTTGCGTACAAGAGCGAAGCGGCTCAAGGAAGTGGGGATGAACGCCCAGCCGATGGCGTGCGGTGCGGTGGTAAAAAGAAGACGAAGGCACCATTCTAAACAGTTCCTCGGAACACTCTCCGTTATATAGTCGGTAGAATACGCAGAGAGACGCGAAGTCTCTCCGAAGGCCAAGCGTATCTAGTGAGTATCTAGTAGATATAGTGATGCTAAGTAAAATTGCACAGTCCAAAATAGACTCGCCTTATTTGTTATCTAAAATATGTTCAAAAGTGCCAACAAGACTATTCCGGAACCCAATACAATTGTTTGTTCCTCGAATATCTAGTAATTATATGGCAAATTCTTATTTTAATCGTGTATCACTTAACTATAATCTTTTAGCTGTTACACATGATATAGATTTATTTATAAGTAATCTGCTGAATCTTAAGACGGTCCTGGTAAAGCATTGGTCTGAATATTAGGAAGTCAATAGGTCAGTTTTAAAATCATTTATTTTCCTTTTTTTTTAATTTCCTCATTTTAATTTAATTTACAGAATTTAACATATTTACTAGCAAGCATTATAGCTATCTATATGTGGAAAGAATAAAATGGTTATAGATATTTAGTAGTATATACTTACTTAGTTGTAAACTGTTTTCCGAATAAAATAAAATAATACACAGACCATAATTCAGAGATCATGTGTGTCAATTCAGAGGTAATTCAACTGTATTGTCATTAAACCAAAGGTATATAAGTACCAACAACAAACGGGGCAAGAGTTACATTAAAACGTCTTTAAAAAAAAACAAACGCAACAGAAGGACATCTTAACAGTATGTATGTATGTAAGTTACGAAACTGAAAGTGGCCTGACGATCAAGGCCGCGTGGTCAAGGTTACCAGGCTAAGTTAAACCGTGAACGTGCACTTTCTAGAACGTGTGAGAGGTGTTACGAGATCATGTTACAATTGTCTGTATGATATTTGATGAGCATATCATGTTTACATCACGGAAGACGTATAATAATGATTGACAAATCACCAGTAAAAAAATGTAATGTAACACGCTATCCAGTTACAGTTGGCGCCAGCCGGCAAACACCCAGACCATAGTCAATAAAAGAGAAAAAAATTTCCATGGCAGAAATCGAACCTAGAACATCTACTTTGCAGATGCTTTGCAAGGTAGGCCGACAAAGGCTTAGCACGCTCAACTACAGAGGCCGTTTATTTATAATCCATTTTTATTGTTATACCCAAAGATGCAGAGGCTGTGGGATGGGCCGCTCAGTAAGTCGGTGATTGACAATCTCATGTCATCTTGCACAGGCGATACACTGATCGTGTTCGCCTCCTAGCTGTTTCTAAATGGGAGTCTGGTTTCTGGCTTCAGTATTTGCACTCGGCGAATCTAGATACACTCCTGGATGATACTACATTCAGGATTGCTGCCTGCATTCGCCTGGGGGCTGACATCGTAGTCCCACATCGTTGTCGGTGCGGAGATAAAGTTGATAGACTGGGCCATCAGTTTATAATAGTATTTAATTTCTGAGAACTTATTAATTTTCCTGGAGTCTCAAAAATCAACGTGCAGACCCGACTCGCACACGGCCACTTTTTACACCAAAACGAGTCAGCGTGGCTCTATTACAACCAGAATGAATTAAAACCATAAAGTGAATTAGTTTTGTAATTTCGTAGATGAATGTAAGGCTGCGTTTCCGATCACAGCAGCGAGTTGGGCGGCATCGAAATTATTATTTCCATGATGATGACCATGTTTTCTTTATCTCCGAAGATCGCTAGACAAAAAATTTGAAATATCACAATTTACTAGTGATTTTTCAAATTTTTTGTCCACGATACGACGGATTTGTGCCTTATTTCTGGCTTTCTTCTTTTCTGTCTCTTCTCTCCTTTCATACTACGTCGTCGTTTATGATCGTATTTACTGGATGGCGTGGTGATTTTATAAAACAAGAAGAGACATTTGGTAGTCAAACGATATTAATATTGTCTGTTTTATGTGAGACAGTCGAACATACATATATAGTACGTATATATATAGTATATATATTGTAAAGCAATGTTGTCGTATATACGTCGAACAATTTTAACATAATCTGTCTTTGATTCAATAGTAGAACCTGTTTTCTGTTTCATGATAAAATTATAAATAAAATTTGAGAATAATTGTTTGTTTAATAAATATATAATTAAATACATTTTCTAGTTTAATATTAGATTTTTCTTATAATTTCAGGAACAGGCAACCACTGAGACATTTAAAAAGCATTAAACAGTGTAATTGACTAAAAAAATATGTATGTGTTGTACCAAAATTATCTTCTAAGGAAACACAACATATACATAATAATGTATACATTTCAGCGATAAGACCGCCCCTTCGTAAGTTTTTTTGTAATGGTGTACAATAAAGTGTTATCTATCTATCTATATATAAAAAATATGTTTAGTATAGCCATAGTATAGCTTAAGTTCGCCGCATCTGTCAACCCCTAATACGCTTTCCGCTGTGATCGGAACCGCGCCCTAAAATCTGACCCCTAATAGCGCGAACTTGTTACTAGGAGAACAAACTACCGACGCTGAGTTAATTACAGGATCGTTCTATAGTATAGTATATGTTGCACGGAATATATTTCTATAAAAACAAAACAACATTTGCGAATATGAGCCGTAGTAAATTTGTAATTACGGATGATTCTAATGCAGCGATACTCAACCTTTTTTCTTATAAGGGCCACATAGATGTATTAGATAAGATGCTGCGGTCCTCAACATAAATAATAATAACAACATACATAATATAATAACACAGCAAATGAAAAGGTAAATCACTTGCCATATTTAAAAAATCTGTGCAAAACCTACCTTAGTTTATAATCTTATATTAGTACATTATGGTACTAGTGTGTAACATTGGTGATTAACGCCGAGGCGCCATTGAGACTCGAGCCGTAGGCGAGGGTCTTAAGAGAGCCGAGGACGGTAATCATCAATACACACGTGTATCATACGACGTTTTTCAATACACTTGTGAATAAAATAACAACAAAAACTCATTTTATTTAGTACATAACAGTTTTCCTATGCGCGCGCATTGCGATCGGCCACAGACTAAAGGGATGAGGTTTTTTTTTTGGCGCATAGGGTTTGCGCCTATTCTGCCACGTACAAAATGGGGAATTTAAAGTTCTCTTTTATTATAGAGAAAAAAAAAGTTATATATGAGTGAAAGTTTTATTTATTAAACACGTACGAGTTAAAATTATCTATTTAAATAAGAAGTTGCATGAAATGAACAAGCAATAGGAACATTATTTTTTTGTTCTATAGAACACGATCTTTTTTTTTGAATAAAAACTTTTTAAGAACAAAACAACTTAACCAATAAAATTAAAAAAAAAACTATAACTCACTAGTGAGTTGTAATTTTTTTTAGTCACAGTTTGATTATGGGTGTCATTCTGTGCCTAATTGCGGTGACCATAGAGCCACTTTATGAGCAAGTGTGTTGAAAAATATATTTTTCTATTTTTCTTAACTTTGCTGTTTACTGTCCACATTGTACTGCCTTTCCTTTTTTAATTTACTTCTTTTTAATTTAATTATACCTAAGCAGAAGTTGTTCAAATTATCCACTCAATCAGGTCGCCTGGAAGAGATCGCTTTAAGCGATAAGGCCGCCTTTTGTTTTGCCGTAAAATTATTGTAATTATTCATTCTGCAAATGTTTATTTGGTGAACAATAAAGTGTTTTCTTTCTATCTAAAATTAACTCACTTACTTTAATTTTACTTTGTCTTCTTTACAAATTTACATAGAATCTAGTGACTCAACGAGTCGTAGGTTAGCAAAAGTGGTCACTGCGCTATGTAAGTCTCGCCTTGAGACGCGAGGTACTAAAAGGTGTACCCGGGGACAGAGAAAATATAATGTGTGGTAGAAGAAGAAATGTATTTAGGTGTATTTTTAATCCTAAAGCATAAAAGAAGCTTGCGATCCAACTAATGGAAAATGTTTACCGTCGTCTATGGACTAATGCAATACCACAGATTATACTAATGTAATTGTATAACGGTTAGTATGTCAGACGGGGCACTTACAAAAGCTCAGTGGGCCACATGGGGCCCACGGCCCGTGAGTTGAGTATAGCTGTTCTAATGCGTCTAGTTCATTGCCATATCGGTCCAGTTGCACTACAATATTTAATTGTTTCCTAAAGCTGGTGATAGACATGCGAATACATGTGCGTACTTTTGGCACGACAATCATCTTCACTTCTGAAAGTTTGCGCACTTATATACGGTGTCAGTCAGTTTTAAGCCATTAGTACGAGTATTTGTTCGCCCTTCTATCATCCGCTTTATACTTACATAATTTGGACCGGATAGAAGCACGAGATTATATCGAATTTCGAGGAAATAATTTTCCTAGGGGAAACTATACCATTATTACAATTACCACGTGCTGGTGGTAGAGGGAAACTTCTGAAGGTGATTTGAATCAATATAATCGATATGTAACATTTGCCAGTCCATTTAATGACAAGAGTGGCAGGTATATTATTTGTTAGCTTAAATGGGACATTAAGCCAATCTCCAATTAAAAGCCAATCAATAGGATTGGATGGCCTGTAATTATTTTATTTTTTGAATACAAGACGATCACATAATCGACCACTTATAGAGTAGAATCTGATCTGGGCAAGTTTCAAACCTTTAGTTGGCAAGAAACTGAAAATTAAGCAATACTACTTTTGATCGCTGAACCAACGAAGTTAGTTAACTATATATTCAATAGAGACTTATTTATAAAATGAAACAAACAAAATCAAAATTAATATCTATATTTGTTACATACAATCATAATAGAACACAATTTAAGAACTTTACTAAGCACTGATCAGTGCACGTGCACTTAATAGTGGTAGCCGGTTTGTTCGTCGAAGTTTTGTTGGGGATAGTTGGATTTTGGTGTCAAATATTGGCGGTTAACCGGGGATGGGGCGCCAGCCTGGTTACCGGGCTGGCCTCCATTATAGTTTGGTGAAGCCAACTGAGGAGTGCCGTACAGGGTGCTGGGAGGCAGATATTTGTTGGGGGGGATGTATGTCTGCTGGACACGTCCTCCAATTCCTGAAATACAAGGTAAAAAATATTAGTACTTAAGATACAAATTTATTATCAAATTGTAAACAATGCAAATATATATCAGAAGCTTTGATAAAGTATCAAAGGGAGAGGAAACATAATCAACAACTTTCTGGTTTTGTAAAAGCTGTAACACAATGGTAGGCTTTTATAGCAGTGCAAAGTATAACCCAAAATTATTACCGCTTTTATCAACGAAGTCCGATTTTTATAAAAATTCAATTAGTGGGTAGACTTCTTCTACTAATCGTCGTTAATTATATTAATATAATATTATTTTTATCATCCAAACCAGTTGCATGTTTCGTTACATTTCAATTAAGTTTCATATAAAAAGGATAAACCTAAGAAATACTAGCTTGATGGTAATATAGGTGCTAATAATCACACGGTATAGAATATCAAAGACCGTGTGAAGTGGTGAATTATTTTATATTGATTATTCTTCTTTGGACTAACCTGACGAAGAGCTGCCGAAACCGTTTTGTCCAGGAGCACCAGCACCGGCAGGTCCCTGGTTAGGAGGCAAGTATTGGTTGGAAGTGGCACCAGCGAAACCACCGGCATTTAATGCAGATCCACGACCAGCAGCGCCAAAATTATTAGAACCAAAGGAACCATGAGCTCCATTAGCACCGAATCCATTGCTAGCGCCTGAGTTGGAGCCAGAACCGAAACCACCAGCTGAGGCACCACCAAATCCAGTGGAGTGGCCACCGAATCCGGAGGTTTGACCGCCGAAACCTGAAGATTGTCCGCCAAAACTAGAAGGTTGTCCACCAAATCCTGTTGGTGTGCGTCCACCAACACCACCAGAGTTGGAACCTAAACAAATATGAAAAGAATATATGATAATAAACAATATTTAACGACATTGACTGATTTAAATTTATGTTTATAGGTAGGTATCCCTTTGACATTTCATTTCATATAATATCGACTTATTGATTATAATTTGTATGGATGTCTCTTTCCCTTCCACCTTCTCCCAGCTATTTGGGATCGGCAGAATATGTCTTTTCCTTAGAAATTCCTCTATTGTGACCCATGTCCTCTTCTGTCACACCACAAAGTATTAAGTCATAATTCACACAATCCATCTATCTCTTTTTTGGTCTACCTTTTCATTTATACCCATCAATCTTGCTAATTATACTGATGTAATATAACATAAACAATATCATCCCATAAATGGCCTATTGATGGACTTAGTTAGGCCTTTCTATATTAAGGTCATAACTGGAATGTCTTTTAGAATTGTCTAGGCGGATTGACGAGTTTCACACTTTTCTATGCACGTTTATTCACAACATTTTCTATCAAATTCTTTCGTGCAAACACCAAATAATTGCCAGGTATGATAGGTTAAAAAAAATATAAGTATGTTTTTAAAAACGAAGTTACAAGTGAACTTTTTTATAACCAGAAGCAGTTATATAAAATTTTTGCTTGTTACTTTGAAAATGACGGTTTTTCATACAAAATTTTGTCTACTTTTTCATCCCTTTAGGGCTTGAAATTCAAAAATCCTTTCTAAGTGTGCTTCTACAGTATAGAAAGAAACCACATGCAAATTTACACGGTTCTAGCATCAGTTGTTTGGGCTGTGGGTAGATATGTCAGTCAGTGAGGTCAAGTAAGTATATATATATATATATATATATATATACACTTATATATATATATATATATATATATATACTTATATATATATATATATATATATATATATATATATTTTATTGCAGGAGTTCATCAGACAGGCAGACGGCCCACTTCATGGAAAGCGATTACCATCGCCTATGGACATTTGCAACACCAAAGGTGCTACAAATGCGCTGCTGCTCTCTTAAGGGAGACTGGAACCTGGTCACTAATGCGGGAACACAACTCGAGGTTGCTATGACGGCATACTCTAGTATATATGTATAGATAGATATAATAATAGGGTTTACATATTTGGCCTTAATTTTAGAGTTTTGATGCATACCGAAGCCAGATCCTGAGGAGCTTAAGGAATTGCTATCAGGTGGGAGGTAAGAACGCTCCAGGTGCTCCAGACGACCAGCTGAGCTGACTGCTACGAGGGCGGCGACAATGAACTGAAATAAGTGATATAAAACTTATTTAAATCAATTATTAATTTTATAAACAATATTTGGGACAAATCGTACATTAACGTCGGCGTTTCAGATACTATTATGTGCCTTTAATATAATAATAATATATTTTTTTTCAAATATTTAATTTATATTAAATAATAATTTTCTACAAGTATTTGTACGTGTCTGGAAGAGATCTTTTTAGCGAAAGATCTCCCTTTGTGCATAATTGGATATAGATTCAGTATTCAAAAGATATATAATATATTTATATTATAGTTATATATTTATATTGATGTACAATAAAGACTTATCTATATGTCTACCTTCTTAAACAATAAAAATATAAAAAATAAGCTATACGCATTTACAGATAAAAACTGAACTTCAAGTGACCAATATTACTTGTAGTCTCAAAAACTAAAGTACAAAGTTAGGTAAAAATGACATATTAATAGGCAGATGACAAAAATGTATTTGTAATTTAAATTTGACCTATAAATAGTATACTATAACTACATAACAATAGTTAACATGTTTTTTATTATATTCAACTTTGATGTTCAAAATCTAAATTAATTTAAAATATTCACATACAATAAAAGAATAAACCGCAACAAGATGGCGTAATCTCCCATTTAAAATATATTTGATTAAAAATGGATTTATTCATATAAATCAGGATGATTTTTTTTACACATCACTTATTTTAAGGATAAAATTCAGCACGTTGAATTGCACAATTTTATACATATTTTATTTAACAGTGAAATCTTTTTTTTTTAATATTCTGTCCAGAAAATTTTAAATTTAGAATTTTCTTTACTTTACGAGAATTAGGTACACAGTTATAATTGAGTTTAACGGTTTTAAGACCGATGAAACGTATTTTAAATATTATTTATAATGCGGTACCACTGCTAGGTTACTTTCCCTTCCCCTTTATTTTTAATATCCATTTAAATTATTAGAAATATATTAGTGTTAATTTTATATAACTATAAAATATTAAAATTATATCAAAACACTTAATTAGTCTAAAATTCTAGCCCAATTTAGCTACTCAAAGCTCCCAAACTGAAACCTAACGACTAAGATAACCATAGGTCGTGAGAACAAAAGCTTTACCAGTTTCATGTTTGCTGGTTACTGGTGAACGTCTGGGATGCTTTACTGAGACTGTGCTTCTCTTCACTAACTGACCTATTATATACTATTTGACCAGATTTTAATCCTTTACATCTCACGCATGCTTCTGACGTAATATCAGTATATATAGTATACATGGAGTAATTAGCTTCTATGGTTCTTTTTATCACAAATCGTGATGAATCGGCCTCGTCAATCGAATAAGGAGCATTTTCAAGGATTAATGGCTTTAATTATATCGATTAATTATCGTTCTGAAACGAAAGCTTTCGTCTTAGAATCGTGAGTCGGTAGGCTTGAGTTATTGTAGTCATTAGTCGAATACACTTTTGGCAAATGATTGTGCAATTCGCTACGGTATTATTAAGTTTATTTATAATTGTGTATTCATTTAACATATATCAAGATATATTTATTGTTCGAGATATTTATTATAAATATTTGCTTTGAGATGGTTATTTGAATTAGGTAAAAGTAACCTTTCACTCCGAGTCTAGATTATGCCGCCATAATAACCTTGACTTATTTCCGACACCAGGTTCCAGTCTCCCTTAAGAGAACAGCAGCGCATTTATAACGCCTTTTGTGTTGCAAATGTCCATAGGTGATGGTAACCACTTTCCATCAGGTCGGCCGTCTGCCTGACTGCTAAACTCATTCAATGTAAAAAAAATATATACCTGTTTAGAATGTGACGCTTTTAATGAAGATTTCTGAAACTGATGATTAACTGATTAACAAGATCATTAAATAATTTTAAAATATTTCTTACTAACTATCCCGATTTCTGACTTGGGATTTAAATCAGGGCCCTTTCTTGGCCGAGAGTATAAGGGGTGCGTGGCACTAAAGCCAGAGACCTAAGGAGCAAGCTGATTAATTTACTTCAATAAATTTCTTTACGAAACCTATTTTGTCAAAATCTGTTTAACAATACTGGATGCATGCATTCAATTGCATGGAGTAAGTGCTTCTCTCATCTTTAGGATAGCTCAGCCAAATACCACCTCAAGACACTCATGTCAGTTGAGCTAGGAAGCTGATAGGCAAGGCATCTGCCAGGTGGTAGGGCATCAGCCCGACTGGATGGCTACCACCCCTGGTCTAAAGTATGTAGTCATAACAACCTTGAGTTGTGTTCCGGCATTAGTGAACAGGTTCCAGTCTCCCTTAAGAGAGCAGCAGCGCATTTGTAGCACCTTTGGTGTTGTAAATGTCCATAGGTGATGGTAACCGCTTTTCATCAAGTGGGCAGTCTGCCTGTCTACTGAAGCCCTGCAATTAAAAAAAGAAAAGTCAATAACCGACTATTCGGCTAAAGGCTTCAGAGCCTAGATCATCGACGCAAAGTCGGTATTTTGTCGAAATGCTTTATATCGAACGCACTTCAGCGAGTATGCCACGGAATTGTACGAGTTGATTCCTATCTCATATATACATACATATGGAGGAAATACCAACTGAGCGGACGAAACGCTATGCTTCCACGTCTATCATACGTACCGCTGGAGAGTGGAACTCTGTACCGTCGTCTATTTTTCCTGAAACATATAATCTAGGTTCCTGCAAGTATCGCTTGTACAGGTATATACTAGGCAAGCGTGCTCCACCTTAGACCGCTTTTCCACCTAACATCAAATGCAATGGCGGTCAAGCGCGAATCTATTCAATGTAAAAAAACCTTAAGTGTTATTATGTAGGTAAGTGGAGCAAATGCCCGGTACACTTAAGACGACCATGCTTTAAATTCATACCTCCTAAACATACACATACATCAATATTAAAGAAACTGACCCACTTCGAAACATGTTTAAACGCACTAATTATTACCACTGTTAACAACAATATAAAATGGTGACCCATGTTGCCCCTCGCCATTCTTGTACGCTATTTTTAGGGACCCATGCAGTGAATCACCGTCTCCCCATTTTATTCATCCGACCATTGCGACGGGCAGACGCCAAAGTCCCCATAGTCCCAGATCCCTAGTTCCATTAGTAGTTCATCCCAATAGCCCGGTACTATTGTAGGGAATGAGTCCCTGCAATAGTCCTACATGACCGGGGCTTATCCTTGGGTGCATTTGCATATGGTATAGACAGGGATAAACCCTATTCAGTGTCATGCCGCGTTTACACTAAATTTATCAAGGGCCTTCTACGTGTTGGCATTCCCATGGCCCCACGGAAGCCCTCGGGAAAGTCCAGGCCATTTTTATCGCCCGTGGTCTCTGAGACTTACAAATAATATAAGATTATGACTATATTGATCTAGTTCAGCAGATTATTTCCATATTAGCACAGCTCTACGGTTGAGTTCTAGAAGGCTATCTTTTGCTCAGTCATCCAGACAAAAGATATCATCACTATAATAATATGTATTAGGGTAAAATATACCATTGTTAGCAACTCTTTAATGTTCGACATCTAGACAATGTATTAGGATATAGGTACTGCTGCATCTGCTAGCGAAACTTCGTTTGCTGTTGCCATTACGGCTTTAGGCCCTCAGTAGTTAGTTAAATGTAACGCCGAAATCATAACCTTCCATTAATTACGGTGGTTGGATAAAAATTCGTGCATTATGAAAAACCATTATTTGATACTAATACACCTGTCAATTTATAATTTAATCGATGCCGGTAGCTTTTATATTTAGGGTCAACGGTTATTGGAACCCTAATTTAAGACATTGTATTTTTTTTATTGCAGGAGTTCAGCAGACAGGCAGACGGCCCACTTGGTGGAAAGCGGTTACCATCGCGTATGGACATTTGAAACACCCAAGGTGCTAAAAATACGCTGCTGCTTTCTTAAGAGAGACTGGTACCTGGTCACAAAAGCCGGAACACAACTCAAAAAACTACAAATAAAAAAAGCTTTTAAAATATGTTTTTTCATATTTCTGTAGTATGTACATACAATAGAGAGACTAACGACCCACTTGACGGAGAGTAGTTGAATATTTTTTAATAATTTAAATTACATCTCATATAGATAGAATTGGAAATATTTTGAAATTTTTCGTTAATAGCCCAAAATGTCATGTTTTAAAGCTTAAATATATTAAAATTAAAAAGTGACGTCATGAAATTTGGATAAAGGGCGTCACACACGGCGAAGATGCTATAATATTTCATGTTAAGATGTCTGGATATAAAATATTATAGCATCTTAAGGTATCACACTCGGTTAAGATGCTATAATATATCCATTCGAGTCATTCCATCAAAGGTTTGACTAGGGGTTTCACGTATATCTCTCCACTGAATATATTTACAGGTGATATAATATGAATAACACAGCCTTACTATTAGATTTATTAGATAGCTCATCAGATGATAATTCTGACTTCGAATACGACTTAAAAAAATTTGCCGCACATTCTAAGTGTCGAAAAATCTGGGTAGAAAATCATATAAAATTTAGGAAAAACCGCGGTGAATTTAATCTTTACGAAAACCTTTCACCAAAAATGTTTCAAATATATTTTAAAAAGTCAAAGGAAACTTTTCTTACTATTCATAATTTGATTAAAGCCGATATCAAGAAACAAAATACAAACATGCGTGAATGGCAACGGATAAGTGAAAAAATGAATCGCAACGGACAAGTGGAAAAACGCATCGCAACGGACAAGTGGAAAAACTTCAACTGACAAGTGACAAAATGAATCGCAACAAAATTTTAACTAGAATTTTTACGGACAGATTTTCAAATTGGATAAGTACATTAACAATCTGCCCGTAAAACTTGAAGTTAAAACTTTTTTGCGAGTTATTTTGTCACTTGTCAGTTGAAGTTTTTCGACTTGTACGTTGCGATGCGTTTTTCCACTTGTCCGTTGCGATTCATTTTTCCACTTGTCCGTTGAAGTATCCTTCTAATATGTGTCCCAGCACACATTTCGATTTTTTTGTCCTTTTCTGTAACACGCTATAGCAGTGTCTATAGGTTCTGCGACACGAACGCTTAGCGTTGTTTGGCTATGATTGGTTACGACGTGTGCTAATTACAATCAATCGATGCCAAAAATCGTATCGTGCTCGTTACATACATTCTAACCTCGCAGGCTACAATACAAATACAATGAATGAGCGAGCGGGAACGAGACAAACACGCCTGCACCCCCCATTCTGCAACGAAAACAGTCCTCACCATCGTCACAGGCACTAGGCAGTGGAAAAGTATATTGTGCCTATTTGATCACGTTAGACTAGTCTTGCAATGAAAAGAACACACATTTGTGTCCTCTTGTGCTGTTCGTTATCGGCGTGCTACTAACGTTTCTAACTCTTTTATATCATTGTTTAGATATCGGTATCTAAACAATGATATAAAATATAAAAGAGGTAGATTGGTATTGCTTGATTCATATCTCTTGATGTTTATAAGAATAAAAATACAGCTAAAAAACTAAACCACTATGGGAAACAGGCGAGACGATATGTACGTTTGTACATAAAAATGTAAACAAGTCATTTTTAACTGACTTCGAAAAAAGGAGGAGGTTCTCAATTCGTCGGGATCTTTTTTTTTTGTTGTTGCTTTTTTTTATGTATGTTCGCCGATAACTCCGTGATTTATTTGTTCGACGCGGAATAGCTTCCAATTGGTCCCCTAAAAATTTTACATAGTTTGGCCCAGTAGTTTTCATTTTATGAACATTTTTCATGGAAATAATTTTCACTCCTTTCCATATGTTCGCCGATAACTCCGTGATTTATGATCCGATTTACGTGATTCTTTTTTTGTTCGACGCGGAATAGCTGCCATGTGGTCCCCTAAAAATTTGACATAGTTTGGCCCAGTAGTTTTCATTTTACGAACATTTTTTTGTTCCCGGTTCTTGGGACCTATATTTTTTAAGAAGCGCGGCACCATTCGTGGGTCCACCCATACATAGCTAGACACTAAAAAGTAACAAATAAAATTTAAAAACTTCGTTTAAAAAAACCGACTTCAAAAACTAAAAAACTAAAATGTATAAAATAACTTATTTCTTAAGCTATTATTATTAATATATATTATCTAAAACATCTTGAAGTCGGTGCAAAGTAAAACATAAAAATTACTATATTTTGAAAATTACTAAGCACCGACTTTAAGATGTTTTAGATAATATATATTAATAATAATAGCTTTAGAAATAAGTTATTTTATACATTTTAGTTTTTGAAGTCGGTTTTTTTAAACGAAGTTTTTATTTTATCAACATAATATTAACAAAAAGTACATCGAGTAATAACAAAAACTCGAGAGAAAAGGTAGTTGAATAAATAAAATATATTTCATTCCATTTTGCGTTGGATATTAAGTGCACACTCTGTATAAAGGAGCTTGCTATATAGCGAGCTCATATCTCGGCATCTTAAGATACTTAATATGAAAATATATATCATCTTAACCGTGTGTGATAGTTCATACAAATTGTATAGTGAGCGAAATTCTATCTTAAGATGAAATATTATAGCATCTTCGCCGTGTGTGATGCCCTTAACTCCCACCCATTGTCACACTTCGTCAACCCCATTCCCCCATAACATGGACGTAATTTATGGTTGCCCCCTTAGATGTAATCTAGTGAGCGACCATCTTTATTACTAAGCCATCTTCATTTTAATTATCAAGTCATCTGAAACTGGTGTAATAAAGCACATAAAAACTTCATATTAAAGGAGCCTATTAAAGCAGTATTGATTTAACTTTTTTGTGTAAGTTTTTAATTTTGAACCAGAGTGTAGTTTAATAATGTAAATTTAAAATGTTTTAAAAGGTTGAAGGTGCTGATGGATGGAAGGAAGTAAGCGAGGCAAGGGTTTAAATACTGTCCCACCGTGATCTAGTACTTGTCCCTGATCAAGGTGATATTACGACGTCGCGAAGACCAATGTAGGGGGTATCAATTCATAGATGTATCAGAAGGTTGCGTGTTAAAATCACGTCAGGATCACCACTATGCACATATATAATATATATGTGTGCTTAGGGTTGTTATAAATAGATGCGTGTTCTAAAAAACCAAGATTATTTATTCACTCATTTATGTTTATATCAGAATGGGTAACGCATGGGTAGGGTAGGGTATGGATGTTGGAAGATAACTGCCACTCTGAGCACGTCGCATGACGTTCGATGCAATTCGCTGAGCAGGCAGTGTCCCCACAATGTAAATAAATAATTGATGGATAGATTGTGCTGAAGATCAGAGGTTATTTACCCACCGATTACGGTGCTGGACGAGTATTGTACTTGTATATTGACTCAGATACTGACTTCAAATTCGAAGGAATCTAGTACTGACTTCATACTGGCATCACATAAATTGGTTTGAAGTCAATACAGTGCTACTGAGTCTTCCTGAGTTCATTATTCCTGATTGAATATTTTTAAATCAGTTCGATGCCTAAGTCAGTAGCTGGATGTAAATCAGCCATTAAAAAGCATGTGCCGTCGTAAACTGTTGACATGACAGGCAAACAGAAACCACACACAATCACCCAAAGCTTGCGATGGCCATGGAACACCAATGACTGGTCAATTACGTCGCAAAAGAAGCTGACGCCAACTCGGCGAAGGCCATCGGACGTCGCAGATTGACCAACTAGAGTCTTTGATAGGCCTCCGGTATGCACGAAAACTTCAACTCCCCATACAAAGTTACCACTAAGTAGTTGCCCGCCTACTTAAAGTCAGGACAAATAGCTCATCTCGAGATCCCAACTTTATCGTCGCATGTAATGGCTAGAAAGAACAGCACCGAGAGGATGTATCTACATCTTGAAGAACGATTAACTTCTTAACATTTTAAATTGCTAGGAGGTAAATTGTTTAACCCAGGTGTACTAGCTGAAATAAAATTGAACAATACAGCGAATTCTGTGATGAGACGTAGTCAGTCACTGTTCAATGTTCGTAGTACCATACAGCAGGACCAACTTATTTAATAAAGCGCCGATGGCACAGGCCTTGCAAACAGTGACCAAGATATGTCAACAAATTGACATTTTTATTTCTATTGTTACTGAATTCACAAGAACTGCATATTATAATATGTTATGACGACTAAATATGTATATATAATGATTATGTGTACCACGCTATCGTGTTGGTGATAACTGTAATGATAGCGATGTTTGTAAGTTAATAAATAAATAAACAAATTAATTTTGCTCCCAGCCTCGCTCGCGTTAATAAATCATATACATGTAACTCATGTTCGCATTTATAATATCAGTTAGTGGTTTACATATTACTAATATAAGTATGCAAGCAAATATGAATAAATTTTGTATCGATCTAGCATCGTTTTTTTGTTTCACTGAAGTGACCCGCCTTAGTCTGGAAACCTGAATTTGGTCATGGTCCTTCGAGCCGGATGTCAGTAAACCTGGTTCCCGAGAAACAATTTTTGTGTCGCTATCGCACCTATGGGCAGTGGGTCGCTGCTCGGGGCGTCCCTTTCAGTACCAGCAGCCCGAGGAGCAGGTGGCGCCATCTAGCGGAGAAAACGGACAACAAGTAGCAGTGACGTCGTACGTGTGTATGTGTGAGTGACGTGTATCAGTGTATATGGACTTAAAACTGTAAGTAAATTGAACTTTATTTTCTTGAACAATTTAACTTGTAAATTTGCATGGACTTAGAAAATTTAACAAAGTGTTTGCATGGACTTAGAATAATTTTCAAAAAAGTGAAGAGACGGGGAATCCATGCCCGATTTTTTATAAGTCTTTTAAAAGTCCAAACACTTAGAAAAATTTCGAAGAATTCATCAGCGACTTAGAAAAATTTCGAAGAAATTTTTATGGACTTAGAAATTTTTTGAAATTTTTAACAGCGACTTAGAATATTTTGTGAAGTTTCGTTTGGAATAACTTGTGCCTACAGATAGTGCACATGCACAAGATTGCGCTTTGGCTAAAGTGTTTACATCTATCAAAAGGTTATTGGTAAACATTGTATTTGTGTAATTTTTTGTATTGATATCTACACAATATGGAAGCCTACAATAAAATTCAAATGGACATTAATATGGCCATATCAAAAGCCAAGATTAATTTTAAAAAGTCGCCCAAGGATCGAATTTCTAAGTCATATGTTGAAGTAAGATTGGAGAGATTGGAATCACAGTGGACTTCATTTTCGGATACACATTTAAAAATATTAAGCGAAATAAAGGAAGCAGAATATAACAAGTCTAATTATTGTTCATCAGAAGTTTATGAAGTTACCGAAGAGTTATATCTGGACTATAAAACGGAATTAAGAGAGATACTCAATAAACTATGCGCAACAAAAGTTTCTCAAAATGTATCACAAGATTGTGCAGAAGGTTCAGCTAAGTCTTGCAATGTGAAGTTACCTAAAATTAGTATACCTATGTTCTCAGGACAATATTCAGAGTGGATCACCTTTCGTGATTTGTTTTTATCACTTATCCATAACAACAAATCTTTAGATGATGTACAGAGACTTCAGTATTTAAAAAGTCATTTAACTGGAGAGGCTGATCAACTTTTGAGAAATATACCTATCTGTAGCTCAAATTACCAGATTTCTTGGGAACAATTAAACAATCGCTATAATAATAAAAAGTATATGGCATCTTGTATACTCAAGCGTTTTATGAGTCAGAAAAATATATCAGTTGAGTCTTCAGCATCTCTTAAGGAACTATTAGATACAAGCAACGATTGTTTAAATGCACTCAAAAATTTGGGAATACAGGTTGAAACTTGGGATATCATTATTATATATATTTTAAGTTTAAAGTTAGATCCTGAGTCTCGTAAATTATGGGAAGCAAAAATTTGTGAATATTCAGAAGATTTACCAACAATAGATCAGTTTAATAAATTTCTAGAACAAAGGTTTCGCTCACTAGAATTTTTAAATAATAACCCTTCAAAAAGCACTGTCACTAAAAACATACCTGTTAAAACATTACACGTAGCTACTTTGTCATGTATATTTTGCAAATCAGAACATAAACTTGGTAATTGTAAGAAATTTTGTAATAAAGACGTTGCTTCACGGCGTAGTTTTGTCCAAACCAAAGGATTATGTTTTAATTGTCTCGGATCAGGTCACGCAGTATATGCGTGTCGCTTACCGACTAGATGTCGGTTATGCAAAAGAAAGCATCATTCTTTACTCCATTCTAAGGACGTGTCAATATCAACTGACTCTAATGTAGAACCTAAGCAATCAGTTGATACAAAAGCAACACAAGACGATGCCAGTAACATTGCAACAAACTGTGCTGCAACTTCTAGCAGTCATGATTTGTTACCTACGGCTTTAGTGAAGGTTACATCCGGTACAGGCACACAGGTGACTCTACGTGCTTTGCTGGACCAGTGCTCGCAGGCTTCGTATATTACGGAGTCAGCAGTTCAACTTTTAGGACTTAAAAAACATATCAGTCATAAATCATCACTAAGGCTAGGAGAAGATAACAAAGGTTGTGCATTGACCTCAAAATATATTGTTTACTTAAGATTGCAATCAATGTACAATCCTCATTTTGTTTTGTCAGTTAAGGCTCATGTACAGAAGAAATTAACATCAATTCTTCCTTGTAATGAAATCAACTTTCCATTATGGGGAGAACTCAAGCATTATAATTTAGCAGATCCTACTTGGAAGACACCTGGGAAAATTGATATTCTTTTAAGTTCCTCGGTGTATAGTAAAGTCCTCAGACAAGGACTTTCCAAAGGTCCTCCGGGATCTTTAATAGCACAGGATTCTGAATTAGGTTGGATACTGTCGGGAGAAGTCACTGGAAGGGAAGAACATGTAGAGAGCTGTAACTATTTAACAGTAGAAGCTGATCATAATGATCTTTTAAAGAAGTTTTGGGAATTAGAGGAAACGTGGGTGCCAAAAAGGCATTTCACGTAAGAAGAACAAGAATGTGAAGCATTCTTTAAGCAAACTACACAACGAGATTCCGAGGGTCGTTATATTGTTAGATTGCCTTTTAAAACGGCTACACCACAATGCGTAAATGGTCAAACAAAAGATATTGCATTACGTAGATTTTTGAATTTAGAGAAAAGGTTAGCCAAAGATTTAGAATTAAAAAAGCAATATGTTGATGTGATTAACGAATATATTGACTTGGGTCATATTGAAATTATTCCATCGGAGTTAATTAACAAAGATCATGTAGTATATCTTCCCCACCATGCGGTGATAAGGGAAGATAAAACAACAAGTAAAGTTAGGGTCGTATTTGATGCCTCAACTTTGGGTAGAAACGGTGTGTCGTTGAATAGTGAATTAATGGTAGGTCCAAATCTACAAGCAGATTTACGACACATCATAATGAGGTGGAGATTGCATCCTATTTGCATAATATCAGATATTGTCAAAATGTACCGGCAGGTGTTAATATCTTCAGAAGATACTGATTTCCAAAGAATATTGTGGAGGCAAGATCCTAAGGACGAAATCCAACACCTGCGGCTTTTGAGGTTAACATTCGGCACGGCATCAGCTCCATTTTTAGCCATCAGATCATTGCACCAAATTGCACATGATGAAGGAGACCGCTTTCCTATTGCACGTGAAATTACTTTGACGGACTTCTATATGGACGATCTGATGACCGGCTGCCAAAACATATCTGAAGGAAAAGAAATATATTACCAAATGAAGCAATTATTAGCAAAGGGAGGTTTTGATCTACAAAAGTGGAAAAGCAATAATTCAGAATTAATGAAACATATAAGAGAAGATAAAGAAGAAGAAGAAAATTTAGAATTGAAAACAGATATATTAATGAAAATATTGGGACTTACCTGGTCCAGAGAAGTTGATGACTTTGTATACACAGTCAAGCTGCCTCCATTAAAGATACCTGTAACTAAGAGAAGTGTTATATCTCACATATCAATGTTGTTCGATCCATTGGGTTGGTTGGCACCTGTAATCATAAAAGCCAAAATATTTATTCAAAAATTATGGTTATGTGGAATTAACTGGGATGAAGAGTTACCATCTACATTGTTAACAGAATGGTGTACTTACCGGAGCGAGCTCGAACAACTTGTTCAATATCGGATTCCTAGGTGGTTGGGAACTTATCGTGGTGACACATTGGAACTGCATGGATTTAGTGACGCCTCGAATCAGGCTTATGCAGCAGTCGTTTATATCCGTGTGGTTGATCAACAAGGTGTTGTTTATTCTCGCTTGGTGACAGCAAAAACAAAGGTTGCACCAATTAAGCAAGTTTCAATACTACGACTCGAACTGTGCGGAGCGGTTTTAGTGTCGAAATTGTTGTGTGAAGTAGCAGAAATATTAAACATTGACAAGAAGAAGATTTATGTATGGACAGATTCGACAGTAGTACTTGCGTGGCTCAGTAAACATCCATCTAATTGGAAGACATTTGTCGCGAATAGAGTTTCAGAGATATTGACAGTAATGGATAGCAGCCAATGGGCTCATGTTAAATCGGCAGACAACCCTGCAGATTATGCTTCACGAGGATTAAAGCCAGCTGAATTAATTTCTAATCAGCTGTGGATGGAAGGGCCGAGATGGCTGAAAAACAAAAAGATTGGTTATAGCCAGAAGAAAACATGCAGTACAGATTTAGAAGCAAAGGCACACAAGGTTAATTATGTTACCATTGACAAACAGTCAGAATTACCAGTATGGACCAGATTCTCAACACTAAGAAAACTGGTCAGAGTAATCGCTTATTGCAGGCGTTTTATGTATTGTAAGAAACGCAATAGCAACTCTGAACAATTTCCTTCATGGTTAACAGCTAAAGAACTGAATGAAACATTAATAGTTTGCGTTAAACAGTGTCAAAAGCAACAATTTAGTCAAGAAATAGAAGATCTTATTAAGATAGGGAAGGTGCACAAGAAAAGTTTACTTACCTCACTTAATCCATTCATCGACAATGACGGTTTGCTCAGAGTAGGCGGACGCTTGGAGAGAGCCGCAGTTGATGAAAATCGTAAACATCCGATTATAATACCATCCAAGTCTCATTTTACGGATTTGTTAATTGCAGATACGCATCAAAAGACGTTACATGGAGGGCCCCAACTAATGCTTAATTATTTGAGGTCAAGATATTGGGTGCTTAATGCAAAAAATCGCACCAAATTTTATGTACGCAAATGTATTGTGTGCGTACGTCATGCAGCTCGTAACAGGGAACAGCTCATGGGTCAGTTACCCAAAGCAAGGGTAACTGCCAGCCGTCCTTTCTACCAGAGTGGATTGGACTACGCCGGCCCAATAAATATGCGCTCATCTAAGGGGAGAGGTCATCATGCTTACAAGGGATATATTTGTCTCTTTGTCTGCATGGCAACCAGAGCAATTCACCTTGAAGCTGTAAGTGACTTGACGTCTGATGGATTTTTGGCAGCATTCAAAAGGTTCGTAGCTCGACGAGGACATTGTGCTGATCTTTACAGCGACAATGGCACAAATTTTGTGGGAGCTGCGAAAGAATTAAAGAAGCTGCTGGCTGCTGAAAAATCAAGCGTCACCAAAGAAATAGCGGATTGGCTATCAGATAATGGAACGAACTGGCACTTTATACCACCTCATGCTCCGAATTTTGGCGGACTTTGGGAGGCTGGTATAAAGTCCACAAAACACCACTTAAAAAGAGTTGTTGGAAGCAACACTCTGACTTATGAGGAGATGGCTACCGTGTTATCTCAGATAGAAGCATGCTTAAATTCGCGTCCCATTTCAAGATTTAGTGAAAATTCTCAAGACCAAACTGCTTTAACTCCAGGTCATTTTTTGGTCGGAGAACCTCTTGTGCTTGTACCGGAATTTAACTTTGAACACTCAAATCTCACTAGTCTAAAGCGATGGCAGTTGACACAGCGTATGTTACAAGATTTCTGGCGACGATGGTCAAAAGAATATTTAACCCAGTTTATGAATCGTTATAAATGGGCTTATCATACTCCAGAACCGGCTATTGGTGATGTCGTCCTGGTGATAGAGGATGATTTACCACCAGCTCGGTGGCTGTATGGTATCATCACTCAAAAACATCCTGGGTTGGACGGAATTACGCGTGTTGTTACTCTAAAATGTAAGGGGTCACAAATTAAAAGACCTGTGTCAAAGTTATGTATTCTTCCTGTTAGCAATTAATTATTTTCTTGTTTTGTGTTAATTACAAATAACAGTCATATATTTTTTTGTAACTTGTATTTTTAAATTTTTGCAATAGATATTATCGTGTCTATCATTTTGTGTTTTTTTTTTTGTATTTTGTTTATCACTGTTTTGTAGAAGATCTAATATAGTGTCTACACTTTGTGCTCATTACACATGTATTATTTTTGTTTAGTGTCAATATTTTGTGTTTTCTTTATTTTGTTTGAATTTTGTCGAACTAGTGATTTGATTTTGTATAATGTATTGAAAGTTAACCATACTCTATTGTAGTGTTTTATAAAATGTAACAAGCGCCATCATCATTATGATTAAACTGAATGTATATATAGTTTAGTTTATGTTTTTTTAGACAGATTGTATCTATCTGAAGTACAGTTAATTATGAACAAAATATTAAGTCATGATAAGCATTTAGCTCGTATTTTGTCCATAGTAGGCGGAATATTAACGCGAGTACTTACAATAATATTGTAAGTATTAGGAAAAAGTTATTTTGTACATCGATAGATGGCGCCACTCAACAAATAGATCGCGGTATGGTTTACATATTACTAATATAAGTATGCAAGCAAATATGAATAAATTTTGTATCGATCTAGCATCGTTTTTTTGTTTCACTGAAGTGACCCGCCTTAGTCTGGAAACCTGAATTTGGTCAGTTAGGATTATTCACAAATTTAAAAACATCGTCATATCAAGCAAATTAAATCATAAGAGCCTATACTACTAATAATAAATGTTTATATGTTTATGTTATCCGTGCAGGAACGGAGAAAGAATACAATTTTCTGCGGCCGGGCGGCCTGTCGTAAGAGGCGACAAAACAACCCACATCCAGGTGGTAGGGCATTTGCCCGACTGGATGGCTACCACCCCTGGTCTAAAGTATGTCGCCATAATAACGTTGAGTTGTCTTCCGGCATTAGTGACTAGGTTCCAGTCTCTCTTAAGAGAGCAGCAGCGCATTTGTAGCACCTTTGGTGTTGCAAATGTCCATAGGCGATGGTAACCGCTTTCGTTCAAGCGGGCCGTCTGCCTGTTTGCTGAACTCCTGTAATATATAAATTTTAAAAAATGTTTGCAATTAAGTTTCCTAAGTATTTCGTTTTTAAAGATTAGAGTATCTCTTTGATACATAGGCCTCTTCCAGCTCTTTCCATGTATCCCTGTCCCTTATTATTCTTGGCCATAAGGGACCTGCAATTACCTTAATATTCTATTTTTTTGTATTGTCTCCCTCATCTTCTTTTCTCATCTCGCGGTATCCACTCCGTTACTATCTTTGGCATTTTATAGTGCTTTCTCTGGTCATATGCCCAGTCTATTTAAGCCTTCTAATTTTTACTAATAGATCTTCTACTTTTGTGAATTTTCTTATATTTGTAGCCTTATTTCTATCTCATAACTTAGCCTTTATTAACTTCCGTCTTATAGTGCAGCTTAATTATTACTTGTATTTTCTTAAAATTATCAAATTATACATAATTAATAGGTAAGTTAAACATTTTAACTTGTTTAATCAATCAAATTACTGTATTAAAATGTGCGCTTAAACGTAATTATTAACTTTTAAAAAAAATTATCATCAAAACTAGTTATATTTATATTCATTCGTGAATTTGGAAGTACAGATAATTAAGATACATTTTTTTTATTGAATAATTGAGTTGCTTATATTTTACCTGTATATCTTACCTTATTGTTAGATTCGTAGAAATTCCTAAACTTAAATAAAAAGAAGTTTTTGAAGTAAAACTAGAATCGGTAAGTGCTATGGAATTCGATTTAACGAAAAGGAGAAGAAGGCACTAAAAGATATAAACGCATAATTCTATAGGGCTAAGCACAGATTAGTGTCAATAAGACCGATGATTAAACAGGTAATAATATATTATCTGTAAGTATATTCTCTGAAGATTCACTTCTACTGCTTGTAAACTGCACATTCACACAAAAAAAATATGAGTGAATGATGATGGTTTTGAACTTTTTAAAATATGTTTAACCGTATTAGTCCATTCAACAAGTTCAAAAACGTAAAAAATTGAGATAAGGGTCCTAAAAATATAAGCGCTAGCTCATTGGATTCGGAATCACCCCCAGAAAAGTGTTTTTGAAGGATTTTGGTGCAGGTAAAAATTGCAATTGTTATTAACTAAATAAGATGAAAAAGAATAACTCAAAAGATATTAACATTTAAGCAATTTTGCAATAAGCTCGTCAAATAAAAGGAAATTATCGATAACAACGTTTCAACTCTCGGAACTCTATCTCTATAATTTATAATTTTAATTTGACATTGAAAATAGTGCTCCATGCAGCTGTTACGGCATGAGCGCGCCGCGGCTAAAGACATAAAATATCATTAAAAAAATTAAAAGTTCTAGTATCTTTTTAACACTTAAAAGAACCGAGCCTCGTTAGAAAGTAAGTTCTGACACCATTAAAAAAAAACAAGTTTTAACTAACAAATTTATTCTAATCTCTGTTGGCATAAATAATGGGATAAAAGGTATAAATAATTGGCCTATAAATTTGAAACTTTGTGGAGCCCTTTTGATATATATACTTCATAAGATCATGCGATAAGTGTTCATTAAAAGTCAAAAAAGTTTATTAAAATGTTAATTACGATTTTGTATAACTATTGCAAAATTAAAAATCTAAAAAATATATGTATGTAGTACTACATGTAACGTATACTACCATCTCCATTATCAACTCAACTAATTTCTGGGGTTATCTGGAAAAATATTGCTTTTCAGCAATAAAGCGAGCGACTTCCGCCTTTTAGACACAGTCAGATATATTTTTGTGACTTTATTCATATTGAGTTAGAGTAAGTTTCTAGGCTTTTTTACGGTTCTTAGAGAAGCCCAAACTTAAGATAACTCAGTATGAATGAAATCGTTTAGTCTGGATTTTTTTTTAATTTTCTAATCCATCCTAAGGTTGTCTGGAAGAAATTGCCTTAGTGATAAGACCACCTATTGTCTTCTGTACTTAAACTTCTTGAATTGTTTGTTAATTTTATGCAATAATAATAATTCTATTCTATATTTTGTATTATATAATAAAGAGTTATGTATCTATACAAAACTAAAGTCAATACATTTGTAACCAAAACCAAAATAACGCAATGAACAAACTCGATTTTCATATCCTATTATTAATACGGATAATTATCATTTTATTAATCGACACAGTCACTGTTTATAAACTTTTAATTGTATTTATATCAAAACTATTATCACTGAGAAAAACCCAAGCTCCAGTTTTGATATTAAAGAAGTGTTAATTATCTACAGTTAAACATTAATGATCCAGGAACTAGATGTTGAAACCAAAACTTCAGTTAAAACTTAAGAGGATATTCCAATAAGGTCTTTACAAATGAGGCTAATTATATGATTAGTTTAAGTGTTATCAAGTAGTGGTTAAGTAAAAAACGCTAATTTAAATATAATATTAAAATTAGTGTTTTTTACGTTTTTATACAATTTTGAACTTTAGTCCAATATAATAAGATTTAAAGTATGAATGAATGAATAAAAACTCTTTATTGTTCACCATAAACTAAAATCAATCAATTGTCTGATATGGATACATGTGCATTAGCACAATGGGCAGCCTTATCGCTTATAGCAATATCTTCCAGGCAACCTGGTGTCTAAGGAGATTTTAAAGGAAATGTAAAATATACGATTTTTGGTGGTTTACTGAACTAAAAGAAAACTAATATAAGTACAATCAAATACTATTGAAAAGAAAAACGTGTGCGTCTCGGGACGCCCGACAGCAATGATAACTCAAGCTAATCCAACTTGAACTATTTAATATTAAAATTGTTTAACTTGAGAAAAGCTTAGGTTGTTACTTAAATTTTATGTATGACTTCCATTAACTTTGATATCTCCATAATGTTGCTGCATGTTTTGCCAGAACATACATAAAAAAACGCGCCTACGGACTCTACCTCATAGGTGGCGGGAAAAACGGAGGACCTTTTCTACCTGCTTAACATTCGATAAGTTAAACTTGGTAAGTTCTATGGTAAAAAAAAGAGTTAGGAATGAATACAAAATTTCTCACTTTTTTGCTTATAACTTCTTTAATTTTTAATTTAGGGCAAAAAGTTATATAAACATATTTGTAGGCAAAACAATTTGCTACAAATTATGACTTTACAAATTTTTTGTAAGACGCATAGTTTCCGAGATATCGCGAAAAAAGTGTTTTCATCACTTTTTCCAAGATGGCGGCCGGGGCACAAGGGTGGCGACCCCACAAACTTGAGGTTAAGCTTCTATTGACCCCCCACACATGTCCCAAAAATAAAATTGCGTCCTCCAACAAATGCAATACTCGACCCTTAAATTGTAAGATTTCAATGGTGTATAATATGACAATGTAAGGAAAGCTTATTATAAAATATATTTTATCCTTGTGTGTGTTACATTATTATTTAATGTGTGTTAGGTGTGAGGAGCCTGCCTACCGCTGACGTATGCGCGAGAGAAAGGGAAGCCAGAGAGACTGGCGACGTAACGCGTTACGTAACGAAGCGGTTTACCCTCCCATAAGAAGTTATCACTTTAAAATACAAATAAACTACTATATACTTATATATACAGATATACGTATAGAATTAGATATAAGTAAAGTATAAGTATAAAATACTAAAGTAGTACACATCATACGGTGTTTTAAAACTAAATCTTGTAACCACCCTCATCACTAGCAATTTCGAACTTTTTATTTAATAATAATTAATATGGAACTAAATAGTAATAATAATAATAATCATTTATTTCGTATTATTTCAAACAATTCATATGTTGGTTAATAAAATTGCATAAAACAGAAATACTTAAAATTAGTGTTAGTAGAAATTATAGCCTAAAGTTTTGTCACAATAATAGTTCCAGCTTTACATTTGCTGGCACAACAATTCAAAATGGGCACATCAAACCTGTCAGCCAGGATTTTTAGGATGTTGTTAGAGCTGGCCCGGGTCCTGCAGAGCAACGAGGCAGCTCTTTCCGAACAACAGCGTAATAATCGTCCACTCGTGCTTCTGCGAACATACCTGATGCACTACAGAACCCGGGCAGCCCCATCAACATCCTAAAACCTGTACTGGACCCGCAAGGCGTTGGTGGCTCTTTGTGTACTGTGGGTCCACAAACTGCACGTATAAAATACCTGACAGTATGCTTTAAATAGCTTTATTTTGACATCCTTACTACAGCGTCCGAAGCGACGAACCAACAGGTTGTATCGAACCGCCAGCGCCCTGCGTTCCCTCTCCATATCATCATGATCCTTGAGATCTTTGGTAACATAGTGACCGAGATATTTGAATCTATCGATCGGGTTTAGTGCGCTACCTTTCAATTTAACGGCAGGTATTATCTTTGGGCATCTACCACCGGTAGAATTAAACACCATGAGCTCACTTTTGAAAATATTGATTATTTAAACCTGTTACTACTTGACAATAATCTTATAAATACTATCACGACGTTTATTTCTCTATTTCTTATAAGTATTAATAACTTCTCCCATACCGTCATATTTGAAACTGTAATATTAATAAACGAGTGTCTTCCAAGAAATAATAACAGCCCCTAATTGTCCCATTGCTGGTCTCGGAGCTCCCTGTATAGACTAATGGGCAGTATACTATCTCTATTTGTAAAAGACTTGGCGAGTTTGAAGGAAGGTACATGTAAGTTCCTATTTTATGTATACCGCTTCGCAATGTGTATTGCTGTTGGAAGTACCTAGAAGAAGCGGCGAGAAACTCCCCAACAACACGTTTAGTTTAAAAAGACGTCTAGCAGCCCCCAAAGAACACAGTACTTTTTGTCATCCGAAAGATGGCAGTATCACCATATTTTAATACAGTATACAATCAATATACGATACGACGCCACCACGTCGCTACTATGCCGCCATATTACAGCCACCACGTACCACGTCGCCAGAAAACCGTCGCCTTGTTGCAAGTTTTGTATGTTCGATATATTCAATAATTTTGAAACGCAACATGGCGGACGCCTAAAGCTTCATCATTCATTAAACAATCGTTTCGCACTTTAGTCACGATTTGTTTTATATCTTGAACAATTAATGAGATGCTGTCATGTAGTAATACGTCTTGTATTGATAGAATAGATTGATAGAAACGCGTTTAAGATTATAACAATATCAATAGATTAATATCTATGGTGAACATTTTTGGTTCTAGTATTAATATTTTAATTTAATTTTTTGAAAATATCTATACATAAATTATAAGCTAGTATAATGAAGAAATTTATAAATAATCTAATACAATAAAAGAAAACTTAACTTGTTTGGATTGCATTCTGCCCATATATAGTCCCTTAAGACTATAAGTAGAATACTGAGCCTAGATCACCGACTTCTATGGGGAAGGTGCCCAGAAGGCAGGCTACGTTTCCTAACTGGATCGCCATACTGATCCGTTGCCTGAGGTAAGCAGGCTTTTGATTACCTGAAGATTTTATACCTTTACTTTTTTTATACACATTTTTTCATTATTTTTTTTTTTTAAATTATAGCTGGAGTACAGCAAACAGGCCCACCTTGTGGAAAGCGGTTACCGTCGCCTATGGACGTTTGGAACATCAGAGAACCAACGCGCTGCCGGCCTCGAAGAAATTTTATGACACCCTTTTTGAAAAACTCCATATCGTAGCGCTGTGGGAAAACCTCGGCCGGGAGCTCATTCCAAATCCCTACGGTACGCAAGAGAAACGTTCTACAGAACCGTTGAGTACATGAGCGAAGTGGCTCAAGGAAGTGGGGGTAAACTCCCAACCGATGGCGAGCGGTGCGATGGTAGAAAGAGGACGAAGGCACCATTCTAAACAGTTCTTCGGAACACTCCCCGTTATACAGTCGGTAGAATACGCAGAGAGAAGCAAAGTCTTACATGTATGTCTTTCAAGATCACGGCCATAAAAATGGGACAGACTTTTTGAGGACATGCGTGGGGCCATGAGCAGGTCAACACGTAGAGGCCCCTTGACAAAAATGTAAATGTGCCGTGAGAGTGACCGAATATTGTCCTTGTCTAGACCATATTGTTACGAGCTACACAAGACTGAATTAAAATGCCCTTGGGATTACTATAGAGTTTATTAGAACTGAACAAACACGTATAAAACAGGCACAAATATGACTGGACACAGCCAGTACAAAACTGCACGATTCTATAACACGCGCAAAGTCCGTCACTATATCGCTCTTCGAATGTACTACACATGTCTTGCTAGTATCGTAATCGTCGCTTGACTGCCCCACCCCTCCGTTCGGGCATTGTTTTATACTAAACTGTACAATACAACAAAGACACCGCGTTCACTGAGTTAATCCGCACACCTCGACGCAATGCAATAACAACAATGATAAGTTTGACACTAATGACGGCCATAAAACAAGTACGATAACAATAGGATGTTTTTCTTAATTGCAAATTTTAACGAAATATACAGAAGAATTCCGAATGCAGGAAAAGTAATTAACTGCGTATTACGACAGCCAGGTGTGCGCATTTGTTTGTCGGTATGTAACAAAATAAAAATGCATCAAAAGACCAGCCCCGGTCAGTGTACGACTATTGTAGGAAATGAGAACAAAAGGTTCCTGGCTGTTGGTATAAACTACTAGTGCATGTTTGCTTGGGCTCTGGGCTATGGGGACTATGTTATCTGCCATAGGCTATATTCGGGGAACATGGAATAAATGGACAGACAGAGACTCGCCACTTCCTGCATGGACTCAACAAAAATGTCGTACAAGATTGCCGAGGAGCAACGTGGGTATGAGTGGCTAAGGGGCGTGGAGAGATGGGCTGCAGGTTCATCGAAGCTACTTCCGACTTGCCATTTATTACTTCCATCCCTGGAGCTAAAGTCTTAGCTAGAGAAAGAGGCATCAAATTAAATGCGGTTTTATTCAAATTCATTTACTACGAGTCGCGGTAAGTTATGAAGGGTGTTACAATTAGTCGTTTAGTACATTTATATTCTGCCGGTAGAGGTATTTTGGTCTTTGGTATTAAGCGGCAGAACTCTAAAGGGAATACAGCAGTATTATAATAATTATCTTATTGATCTATTCATTTTCAATCACATGCTTCCGGGACCGTATTAACTCATCTACATCAAATTCAATTAAGCTGTTTTTTTGCTTCAGTATTTTTATTATTTTATCGTGAACTCATGAAGGTTTTTTCATGTGAAACGGAACTTGGCAACTATATATACGACGGAGCATACATATATGATTTTGTTTATCATCATTAGTCAGTAGAAAATAACATTTTATTTATCTACGTCTTTATATTATAGTAATATATAAAGCTGAAGAGTTTGCTTGCTTGAACGCGGTAATCTGAGGAACTACTGGTCTGAATTGAAAAAGTCTTTCAGTGTTAGATATCCCATTTATCTAGGAAGGCTATAGGCTATATATCACACGCGAAGACCAATAGGAGCGGAGCACCAATCAAAACGCCCGACAGAAATGATAAAATCAACTAATCTAAGTTGAACTATTTAATTTTGAAATTGTTTAACTTGAGAAAAGCTTAGGTTATTACTTAAATTTTATGTATATTAATATGATAATGTAAGGAAAGGTTATTTATTAATAAAATCTTTTATTGATTATAAAATATATTTAATTCTTAGTTACAATTCTTGAATATGTACATTAGAAGAAATACGGCTAGCGCTGTGGGTTAGAGTGAGAGAGGAGGAGCCTGCCTACCGCTGCCGTATGCGTGAGAGAAAGGGAAGCCAGACCAACTGGCGCCGTAACGCGTTACGTAACGAAGCGGTTTACCTCCCATAAGAAGTTATCACTTCAAAAACTAACGCCAGGAAAGAACCTCTCGTAAACAAGCATGTATGATAATAAAGAAAATTAACTAATCTAAGTTCAACTATTTAATAGTTCAACTTAGATTAGTTTAAGTTATCATTTTTGTCGGGCGTCCCAAGACGCACGTTTCTTTATATGTATTAAGTAAGAACTCGTAGCTCCAGGCGAACATGATTACTATGGTCTAAACACTTGGGTTATTATCACGGACTCTATATTAACACAAAAATTCCTAGTTACAAGTGATATATTATAATTGATATGACATAAGAATTTTATTTATTTATTTTGCTCATCACACATCCATATTTATTAGAGGTGCTTTTCTTTACCTAAACACTGCTTTTTTAATAACAAACTAACAAAAACGCAGTGTTCTTTGGTAGATTATAGTTGACATTCAAACGAAGTTCTTAATCAGAACCGAGTTTTTATAAAAGCATTATAAGTTGAATTTAATTAAAACGATCTAGACGGATTTAATTAAGCAAAAAACCCGAACTGTTTTTACTGCATCTATAAAATTTGTCATAGTGCAATTATCAACGTGAGTGTATTCCTGCGGGGCAATCGCAATTAGTGGTATGACTTGGTATTTCCTTAACCTCGTTACATCAAAGTCGGTCAAGTTGTCATTGACATCCTTCATGCTTTTTATAATATCAGATTACTTGAGAGGCAAAATTAATCACGTATAGAGGGTACAACAACCATACCTCGTTTTTATCGAACTAATTTTTTATGTGAAATTATAATAATATGCTTAGATGGGTAATTTAAAACATTTTTAAACACAGGGCTGGCCTGTATTTAGGGGAGCCTGTTAGCGCTACTATTCAACAAGGAAATGCCGCCAGTATTTTGGGAAAATTCTCAATTGACGGCGATTTGTGACTTATATATCGTTTGTAATTATCATTATTATAATTTGTAACTTTAATATCTAACTTCAAATAGTCCTTAAGTTGCATAATGGTCGGTTCCTACTGATGCATTCTTTTCTTTGCCATCTTATTACTTAAAAGATTATTTAAGTTGTGTGCTGAGTGGATTTAAATACAATAACTTAGAGAAGCATGAAATTGTCACCCCACCGGCGCCGCGCCGCCGCCGACTGAACCGTTTTTCAATCGAGCGCAGGAATGTTTATTTAGTAGCTTACTAAACTCAGCTTACTAGATCGCCACAGCACTTTTGTCAAAATCACTATATAAACAAATAACTCGAATCCAAATAACTTATGTGACCAAATAACATGCACTTAATTATGCATATCAAAATGGATCGGATCGTGATACACAGACAAACTACTTGCTTGCAAAATCGTGCATCAACGTACAGACGATATACCTATACAATATTTGTTATAATTACAACAATATTCTGAATGGATGGTTACGAAATGTGAACCTATCAAGTCACATGATGCTTTTAGTATCTTGTTTAACTTTGACTTACAAATGGTAGCACTCAGAGTTCCGTTAATGACTTATTACCGTAAGACAAATCTAATAAGAAGATAAGCTTGATATTTTTAAAGCCTAGCTTCTTAGGCTGGTGTGCACCGAAATCTAACCGACGGTTAACCAAATTTAATCACTGTTTATCCATACATTTTTGGCGATTATCTTATTTTAACCATCGGTTAAAAATCGGTGCACACCAGCCTAAGTAGGCTATGTTCCGCGATAAAGTTATAGTAATAATTGTTACGACCTACAAAGAACAACTCACACCTGCAATCTATTACCTTTTCGGCATTTGGACTTCTTTTGTTTACTTTGTGTTTAAAATTTGTTATTAGAAAAACAGCCCATTGTGTATTGTAACATTTTATGGTAAACTTTAGCCAGATGTGATTCTTGGAAATGATTGTTAAAGCGGTCGAATATTGCGTCGAGACATATTGTATAGTTTTAGTATAAACAATGCCCGAACGGAGGGGTAAGGCAGTCAGAGCGATAACACAAGCGAGGCAAGACGTGTGTACAAATAGTGACGAACTTTGCGCGTGTTATTTAATTGTGCATTACATTTGAACATATTGCGTTCGGTTATATTTGTACCTGTGTTATACGTGTTTGTATAGTTCTAATAAATTCTACAATAATTCCAACGGCATTTTAATGCGAGACCCGTAACTTGTAACAATATATCTAATCTACTCGCAGGGGGATTTTGTGGCAAAGCCTTAGGCGAGTAGCAACACCTCGGACCTGACTCCGGGGGCCAAGACAAGGCCTCCGTCTCCGTGCTTGCCTTGGCCAGTCGGCACGGAGTAGTATTGCTAGAGCTAATACTTAAGCTTCAGGGGTGGAAGTGTTAAATTGCATCACGTTAGAAGTAGTTTCGGTGAACCAACAGCCCACCTCTCCACACCCCTTAGATACTCACACCGATGCTGTCCCTCACCAATCTTGTACTGCATTTTTAGGGGCCCATGCAGGAGTGGCGAGTCACCGTCCATTTTTCCATGTTCCCCGAACATTGCGACGGACAGACGCCATAGTTCCCATAACCCAGATCCCTAATTCTACTAGCAGATATATGTAGACAGGGATAATTCCTAGTCTATTTTTATGGTTCGTGGTCTCTGAGATATCTAATCTTGCTTACGAGGTTACTGTCATAATATGGCGTCTGAAGTCAATGAGCATTGTAGTGATAGACGTCACCATCAACAGCTGCACTCTTGGACACGGCAAGAATTGTGAGGAGGTTCCTGTCTCTGGAGCTCTAACCACCGGTAGTTTGGATCCCAGGCCTCGCTGCCGTCGAACATCAGTTTTTTATACTTTTAGAAGGAGTGCAGAATACTATATTTTTTTTATTATGCATTAAAAATACATTAAATCAATAAAAAACATACACACACTACCATGTATTTGACACACACATGCATATAATATATGCTCTTTTGTTTATTGTTAAAATCATATTAACAGTGTAGCCTTGGCAAAATCTGTAATTATAGAAGTATAGTCTTTGACAACAGAAACTTATAATTTAAATTAATTATTATGGTCGAATTTCGTCCACGGGCAACCACTAGTTTATATTATTTCACGTGTATATTTGATCCTTTTTGTGCTTTTTAATACATATAAATATGTATAAATAATAATAATAACAGGCCCTAAACGTCCCACGGCTGGGCTCAGGCCTCCCAATATAGGGGATTAGGGAACGGAGATTGTACCTGCAACGCTTGTCCAAAGCAGCTTGGTAGATTTGACACATCGGTGATCTCGATATGCAGGTTGCATCAATATATAACCCCTAGCACTGAAAGTTATTCCTGCACTGGCAATATTTGCCAGGGTCTTGGGTTAAAGGCCTAGTTGCCAAGCCATAAATGCATTAAAAAAATGCCAAGGTCACCAAAAAAGACTGGTTTGGTTAATCTATACATGGATTTGAAAAATGGAAAAAACGTTCCTTTTTTGAAAGTTTGAAAACAGGTACCAACAAGTCATAACTGTTAATAAATTGTACAGTGTAAGTAGAAAATAAAACGGTATTGACCTCAAATGACCCTCATTATCCATGTATGGTTATTAGATTCATCAAGCCTTCTATGGACTCGAATTACATATAGTGGAACATCGCAGATTGTAGTGTTGAGGATTGAGTACTGACCTACTTGCATCACTAGATCTTATAAGTATTTGATTCAATTCCTAGTAGAGTTATAAATTGTTCTTCAAGATTATTTAAGTACAATACGCACACGATTTTCGCCATAAATTACATTATTTAATTCTATTTAAATCATATTTTCTGAAGTTTTCGCGACTTGTATACAAAAAAAATGTTTTTTAAAAAGATTTTTAAATACAAGCTTTTGAGATCCTGGACATCATGTAGCAGCAGAGTGCTAGTCACGATCAATAAAATTAGCCCAAACACGATGTTTAGTACAGGAGTTCTTATGGCCACCCTCCGACTCCATCATCAGATCAGCTCCATGGTACAAAAATAACAAAATTAATTAAAAATAAAAGCTTGAAATTTTTTTTACAAATTACGCGCTGAAAACTGTTAAAACGTAGTTTTATTCTTTTTAAATGCCTTAGTCAACTAAAGGGCTATCTAAAATTAGATAATGTTTGAAATTAGCCTTGGAGTCATCAATGAGCTCCTTTTTTTGGTATTCATGAATGTCTTTTCTTGCGAAACACACACGGGCTATAGATACACAGGGAGGCCAACTGCAGCGCCTAATGCCGCGTGTGGGACTCTCGTATGGTGAAGAGAGTGCTATGATGTTAGACGTGATGTAAGGTTCTTGAATAAATATTACTTCGATCTTAAAACTGGCTTTTATTTTTTGGAGATAGTTCGCCACCAGTGTGTGATATTCGCCAGATCAGGGTGGCACTAGCATTCTCAGTCAGAGCTGATACCATGCTATTAAGAGATACCCACTAAAACTTCTGGGTGTTCCATCCTGCACTTTATGCCAGGGATACGGGGATGCCGAAGCTCATCCAACTCCACGTGCCCTGGCAGGCGGGGGCCTGCAGGCCACATCCACTGCCGGGGAACTTCTTTTATCCCCCGGCATCTTCCATGTCTAATCCGGAGCGTGGGGCGGTTTGTAACGCGCTCTTCGGGAGGAGATAGAGATGAGCGCGCGCGGAGCACTCGCACTCTCATGAACCCCTATAACCCAAAAGGCCCTGCTCCTCTTACGGCAGCTAAAGGTCGAAGCTTGCTCTCCGGCGTCGGCGCACCCTTCTTTGGCGAAAGCAAGGAAGTCCGTTCAGGCTCCCGCTTCGCCTCCTCCTTCGCAAGTATGACGCGCTTGCAGAAGGAGGACACGGCGTCCCATCCTAGTATCAATGAGCTCCTATGTCAACTACGTTATATTATTACTTGGTGTTTTAGACAGGGAATTAGGCAGTTTTATAACATTCAATCAAACTTCGTAGTAATCTCGCCCTACAACTCGGAAATTTATTTACCTTAAGTAACATAGGGTTCATAGACTCTTGCCATAGACAGATGCAGGTATGTTTTATAATTTTGACTAGCGTTGCCACACTAAATATAATATGTTAGCGATAAATGTGCCACAAACCATTTAAACACACAATTTAACTTAAATTTTATTTGAAGAAAATATTTTAAAGAAAACAAGTTATAGGTAGGTAAGTAATGTATACATACTCTGATCTAATTTTATTTGGAGTACTTAATGAAATGAAAGCCTGTGATTGTTTCTTGTTTTTATTTAATATAATTTTACAGGTGGACAGACCAGAGCACTTGTGTAATGGAAGTCGGCCATCTTAGAAGGAAATTACAGATCTGTCAAGTTAGGGATTTGTTGCGTTCCTTTTACGGGGAGCCCCGGAAATGTTCATGTTAACATTGACAAAATATCAAATGAGTGTGCTTATCTAAAAATATGTGTTTATCTAAACGTATATGTGTTTATCTAGATATATGTGTTAACGTTTTTTACTAGAGAGGCCTAATATGGCGAACTGTAGTATTTTGAACACTTATACAGGTTAATTAGTTTCAAGACATTTTTGCGTTTGTTATAGTATTTGTATAATTAAGGACTTCTAAACTTGAAATTTAAATTTCTTTGAAATGTGGCATTAAAAAATTATGTTTAATATCGTTTAATATTACTAGTTTCATATTAAGTACCTGCCTATAAAAATATATTATAAAAATCATTAGTTTATTTATTTATGTACAGTACACTACTACAAATGCAAAAATGTCTCGAAGCTAGCGTACTATAATGTAAAACAAAAATGCAAAATTTAAATGTAATCTCATTCGAAAATTTTTATAATTTTTTTTATATTATTTCGAGTTGAAATACATTTTATAGAAAAACCATTCTCCCACTATCACTAAAGTTTACTAATACATTTGAAAATCCAACGTATTACCACTTTTTTTGATGTACAGCCTTTTTTCCAGGTTTTTCGATTTAGTCGTGGTTTTTAAAAAGGAAATAAAAGAAAATATGCATTTAAGTCGTATATTCGTTGATTCGCATCGTATTTACATTAATACAAAATACTTAAAAACTAATTGTACTTTTTTTATACATTTTTTATCTTACACTACTACTGGTCCTTTGCATTGCTGTATACAAAACTTAACTTAAATTAACAGAGGGTACATTTTCAAATAGAAAAGAAGTATCTTTACAAAGACGTCTTGAGATCACACTAAGTAGAGTTCAAAGCTTAAAACATTCTCTTACACATGCCAATGAAAAAAAAAACAACAGTGCGCCTTATACATATGGACTTGGAATAACCTCATAAAATAAATTGACATAAAATCTGAAGCGCCTGTTTAAAAATAATAGCAATGCGAACATTTAGAATAATGTATCACATGTTAACAATAGTGTATCTTTGTCTAACTTTAAAGCAAAGAGGACATAGCTACACAATATAGAGTTGCTTCAAACTTCGAAGATTAAATCAGCATGTATAAAGATAACTTCGACTGTAATTCTCCTAAAGGTAAAAGCGTGAAGATATAAAAAAATCGATTAAAGCATGGCATCGTGGAAAGTCAGTTCATATGATGACGGAGGGACTAAGGTGATCAAGGAAAGTGCTTGGAAATTTGAAAATAGAAAATAATAATAAAAAATAACAAAATAAGATATTAGACTACTATGCGGTTAAAAAAAAAGAAAAATGAAGTTAACTTGATTCAAGTTATATTAATGAGTATAACATTCTCATCACAGACTGTTCCGACTAATTTAGTCAGAATGTCAGCACAGCCTACATCATAACCCTCAATCATCATACGGATGGCAACTCTAGTATTTGTAGCCAGTCTGGGCGTTGAAGCTACCGGATCCGGGACCTCCGGGTCCAGCGTTCGGGGCTAGGTATTGGCGGGAGGCTGCGGCACCGAAACCTCCAGCACCTCCTGCACCACCGGCGCCGAAACCTCCGGATCCACGGCTACCGAAACCGCCAGCACCTCCGGCACCACCAGCGCCGAAAGCTCCGGTACCTCCTGCACCTCCGGCACCACCAGCACCGAAACCACCAGCACCTCCGGCACTGCCAGCACCGCTATGACCACCAAAACCGCTGGCACCACCGAAAGAGCCGCGTCCGCCAGCAGGACCTGAAGAGTAACCAGCTGAACCACCAGCACCAGCGCCTTCACCGCGGTAGTTTCCTGAAACAATTGGAAACAGCCCTTACATATTCAGTTTACAAAGTCAAAATTAGTCAATTACTACAAATTCCTGTATTTCTTTATCTTAACAAAGTCGCTTTCCGCTAACTTGTCCTAAACCACGCAACGGATTATGAAGTGGTTTTCACCAATTAGATACTTTTTATATTTATATAAATAACCTAGTTACATTTTTATATAAGTAGAGAAAAATAAGAAATAATATTCTGCTACCGGTCGCTTAAGTGCGCCTAGAGAAAAAGTTAATGCAATGTAACATTGCGAAAGCTTGCTGACTAAATAAATAAAGGTATCATTATATTAATACGTGAATCAAAAACTTTGTACCCCTTGAATAAAACCAATTCTTTCTCTAATATATTACCATGGAGCTGATCTGATGATGGATTTGGAAGGTGATCATAGGAGCTGTACTGTTTGGGCTCGTTTTACTTGTCTTGGCTAGCACTCTGCTGCTACATGATATCTAGGATCTCAAAAGCTTGTATTTAAGAACATTTTAAAAAAAGCTTATTTTGAAAATCATTTCATTGCTTCATTGCAAACTCTTCTACAAATTGATTATATTATGGATTTTATTCACTTACTTTTCTCGACTTTTTAATTCTTTTTTTGCAATTTTAAATTAAGTTTATAATAATGGTGTTCTTAATATATAATACGCAAAGTAATAATTTCATGAGCCAATTTTGACAATATGACCTTTGACTTAAAACACATACAATTATTATTATAAACCCATTATAAAAGGTTTTGTACATTCGTGAACCAATTCAAATAAGTACGTTACGCAAGTAGCATCACGCATATTTCTGCATTGTTAGTGTATTCTATACATGGAGTAACGAAACAAGTGGTTTAAAACTTATAAAAACGTTTCCGCGACTTCGTCAAATTCATAAGAAGTCCACAGTATAGGGTTAGGAAGGATCTCGAAATACTCTTTAAAGTATTATTTTGGGATATTTTAGAAGCGACTATATAGGTGTACTACTTATAATTTATGAGGCGTAATTATTTGGATAAACTTCATTTTGTGAATTAACGATATTTATTTACTGACAGGCAAATATAAAGTGGTACCTTATTAGTAGTAGTCTTTTCGCTCTTTTACAAGTTATTAAATTTAAAAGTGAAGTTGTTTTTTTTAATTTTTTGGTTTTGAATGTCAAACGTTTGATGTTCGTCCCATCGTTCAGAAATCAACATCTTTTTATTTATTGATTCTGAGGCGATACGAAGCTTTGCCGGGTCAATAGTTTAAAATAAATATATGCGATTTAATATTATTTAAATGGAAGTAATATAAAACATCACATTTGCAAAATAAAGTTAAAGACATTACTACAATTTCTAATTAAAATACTCGCTCCCTAAATTAGCCGCTAGTCTCGAACTGATCACCCGCGCGTTTTATAGCCCAACGATAACGGTGCCATCAGAAAGCTTCCAAGGCTGTTTGAATGAATTCAAGTCAATCTTGTACAAAACTGTTAAGAGTACTTCACATTCCTATTTACTTATATGTACTCTGAAGGTCTCACCTTGAGGGAATATCTGTTTTAGATTAGTCTCGATGTTACTATTTTTTATCAAGTAGCGTTGCCAAAAACTTGGAAACGCTCTCAGCGTTTTGGGAACGTTCCCACTGCCCGACTGATTAAATAACTAACATATCCACGGACAGCCCAAAATACTGGGGCTGGGATCGTGAAAATTTGCATATGGGTTGTTTCTATACTGCAGGTCACATTAAGAAAGGATTTTTGAAAATTCAACCCTTAAGAGGGTGAAAAAGAGGAAGAAATTTTACATGAATGTCTGCTTCTGGTTAGAAATAAATATATACGGTTATCGTCATTTTTGGAAATTCAATCTCTAATGAGGTTAAAAAGGGCTAGTCATAGACAAAAGTTAGTAAAAAACAAATATTATAACAGCCCACAATTTACCCACTGCTGGGCACCGGCCTTTCATTTTTTTAAGGGACTTTCATTTTTTTTAACATATAGTATCCCTCCAGGCGTATCCAATGTGGATTAGTAGGTTAGTTACATCGGTTATTTCGAATTGCTAGTATCATTACGATGTTTTCCTTCACCACCAACACGTAGTAAGTGTAATAATTTGCACTTTAGATAACAAAACTGCTTAAGACCCGGTTCTAGTAATACCAAAATTCAACCGATGGTAGGGCAAGTGAATGAGTAGTAAGATATAGCACCTCGAGTAGTGCATGCTTTTCCCTCTTGGATTGGAACCTGAACCCCTTGAGTTTAGGACGCTCTAGTACGTTAACCACTCTACTAAGACTGGCTTGGGTATATATATGTTGGCGGTCTTTGTGGTTGAGCGGAACAACGCTCTGAAACGCAGCAGCTCCGGGCTCTATTCTTGGTATGTTTTCCGAAATTTACTCCGTTATTTACTACGGGTGAGGGACGTCTGGGTGTCTGGGATCGGCCCAAGAGTAGTAGTAGTTCATACAGCTATATTTTAAAAAGTCGATAAGTTTGAAAAAATTATATAATACAAAGTAAAAAAGGAAGTCTTTTCTACCCTCTTGGCGGTTAAGCTTTGCATAGTGTGATGTAAGTTAAGAATGAACTAGCATTGTATTAACTTTCTGATCATTACATCTGATTAGCTTGTCAGGATGATGTGCAGATATTTTTTATTTCGCTTCTATCATACTTAATGCTTTGTTTTGATTGACTTTAACGTTTAGGGGTCACTTGGCAATTGGGATTTTTTTATGTAATGTTTTAACATTTCCTTAACTATATGCAAATGTTGATGTATGCAAACTGAATTTTGTATTTTTTTATTTATTTGTATTTTTTATAACCACAGTTATTCTGTAGATATATATCTAAAAAATCAGCTAGTGTTAACTTATTATATAATAAGTTAACACTAGCTGATTTTTACTATCCCACGGGAACTCTTTAATTTTTCGAGATAAAATATATGTTGACCAGGGATATAAGGTACCACCATACACAATTTCATTTAAATCGGTCCTGTTGTTTCGGAGATAGACCCTTACTACAGACAAACAGAGAAATATTTAAAAAAAAAACTAAATTAGTTCGTTCTATTTCACTTCTTATATGGCCTTGAATCGGTTTTTAGCATTTTTTTCATTGTTACAGAAATTCGACCTCTACAGTTTTATTATATGTATAGATGTGTGTTATGTGTTAAGAACAATAGCTATTAATAACAACTTAGTCTTCTCTAGTTGGCGGTTAACAAAGTCTGTATTTATAAATCGTAAGTAAATAGCGTGTAAAGGTCCCACTGCTGGGCTCGGGCCTCCCACTATAGGGGAACGGACAGTATACCCGCCACGCTTGTCCAAGGCGGCTTGGCAGGTTTGACACATCGGTTATCTCGATGTGCACGTTTTAATCACAATGTTTTCCTTCACCCTTAATACGTGGTAATTGTAATAATATGCATATTAGGTCAGAAAACTGTCTAAATGGTATAATATAATAAAATTGATATAACCAACAAAAAAAAATTATATGAGTGAAATTTTTGTCTATTACTTATATTATGTTAGCGAATGGATAGCATTCTCGAAGAAAAAATATATATTAGAGCGTTAGACCATTAATAAAAGACGGGTCTCAAACTCAAAGTGAAGCCAGCTAAAGGATGCCGATCGCGCCACAGTCTATACGGACATTCAATATTTATAAAAATTGAATAGCTTCCAGTGGATACATTACTATTAACCACAAAAAGCAAACCAATACTATATAAGTATACGTACATAAGTTAAAAAAATGCTTCACTTCATTTTACGCTTTTGTGCACTCAGACTTGTACTATATTTTAATTTCATTTGATACTGGAGTTTAAAAATTATAAAACATATTAAATAATACAGAACCTTAAATATAAAAAAGACCAAATGACTCAATAAACTGGCACTATCAGATAAGTTATCAACGCATCTCTGCTGATAGGATTATAATTAATGCACAGTTAAGATAATTATCAAAAAAAACTATCCATTGTTTTCTTGGGTGTTACAAAATGTATGAGATCATTATTATGATAAACTATAATAGACCTTATTTCAAGCGAATAAGGTGTTAACGTATTTTGAAACTAGTTTTCACACGTCTTTAATTTCTTGGTTGTTGTGTGAAATTAAAAATATTTATGTTTAGATAGTATAACTTAAAATACTGAACATTTTAAATGTTACAGTGTTACGCTGGGCTTATTCGCAGTTCTGCACGAGTCAAACTTTGTCACACCAAAATCTATTAAAGAGTAGCTGTGCCGGCGACTTCGTCTGCGTGGTTTTTTTTCGTGAAACTAATAAACTCTTCAAAAGTAAAAAAAAAATGATTAAGTTACTCCCTGTACCATCAGATATCTATCAGTGAAACTCCCGACAAAATCGGTCCAGCCGTTTCACATATTACCTGGAACATCCAGACTGACATACAAAAAATTTAAAAAATTATTTTTTGATAAATTGCCGTATATACCTTCACATACATTTAGTTAAAAGCTGTAATTTTGACATTACAAACAGACACTCTTCAATTTATTTTTTTATTTTTTTAGGGGTCCACGAAAAATAAATCCACGCGGACGAAGTCGCGGGCACAGCTAATATTACATAAGTTTACGCGCACACGTTTTAAAAACATGCTTCACTTAATTTGCCGCTTTATTAACATATGTTCCGTCTATGTGGATGTGGCTCTAGGTGCCCCTGGCTTAAGGCGCAGGAACGAATGTGGGTATTGGTGGAATCAGCTCTACTGTACGTAGTGGTACGACCTTGCCTCCAGGGGCTTAGTACCAAATTCGGCGCATAAGAATGTCACAGTGGACTAATAACATCATAGATCTTGGGACGTTCTTGAGTTTGTAGTATATCGACCTCTTTCTCGGAGAAGACACGGGTCGCCGTTTGGTATAAGGGTCCCATACGCACACGGCGTCATTAGGCGCTGCTTTTGGTCTCCCCTGTATCTATGACCCGTGTATGTGTCTGCAGAAAAGATATTCCCCCTGCGGTTCTATGCGTGCAGGAACGGAGAAAGCATACAATTTCCTGCGACCGGGAGGTCTGTCGTAAGAGGCGACTAAACAATGCACAGCCAGGTGGTTGGATATTTTCTCGACTGTATGGCAACCAGTCAGTGGCCAGATTCAAGTCTCACTTAAGAGATCAGCAGCGCATTTGTAGCATATTTTGTGTTACAAATGTCTAATATAATAAATGCCTATAGAGGCATGTCTACAGAACTCTATTATAAAATAAAAAAGTAACACGGTACTAGTGCCACCCCAACGTGGCAAATTCTACACTCATCACCGCGTTTACCCCGCAGAGGATAGTTCACAAACGAAATTCCCCTACTTGAAAAAAGGCTCCGTGTATACTTTTATATTATCTGAACTGCGCCTATAGACTTTAAGAATCTGTTCACAACCTGTCTAAAGAACCCCATATTTGTTTAAGTTAATACTAATAATTGAAAAATATTTAGCATTCGTCCTGCACTAAGCGTATTCCGGGTCACATCGTGATGTTCGTGACCGATCTGTGCAACGTTTTTAAGGCGTGGTGCACAACGATCGCGTTATTCGATAGCGTGAAAAGGTCATCCTTTTGTGTATTTCAGTTTACTGGAAATATATATAATTAAAGACTAAAGTTCCGGCACAGCAATATGCTGAGTGCAAACCTTGTTTGCTGAAGATGCGGCGTACAGATTTTCAAAATATGCTCTGTGTGTAAAAATGTAATTGCGTCGCTATTTTTTTGCAAATAAAGTTTCTTTCTTTCTTTCTTCTTTCTTCTTTACTAATATCATATAGAACATAGTAGTAATTGCGGTTTTCTTAGTTGACTTGCCTTGCCTTGAATGTAATAGCATTTTGCGACATAGCAAATCTATGCTTGTATATTATGGTTTCTAAAATAACTCCATTTTTTTCATTTTATTAAAATTTTAAGGCATCTGTTTCTCCTTAGAAGACCATATCGTTACATCAAGCACACACGACTTTTGCAAGGAATTACATTGTTTAATGATGCTCAAATATCTTAGTCAATTTAAGAACGATCTAAAGAGAAATATTAATGTTAAAAATATATTAAATTACCATATAAACCCACAATTTAACTAAAATTTTATTTAGAAAATTATTTCAAGAAAAAACAAGTACTCGAAAAGAACTCATAAACAATAAAAGCCACTATCTGTTGCACTATATTATATAAGCTTCATTTATAATAATAGAATACCCGGTTTTAACATTTTAGGAAATCGTTATAAATACTTCTAATAGAGAGGAAATGACCATAGTTCCTGCAGAACGAGACGGATAAAGATTACTCATTTCTGGGGCGTAAGAGGCGACAAAACAACCCACAGCCAGAGGAAATTTGCCCCACTCGATGGCTACCACCCCTGGTCTAGACTCTGGAGTATTCCGAAATAACAACCGTAAGCTGTGTTCAGGCAGTTCCAGTCTCATCTACGAGTCAGGAAGCTGGTTGGTAACCTTTAGTGTGGCAAGTGTTCATAGACGACGGCAACCACTATCCATCAGAGTTAGGAAGTTAGCATGTCTGCTATACTCCAACAATAAAAAATAATATCGATCTGAAGATTTTATCAGGTTTAGCCACACTAATAACTTCCAAATACCTTTCATTTGTATCTAGTTGAAATATGTTTAAAATTTTGCAATAATACGGTAAGAGATGTAGTCACGACGTAATCAATAATTCGCCAAGGCGGTACAATTCACGTACTCTAAAGCGGTTTAGATTAGAGATGCGCTCGCGCATGGTATTTTACTGGGTATGAGCCGTTATTAAAATGTGATTTCGGTTGCACGGTTTATTTAAGGTCTAGATTTGATGATTTGCCACGGTAAAATATACTGTTATTACTCTGAATCTAATGCAAAGGCTTGTCTTTGATTGCTTTAATAACATGTTTGTCTACAATGACATGTACCTTCAAATTATAATTTTCAATATAACCACCTTTTGCTAATATATCTCCGATCATAATTAAAAGGACACTTACAAATAAAAAATGTTTTCGAAGGTACGTAAGAAAATGAATTTATTTTATATATTTTCTTGGAGTTTCTATGTAAGCTGACCATAGACGAATAAGTTGATTTCAGTATCATCCAATTTAAGCATTTAAAATTTTAGGCTGCATGAAGAAAATTAAACATAATTTACAAAAGTAAATTGTACAACACAAAATCTATTTTACAGCCTGTTCTTGGGTCAAAATCTGTGTGCTCAAGACAGGAGATACTGGATGCTTCGCGTCCGATTACAAGCCTCGGCGAAAGGCTCTCGTGCGACGACCGCGTAATGTCCTTACGGACAAGGTCGACGCTATTACAAAACGGCTGGCCCGGATCAGCCCGCCCGCGGTTAGGACGGCAGGCTGGCAGGCACCGACAGACAGACATAGACGGCGGCGTCTCAGACAACGCCAATCACGATCTCTCCACGTCCTCGAGAGGGATGCCAGGAGACATAGGCCCCCCACAGGATAGACTAGGCGTGTTGGTGGGAAGTTTCTTTCACGGTTTCTTCTCTCCCAGCCATAACACGTTGCGAAACGGCAGTAAGATAGCGTAGGCCGCCGCAAACCGCCGATCCCGCCGGGATCCGCCGGGATCCTTCTTCTCGGGATTTATATTACCCGACGCCCGTTCTCAATTAGTTCATTGTGTCGCCCGTTGGCGGGCATCATCAGATTCATCCCCCTCTCATGGCAACAGTCCAGCCGAGGTAAAACTCCCTAGGGAGCTCTCTCAAGCAAGATGGCCCCGGGCTCGAGCACCTTCGCCTCGCGAAGGCGCTCGCCCCAAAAACCTCGGTAAAGTTGTGAGGTCTTCGGACCAACAACATAAAGTCAAGTCAAATAAAAAATTAAACTGGATGCTTTGTAGCAGGATAGGCAAGTTAAGCGCCTAGTAATGGAGGATATTGAAGAATGTGCAAAATAGATCAAGACATACTAGCAATCACCAAGATTAATAATTACTATTTAACTAACACTCATAAATAACAAGTATTTAATTGTAGCAGCCTTCGAATGTATGTTTAATGGCAATAAATTTATAAGCAATGAAATTTTAATGGGTATGAGACTAATAGAAAACAAAACACTTTATATTATTTTATAAAGATTAAAGAAAAGAAGGAAAAAGAAATAAGAAGGACAATTTATAATCTGTCTCATTAGGAATGGAGAAAAAACCTAAGAAGCCAAATAACTAAAGGAGCAAAACGATTAACAGTGAACAATATGGACTATTTATGTCTGGCCAGTGCAAACAACTTGCATCACATTCTCACCTTAGTTCAGATTACTGATACATTACACCCGGAGGCTGATGAGTTACAAAATGACGTGGGATCGGTACCTTTATTGCGTCAGCGTCGTGACCGAGTCTGAGAAGCATTTGGCCCGGTAGTGCACGCAGTACACCTTACTTACAGTGCGCTTGATTGTTATAAACTATACGGAATAAATGATGACATAGTACGACAGTAATCCTAATGAACATAGGTATGATGCATCTCTGGTATATTTAGCATAAAATTACAATTGCATCAATTGTCATTGTTTTTAAAAAAATAACTGATTAAGACTTAAAATCATTAGGAGTTCATGCCAAGATTGGTACATTAACCACGAATCTACCAAAACTTTTAATTGAATCAACTGTGTATACAAAGAGTGCATATAAAGGATATGTATAAATTAGAAATCTCATATTTTTTTCCCCTTAATTTATTATCTTTCGGAATAAATTTTGACAGTAAGTATTGCTCATCAACAGTCTAAATATGAGTTTCCATAGCTTGAAGAATTGTGGTTGCCAATAATTTTTTCCTCTTATTTCAACTCTAAGGGTTTCAAGAATCAAGACTAAAAGTAGCGTTATATCCTTTGCCCAGGATATATCCTTGTGTCGAACAAGGTGTCAAACAGCTATTTTCACATTTCAATATATGCACAATACAAAACCTTTATAGAATACATAAAATGAATAAACTAATAATGTTAGGCTTACGATACCACGTGGGATATGAACCTTAACTGAATACAAACACATTTAAATCGCGTGGAAATCCGTAAAGTGCTTTAGCTAATCCAGATCAAAGTTCACTTACTGTGCAACTCTTAATAGATTCTATAGCAATTACTACCTTATAATTACTGTCGGCGATTCAAAAAGGATTAAAGATGGGTAATATAAATTTATGAACGGCATTTAGAGCCTATGGTTTGCGAATTTATAGTTCGATACATTCCTGAGGATTTTTACCAAAACTTGAACATTGGAAATTTTAAAGTGAATCTTTAATCGGTCATATTTAATAATCTATACTAATTAACGAATTTAAATTGTCTGTCTGTGATTTCAAAACAAATGCCAATATTTAAGTGAAAACTTCTATTTGTGCAATTATTAATTTTGTATGAAAATTTGTCACAGTATTCCCACCTTCGAAACTGCTTACTAGATTTCATTTAAACATTTTAGAGGTTAAATAAGGTATTTAATTCAAATTTTGTATTTATTTTTTATCCAATTTGCATACCACCGTCATAGATTGCATTTTTTGATACCCAAACTGTAACCTATTTACAGTAACATTAGTAACCTGGGTTGTCTGGATGAGATTGCTTATAAGTAATAAGACAGCTCAAGGAGCTGTCTTATTGCTCTTTAAATGTAATAATATTGATGTACTTAAAGGGTAAACAATAAAAAGTTTGCTATCTATCTATCCACATAAATCAACAGACATACAAACCATTGTACAATCCTAAGTTGATCTAGTAACAATTGTGTTATGAGTAACATGCAACAGACAACTTTATTAAGAGAACATTAGCTCCGATTGTAAATTTACCCTGTAGGTAATCGAACACGGGACATCAGCACTCTAGCTAACTAAGCAGGCTAATGCTTAGAGTACCACAGAGTCTATTAAGGTAGTAATTGCTATAGAATCTATTAAGAGTTGCTATTAAGTAAATATTATTTCATTAGAAGAAATAATATTGTTAATGACCCAACATCATAAACATTAGCAACTTAATGTAATCAACTCTCAAAACAGATATTAAGTAAGATTACTTATTTTACTTAACCAACAAAAAGCACTAATGAAATAATAATGCCTTAGCTATTAATTTACATGTGTAATTACGGCTATTCTTTACGAATTACGTGAAATTATTCTTCATAATTACAGTTCTTAAATAAGGTGTTTTGCAAACGTGTAATTTTGTAATGTGAGTTTGTTCTGTAAGAAATTAATGAGCCATCGCAATGAAGTTTTGCATAGATGTATATTTAATAACGACTGATATAAGTACTTTTTAACTCTACGGTTTCCTTGCTGAACGATAGAACAGCACCATCATGATTTCGTCTGTCTATCTCAAACTGTGTTAGAGCTATTTTACTCGAATAGTATTAGCACTTTCTATATATTTTAAACAAACAACAATAGTAATATAATTGATTCATTGAAGCGTTTGTGTAACCCGTCTATGCATATAAGAATTGGAATGAAGATATGCTCTATTAGGTCTGCATTATTATGTGGTTAAGTTTTGAAAATTATATAAAGCACAAGTCGCACACTGATATTCCGAAAAATTCATTAATAAATCTTTAAAGACATAAAGTAGATTCGATAAGACTCAAGAAATATGTCCTTCTAAAGGCTTGTATAATAAAGCCCCCAATATTTACGCTTGCAACTAAAATATTTAAAAAACATTAACTTCATAATTTTCCAAGAGAAAGTAAAATTTGACACTGTAAGTTAACACCATACAACCAAAACGATCGTTCGTGATGTTTCAGCCGTAACCGTCAGTGTCTTACAAAATCATGTCCACAAAAAAACCAAAAAGCGACGCATAAAAATACATTAGCCATAAAAACAGTTATTTGATTTTGAAAGTACTGAGATGCCTAGATGCATCATTTTCAGTACATGTTGTAAGATTTGTCCCACTTTCAACTTAAATTATAACCACTTACTAACAAACATTAATAAGTTTATCAAGGTCAACATGCGGTTATGTGATTAAGGATACTGTATGACCTTTGTACCATTAGTTGAATATTTATTTAGAAGATTTCAGAATTTTCAAATCATGGGAACAATCTCAAGATTGTTGTTGGGAAGAATCAGGCTTTTCAATCTTTCATCAATGAAAGATTGAAAAGCCTGAATCTGAATATCCTTCTCAACGGAGGCTTCCTTGCCTCCGTTGAGCAAGTGATTGGGAAAATTAAAGCTAACAACTTTGTGAGTAATGTAGAATGGATGGAAGAGAATCGAAGTATTGAAAAAGCAGTTTTCGTATGATCGGAGGGTCAATAACAGCTTTATCACCCCAGATAGGGCAGAAAAATTAGGTGGATGCTAATCTATAAGGATTAAAGCTCACAATTAGCGATTAAGACTACAGGATAGAGAAAATGGTTGGGATTTCGTATCGGAATCTAAGGACATGTTGTCACTTCAGAAAGATGAACGTAATCCTGTGCTTTCTGATTCGACACACAAACTTAATAGCTTTGAAATTCATATGTTATTCTTTCCTGTTACCGAAGTATGCATCAGTCTCTAAGAAAACAATAAGATTACTTTGAGGAGATTAACTTCAGTCTACTGCCTTATGACTTGTATATCAAGTCAGAGAGCAGCAGACCTAACTTGATCAAATATTACATGTTGATACATGGCTTTCATTTCGTACCTTGAAAACTAGAAATTCATAAGTGTCACCGTTCTGAGTTCACTGTTCATCGTAACTAGATTATCAGACCGGGAATACGACGGTTAGATTGGATATCATAGGTGGGATTGTATTTATCAAACCTTGAAAAAAGCATATTCAAGCATCTTCTGGTATATTTATTTACGAAAGATATTCTTTAAAATTTGATGCTTATTTCACAAAAAGGTTTTTGTAACGCCAGCCATCTGTCTAAATTAGGCATGAAAATTTAATTTGCATCCTCATTATATCATATTGTTTGTCAAATTAGTTTCTTTTAAGATTTGAAACTTTTGAATATAAATGTGTTTAACTGCAATTACTTGAATTAAATTGTATATAAAATTTGATTATAAAAAACTCACCGTCATCAACAATACCAGCAGCTTCATCACGGGCGTTCTGTTCTAGGGATTTCAAGATCTCTTCAGGGATCGGGGGTGGAGTGGGGAGGTGAGCACCTTGGGGCTGGAAACCGTTCTCATCAGCGGTGTAAGTGATGCTGTAATCTTGGCCATCATCACCCTTGTACCCGAAGCTGCCTTGAGACTGAACACCGTTGGTAGCAACGCCTTGGGCATCGGCACGGATTCCGTTGGAAGTCTCATATTCGTATTGGAAACCGTCAGCTGTGACTTCGCTGTTCAGTTTTAGGATTTGAGCACCAGCATCAGCGGAAGATTGGCGAGCGTTGTATTGTCCAGCAGCAGCGTTGTAGGCGTTACCAGCGTATTGGGTACCACCGAATCCGCCAGCACCCCCGCTGCTGTAGCCTCCTGCGCCAGATCCACCAGCTCCGCTTCCAAATCCACCAGCGCCTCCTGCTCCACCAGCTCCGCTAGCCCCAAATCCTCCTGAGCCACTAGCACCGAATCCTCCCACTCCACCAGCACCCCCAAATCCACCCTTAGGTCCAGCTCCATTGAATCCTGGACCGAAACCAGCGCCGGCGCTACCTCTAGGTGGGAGGTACTTGTTGTCAAGGCGGTCTGCTAAACAGACCCCAAGTACAGCGGCTACCACGAACTAAAAAGAAAATAACATTGACAAACCTTTTACTTTTTTGGAGCTATCGGGGTACTCATGTAAATTCTTTCAATGAATTTAATCTGTGATATTTGTTAAATTGTGTGTAAATACACTCAGTTTTGCATTTAAGCATTACACTTATACTATGCTATAATGAAATATCGACCGTGATGATACCTTTTTTTTGTTAAGCAGGGAATGTATTCGCGACACAATCGGGCTATTGATACAGAGAGAAGCCAAATGCAGTGCCTAATGGCCCCTACACAAATGCGTGTGGGACTCTTCTAAAGTACCAGTACCTCACCCCGAAGAGCGAAATCCGACGAACTACCTACTAAACCTAACCTATTCCCGAAAGATTGCACCTTATTGGAACTCCACGGGATCTAGAACAGGAATAGCCGGTTCCTATATTTTTTTTGGCATGACTTCAGCAGACAGGCAGACGGCCCACCTGATGGAAAGCGGTCACCATCGCCTTTGAATATTTGCAACATCAAAGGTGCTACAAATGCGTTGCTGCTCTTAAGGGAGATTGAAACCTGGCCACTAATGCCAGAACACAACATCTTACTGTTCATTCTGAATGAAAGTTGAATTTTGATATTACTTGTACCGAGCTGATGCCAGATTTTTAATGGATGGAAATAAGGCAAATAAACAGCCCGTTACATCTTTACTAATATTATAAAGTGGTAAAGTTTTTTTATTTTATTGCAGGAGTACAGGAGACAGGCAGACGGCCCACTTGATGGAAAGCGATTACCATCGCCTATGGACATTTGGAACACCAAAGGTGCTACAAATGAGCTGCTGTTCTTAATGGAGACTGGAACCTGGCCACTAATGCCGGAACACAACATCTTACTGCTCATTCTGAATGAAAGTTGAATTTTGACATTACTAATGTCATATTTAAACTAGCAATAAGGCAAATAATTGTAATTTAATTTTATATTTAAAATTTAATTATAAAGAGGTAAGTTTGTGACGTTGTAGGGGGGGTAATCTCTGGATCTACTACCTATATTAAAAATTCTTATACTGCTGGAAAGCTCCATTAACAGGGAGTGTCATAGGCTATATAACATGACGCTATATACCACGGGAGCGGGACAGAGCGCGGGTTAAAGCGCGCTGGGCCGCTAGTATAGGAATAAAGTAATAGGCCATATGGCGGATTGTGCAGGTTTTATTATGGTGTTTTTTTCACCGTTTGCTCAAGGAAATTTGTAACAATATGGAATTACGTCCTTAAAGGAAGATAATAATTGTTATATATATATATATATATACACTATCTTCTGCCCGCGACTTTGTCCGCGTGGAATAGTAAAAAAAAAGGAATTTAAAAAATCCTCCTGATTTTAGAACATTCTTAATTGGTGCTCCGCTCCTATTGGTCTTAGCGTGATGATATATAGGTTTTATTGTATGCTTATGATACTGGCAATATCTCTACTTAGGTGCATAGTAAGTTGTATAATAAGCTGTTTAAGTAATTAAAGTTTTGTTAACTATCCCACGCGAACTTTAATTTTTCGGGATCAAAAGTAGCCTATATGTTGACCGGGGATATAAGATACCACCATACAAAATTGACAGACAAACAGATAAAAAGAGAAACAACAAATTTAAAAAATCTTATTTAGTTCTATTTCACTTCTAACATCCCCCTGACTCGGTTTTTAGCATCTTTTTTCATTGAACAGAAATTTGACATCTACAATTTTATTATATGTATAGATTATACATACAGACGATTATACCAATGAATATTAAAGGAACTATAAATAAACATGTCATTGAGAAAGGTTTAGATTAACGTACGAGGATTCCTAAAAGGATACTATATCCATTTAGGCTTAGCAGCCCAGAATTCAAAGCCTTGTCCGACAAAAAGCGGTTCATCAAACGCCCTACTTTTCTTACAACGCCAACTTAATTGCAAGTCAATGATGAGTTTAATACGTTGCAATGATTCATTTATTCAATTACATTTAAAATTATTATAGAATATGTCAGGATTGTATTAATTAATTCTGAATTAATTGCAGACTCTTTAAATTAATTGCGTGTTTTAAAGTATTTGCTAGTAATTATAACAATTTTGTTACATATTTAGTAACATGTTTAAATATTTTACGTTAATTGAATATTGAATGAATAGTATAATATTCATTAGACATTCAAGAAATTGATTTAACTATTGAAGAAGATTAATATATGTTTAATATAATTATGATGGAGTTTTGAAATTAGCTTACAATGATTTTTTTTATAATAATAGACATACTAAATAACAAAAGAAAATCTTTTGATATTATGTCTTGTCAAAATTAATATTTAAGAATAAGTTCGAAATAGGCATTGGTAAAAACAATAGACTATGAAATGGGTACTTCTATTATGTATCTTCACGTTGGGTACTTTGGTTCCCAAAGAGGACAAAGCTGTACCCAGCCAAATTTGTAGTAAATTGCTTATTATTAACTATGGACTACTGGGGTGTTAAAATAACACGTGTATGAATTTAGTTAATTATAATTATGGAAACTAAGATATGATCTGGTTTTCTAAATACATTATAATAAGTTTTAAAATAATTTTTATAGATTATACTATATTATAACGTATTACTGTATGTATGTGTCATAATTTGTAACTTGTGACAATCGTTTTAATTCTTCTGGAGATAAAATTGTTATGCATATTTACAATAATAATAAACATGAAATTTTTTTCAAAACAGTATGACGTTATCAATTATTTTGTCACAGAATCGTTCATTTGTACATTTGTTGGGCACACAGTCTACATCAAACACCAACGTCAGGGACAATATTATAGGTGTTGAAGACCGCGTCATGGGATAAAATAGTCCACAAGAGTCACAACCCTCAACATTAAAAAACTCAACACAAAAAGATAATTAAAAATATTCTATTAAAGTGCGCTTTAGGCGCACAGTGTACACCGAACACCACCGTCAGCGACGATATTAGAGGTGCTGAAGACCAGTTCATGTGGTGAAATCGTCCATGAGAAAGAAATCACAACCCTCAGCATCCAGAAAATCAACACAAAAAGGTGATAAAAAAACATTATATTAAAATGGACTTTTAATATTTTTTACTTAATGGTCAAATGGAACAGTTTGGGAAACTGTGCTCTAATAATTATTTTCTTTTTAACCCATTTATTGTTCATTAAAATGGATATAATAAGGAAGGATATCAGTCTAACGAGCTCATATTAATAATTATTAAGACTGAGCTTAATGACAAATCTTACAACCGTATGGGATGAAAGTCCTAAAAACTAATTTAGCCTAATATTGTATGTAGTAAGCAGATGTTACTAATGTTCCCAAAAATCCAGTTCTTAACTTAAAAGTTTTTTGAGTGCGAAAAAAGTGAAAATATGGTACTCACCAATTTCATTTTTATATATCAATTATTATATTATAAAATATATTTATTAGAACGTTGTGTTCCTTGCGAATAGCCGCGTTAAACTGTGATGGGTTAAGTCGACCCGGGGTTATATACTCGTGAGGTTAGAACGCTTTTGCCGACAGAAAATGGTATCACGGCCATCGGATCGCAATGCACTGTATCGGTCTAGGCGCATCTCTGGGTCGCCACCATTATGCGTTTTTTAATAGATTTTGGTACAACTTTCTTAGGGCCTTACATTTATTTAAATTATCAAATATATATTAATTTATTAGACAGTAATAATATTAGATTATGATCGACCTAGCGGCCCACCCGGATTCGCACGGGTATCCAAAAAGAACATTTTCTTTATAGCCATGTCAACCAGGCATAGTGAAGCTTGCCAACAGTGAAAGAATTTTTCAAATCGGTTCAGTAGTTTCGGAGCCTATTCAATGCAAACAATAATCAAATCTTTCCTCTTTATAATATTAGTACATTAGAACCTTTTTAAGTCAAATCTCTTTAAGTCGCTAATCTCCCAAACTCGAAAAAAATGTGTTCTCTTCCCTTCTATCGCAAAACCTCCGTTGCTTGAAATCTGAAACCTCTATAAGTTGAAACAATTAGTGACTCCCTATAAGCAAATTCAGTACTTATTTTCTCTCTATTATAAGTCGAAAAAATAAATTGTACCTCTGCGAATATAGCAATATCTGATTTTACAATTACCACTGGATTATTCAAATAAAGCTTAACCTCTACAAGTCGACTGTTTCCTAACAAAATTCGCTTAAGTTGAAATCCTCCATAACTCGAATACTCTATAACTCGATTTTTTGGCCTCTCCCTTCAAGTTCATTCAAACACACATAGGCACCTAATCCCCAAGCAAGTTACATTTGTGTAATAAATAAATATATACCTTTGGGGCATATGGTGGGTGTGTGGTTGAGTACGCTAAGCCTTTGCTGGCATAGGTACTCACTGCAGCGAAGAGGCTCCGGGTTTCGTTCCTGGAACCGTAGATTTCGGAAACAAATTTTCCTTTTCTGGGTGTCCCAGACACCCGTCTGGGATGGACTCCAGACTGTTCCGTTAATGAGATCATAATTAAAAATATTGTTATATTTTTTTGTGCTCATTATTTTTCTCTAAGGTCGTCCTCATTATTCTACCATTAAACTCCCGTTGCATTTGGAGCCTTTGACTCGAAACCCGGAGTATGCTTTCTGCTTTTTTTCTCTACTTCGCGTAGTCTTCGGTGTCTCTAATTATGAGACCATTAATCCTTCTTTACAACGTCAATCCAGCATTTCTTGGGGCTACCCCTTCGGTCGGAATCTGATGGAAGTGGCATAGCTAGACATTTGTTCCCCACGTAACTAGCCGGTTTCCGTAAAACGTGGCCGTACAAACGAAAATTTCTCAAAGGTGTATTAATTCATTTGACTAATAAAGCTTCCTTCGCTTTCACAGCCACAGTGCTCATCATTGTCTATATATGTTAATTCCCATTTCCTTGACCACCCTCAACTATGCATCGGTTTTCTAGAAAGTTTATATCGCTTACAACAACTGGACTGAACTTCAGGTCCATATCTTTCTTCTGTACTACGACATGGACTTGTTTTATTAAAGACATAGAGAAGAATACAAGAGACTGCCTGACGGCACACCTGATGGAATGCGATTACCGTCGCCTTTGGATTGCAACACCAAGGGTACCAATCTACGGCTGGCCTTAAAGAGGGACTGGAACCTGGCCACTGATGCCGAATCACTCAAGGTTGTTATAGCGGCGTAGTCTAGATAGGGGGTAGTTATCCAGACGGGCAAATGTCCTACCACACCTGTGTACGCCTATAGTGTTGCGAACGTATAATATTAAAAAGTATAATAATCCTAACTCCTCCTGGGCATTGGAGCTTTTCAATCTTATCCCACCGTTTCCCTTCGTCTTTCTTCTTCTCTCTCCCTTCTCTCTTCCCCCGTGGACATACCACATATCGAACAAAGCACTTTGACTCCACCTGCATGATGTGTGTGAGTGAAACTCACTGCCAGAGTCTGTTTTTCCTGAAACCTATGCTGACTTCAAATCGCCCGAGATAATCCAAAAACGCAAACCTGTACTGTAATTTAAAAAAAATATGAGTGCAAATGTGAGTTTGGCCGCGTTTTATTGGCGCCACTGTTGCAATCCACTAACAAATAATTCGTAATAGCAACGAAATTACAGTGTTAATTTTAATGTGTTGCTCTCATGGTTAGTTAGTTCATACATACATATGTGGTTAAAATTTCTCTTGTACCATACGGGTAAGTTCCGATATCCAAGATACAGATTAATGTAGTTTGGATGCTGAAACCGAGTCATACATATACTTTATATATTTTTTTCAATCAATCAATTATTTACTCAAAAACATGGTGTGTATATATGTTGCTTACAAAGTTCACATGTTTTTGCCGTTTTTTGTGAGGCATGCCAATTTAGGTACTTAAAAGTACTTTAATACTTATACAAGTCAATCAAAAATATATATTTATATAATCAACACAATACTAATTTTTGCACATAGAATAAATTTATTTCCATAAAAATTATTTATTTATATATTTTTTATGGCTATTATTTTTATATTTTTTATTTATATATTTTTTATGGCTATTATATATAATACTAGCTGTGCCCGGGACGTCGTCCGCGTGGAATTTGTTTTCAAAACCCCCCGATTTTGAAACATTATTCATTGCTGCTCCACTCTCGGTCTTAGCGTGATGGGTTATCTCATTTTCATTTTATTGCAGGAGTTCAGCAGACAGGCAGACGGCTCACTTGATGGAAAGCGGTCACCATCGCCTATGGACATTTGCAACACCAAAGGTGCTACAAATGCGCTGTTGCTCTCTTAAGGGAGACTGGAACCTGGTCACTAATGCCGGAACACAACTCAAGGTTGTTATGGCGACATACTTTAGACCAGGGGTGGTAGCCATTCAGTCGGGCAAATACCCCACCACCTGGCTGTGGGTTGTTTTGTCGCCTCTTACGACAGGCCGCCCGGCCGCAGGAAATTATATTCTTTCTCCGTTCCTGCACGGATAAACCTGGCCACTAATGTCGGAACACAACTCAAGGTTGATATGGCGGCATACTCTTGACCATGGGTTGTAGCTGTGGGGGTTTAAGTAAGTGTGTGGTGCGTCGATGATGAATGCCCCGTTGCATAAGATGACGCACCACTGGCGAGAGCCATTGGCTGGAGTACAAAATAAGACAAGTTTTTGTACTCTCGTAGTATATTAATTTCTTAATTGTTACTAATCTTGTTCTTCTTCTAATATATGAAAATAAATGTTTGTCTGTGTGTCCTTTATAGAATCGTAAACTATACATTTGATGATCTTTAGAAAAGTTGTTGTGCATGAGCCAGAGAAGGTTACTGGGTTGTTTCACAATTGGATCCGGTAGATGGCGCTGCTATCGGCATATCGATTGAAGCTTTTCCGGGCAGGACGACGTCTGCCGGGACAGCTAATTAGACTATATTGTTAAATGCCGACAAAGTTAATGCACACCTGGTTTATTACCTTTTCCGCATTTGGACTTCTTTTGTTTACATTGCGTTTAAAATTTGCAATTAGACAATAGCCTATTTTTATTTTGCTCGTTTATGGCCGCACGTGTGCAGATTACGTTTTCTTGGAAAAATCCAGTCCACGCGGTATAGTGTTGTATTGTATAGTTAGTATAAAACAATGCCCGAACGGAGGGGTAAAGCAGTGATGTAAGTAAGTGATGATTTCGGTACTAGCAAGACGTGTGTACATTCGACAAGCTATATAGTGACGGAGTTTGCGTGTGTTATTGAATCGTGCAGTTTGTACTGGTTGCGTCCAGTTATATCTGTGTTATACATGTTTGTTTATTTCTAATAGATTCTATAGTAATTCCAACTGCATTTTAATTCGAGTCCCGCACTCTTAACAATATGTAACCACCTTTTTCCACGGCTTTGCTCGCATTAAAATGAATACGTATTTCATGGTATAATTCTTAAATGGCGGACCTTAATATTTAATTCGAAGTATCTTTATATAATATATAAGGATACGTATAGTATATATAGATACGTATAGTTTTTATTCGTGCAGAAACGGAGAAAGATTACGATTTCCTGCGGCCGGGCGGCCTGTCGTAAGGGGCGATAAAACAAACCACAGCCAAGTAGTAGGGTACCTGCCCGTCTGGATGGCTACCGTCCCTGGTCTAGAGTATGCCGCCATAACAACCTTGGGTTGTGTTCCGGAATTAGTGACCAAGTTCCAGAAACCCTGAAGAGAGCAGCAGCGCATTAGTAACTAACGCCTTTGGTATTGCAAATGTCCATAGGTGGGCCGTCTGCCTGTCTGCTGAACTCATGCAATAAAAAGTGAAAAGAAGGTAACTTGAAAACAAATATACTCATACTGCTTTTTTAGTTGTTGCGAATAGTACACAAAATAACGGTTTTAAGGGATTGAAGATGATTGATATTTTTATATTCCACTATGACTGCTACAGAAAAGTGGCCGAAACGTCGAAATAAAAATATAAATCAAATTAATACCGCACTCAAAACCGTTAAAACATAGTTTTATTCTGTATCTATTCTATACATATATATAGATGTATAAAATTGAAGTATATGTTTGTAATGTTAAAAAAACCTGAACAAAATATACGGATAATTTGGACCAGGATATTCCGAAAATACATTTTTAGATTTTTTGTCTGTCTGGATGTTTCGGCTAATCTCTGGAACAGCTGGACCGATTTTGACGGGACTTTCACTGACAGATACTTGATGTTATAAGAACTAACTTAGGCTAGTTTTTTAGGGTTCCACGAGAAAAAGTTAAACCTTTTGTTCCAGCTAATCTCTAAAACGGCTAGACTCTTTTTGCCGGAACTTTCACTGGCAAATAGCTGATGTCCTAAGGAATAACTTAGGCTACTTTTAAAATTAGGGTTCCGTGAAAAACATCCACGCGGACAAACTCGCGGGCGCAGCTATTTCAGTGTATTAATTTTTTTTTACGACACGGCGGGAACCATTTTCCATCATCCGCCTTCTTGCTTGTTTCGGGCAATAAAAATTTATACCTTCTAATAAACTGGCAACCCTGAAATTAAAGACTCTTCTTATATTACGCGAATGTGTAACATTAAACAGCGTTGCAAGATCAAAGGTTAACTGCGGTTATTTTTTCTGTAACTTTCAACATCCGTGATAATTAAAGCTTATTAACTGCGCGAATGTTAATTACATTTAAACAGCTTGGGTAAATTAGCTGTTGTATTTTGGTTGGTATAATTGGTATACTGAGGTTCACCTTGGTGAAGGGCAGGACCTACGATGCCAGGGGATAAAAGAAGTCTGCCGGCAGTAGAAGAAGCGTGAGGCCCCTGCCAGGGCACGTGGAGTTGGGACAGCTTCCCGCTTGCCCGTAACCATGGCATAAGGCGCAGGACGGACCACCCAGGGATTTTAGTGGGTATCCCTAACTGGGGATTGGCAATAGAATGGCATCAGTTCTGACTGGGCATGCTAGTGCCATACCCGATCTAGTGTATCCCACCCACGGATCGCGAATCCTAGAAAGAAGAAAGAAAACATGCTTATTTTCAGGATATATACAAGTAAAACAAACAAAAGTCATAAATATAGCAAAATAAAAAAAGAGAATACATCCACAAACTATCAGAAGATATACATATTAGGTCCTAAAAATTGGATTAAGCTCAGCATAAATGTCGATCTGCTAGACCAGTGGTCAGCTTTATCCGTGCAGGAACGGAGAAAGAATACAATTTCCTGCGGCCGGGCGGCCTGTCGTAAGAGGCGATAAAACAACCCGCAGCCAGGTGGTACGGCATTTACCCGACTGGATGGCTACCACCCCTGGTCGAAAGTATGTCACCATAACAACCTTGAGTTGTGTTTCGGCATTAGTGACCAGGTTCCAGTCTCCCTTAAGAGAGGAGCAGCGCATTTGTAGCACCTTTGGTGTTGCAAATGTCCATAGGCCGTCCATAGGCCATGATGGTAACCGCTTTCCATTAAGTGGGCCGTCTGCCTGTCTGCTGAACTCCTGCAATAAAAATAATAAATCTTATTGATGAGAACTTGGAATCATGCCTAACGTGACCATACGTCCCGATTTGGGCGGGACAGTCCCGCTTTCAGGCAGTCTGTCCCGCTGTCCCCAGCGATGCCGCCATAGTCCCGCTGTCCCCAGCGAGGCCGACATAGTCTCGGTTTTGCAAACAGACCAAATGATAAATTTATTTCAAATTCCACTTATTTTTAGCTGCTTGACAAACTTGAAACAATAGTTTTCAAAACGAACATAATAACTGTTTCTACTCTGGGTGAGGCGTTTCAAGTTTAGTAAAGAGCATAATAAAAATTGGTGAAATTTAAGCCTGCATTTTTCTCCGTGTACTATTTTGTGTTTAGTGCGCTGATTATTTTGTGTTATTCTATCTTATATAATAAAATACTTATAAGACACTAAAAACTTTTTTTATTATATAATGCCGCAGATGTCCCGCTTTGACAAAAAATATAAATGGTCACGTTAATCATGCCTAAAATTAAAAACAACAACTTACAAACCTGACTTACTCAAACTTTCCAAGGAGATGCAATTATACATTGTTCGCATTAATAAATATTTCTTAAGTATGAAATTTAGTTTTATTTAGCAAATAAACAAACTCTTCAGCTTTATACAAGTACAAGTATATTAGTATAAGATATAAGTATCTCTTATGTTTTTTTTCTGTTCCACTAATTATGCCAGTGTGTATATTTTGTGATGAAGATAAAGCAAAAGATACATATCAAGAGTGTAGCAAGTGGAAATCTATCGTCTCTGCCTAAGCCAATGGGAAACAGGCGTGACAATTATAATTGTATTGTTAAGAGCTAAACAGGACTCGAATTAAATTGCCGTTGGAATTACTATAGAATTTATTTGAACTATACAAACACGTATAACAAAGTATACATATAACTAGACACTACCAGTACAAACTGCAATATTTAATAACACGCGCAAAGTCCGTCACTATATCGCTCATCGAATCTACGCCTTGCTCATATCGTAATCCTCGCTTGACTACCCCACCCCTCCGTTTGGGCATTTTTTTTATATTAAACTGTATTAAATAACAATCAACTCCGTGTAACGAGTTTTTCCAAGAAAACGTAATCTGCACACCTGGTTAATTATTCCTGCGAACGGCCAACAAAGTCGAAAACAATAACAATAGGCTATTTTCTAATTCTAATTTTTAATCGCAAAGAAAACAAAAGAACTCGAAATGCGACAAAGGTAATAAACTGCGTTTTATGACAGGCAGGTGTGCCTTCACCTTTGCCGGCATGTAACAATATGTATGTATGTATGTTTTATGCACAAAAAATATTTTAATGTCTATAAGTTATTATTACATCAATAAATATCTTTGAGTATTAAGTCATCACAGTAATGAATTGGACATGTGTCGAATGTTTTTTTTTTGTTGGTTATGTAACATCCGTATTTAATTGTTGATGGTTTAAATTGAGATCCTAGTGGGTGTTTGTTTGTTGTTATTCGACTATGAAGGGTTTTAGTTTAAGCAGTGTATATCATTTTGTATTTTAAACCGACCTCATAAGGAGTAGATTCTCATCTTGACTCTATGTTTTTTATGGTGGTAACGCGATTTCGCCGTAAATTGTGGACTGATTTTCATTTTCATTGTAACTTCTTTAGAATCGTTGTTATTTGAATGTCGATGAAACGAAAAAGCGACACTCAAAAGAGATAAACACGTAAATCTATATGACTAAGCCTGCGTGAGAATAAGATAGATAGATAGGTAATTCTTCAAACCAAAGCATAAACAAACAGAAGGAGAAAAAGATAAAAAATGGTACAACGGTCAGGCTTATTGCTAACAAGCGATCTCTTCCAGGCAACCCTTGGCAGAGTTTCACAGAGTTTTAATACTGACAGTGGTGCAGTTAATAAAATAAAATAAATGATAAATAATTAATAAACATAGCACATAGAAGTACGAAAGCAATATATATATATATATATATCCTAACTTAAATATATATAAAAGAAAGTCGTGTTAGTTCCACTATTTATAACTCAAGAACGGCTGTACCGATTTGGCTGAAAATTGGTGGGGAGGTAACTTAGAACTAGGAGACGGACATAGGATAGTTTTTATCCCGTTGGAACCGGTAGACGGTGGGTTCTAGACTCCTCCTAATCACCTGGACCGTTTTTGTGATTTTGTTTTTGTGTGTTTAAATCCACAATTGGAACCGCTTTGTGGTGCTGGGATCGGGTCCTAGATTTTTATTTTTTCAGAGCAGGACAACGTCTGCCGGGGCCGCTAGTATGTATATACTATATATATATCCCAGGGATGGTAGTCATCCAGTCGGGCAAATGCCCTAGCACCTGGCTCCTGGCTGTGGTGTGTTTTGTCGCCTCTTACGATAGGCCGCCCGGTCGCAGGAAATTGTATTCCTTCTCTGCTCCTGCACGGATTAGAATATTCAACACTCCATACAGTAGCGTAAAAAAGAAGAAGAAATTCACTACAACGATTATTAATATTGCAATCAGAATCGTGATGACAACCTAGTCATAAATATTACGAACGAATTGGAAACCAATCTATTGATAAGATCGACAGGTGATAATTGAAATGATCTATTTGTTCAGGCTTTCACGGTTATAATGACGAAATTGATCTAAGCTATAAGTGATCACGTATCTTTATTTACGTAAGGACTTAATGCAATTCGTTTTAATGTGTCAAAAAAGAAACAAAAAATTCAAATGAAGACATGTGTTACGCGATGTCCATCACAGCAGTTATGAGAACCATAGATTATATTAATATCACATAGATAATCTTCATAGATATTCATAAATATTATTATTTTGTAGGGTAGTTTTCGTAGTATTTTCGTATAAAAGGCGGTGTGGCGTGTAGACGGTGTTCATTGCTTACTGTGTAGTAAAGGGGAAACTCTGCCCAAATAGTTAATATTAGGTATATTTGGTACTTTCTTGCCCAAATCTCTGCAAGGCTGTTTACAGATGTTAAGATGAACCTTAAATATATTATATCTATATATATAAAAGAAAGTTGTGTTAGTTACACTAAGCTAACCAAAGCCTAGAGCATCGACGCCGGGTTGCTAGTCTATGGTTTTTTATAGGATTCATATCGGAGAACTATTCTTTATTCTTTCTTTCTTCGGACCACAAGGTGCTCTACGCTATAACTTGACAGTGAAAACGCTACCAGTGAGATCTAAGCGTTTCGCCTCCACGTTCCTTCTACGTTCGGCAGAGTTGTGGAATGCACTACCAGAGTCCGTGTTACCCGAAAAGTATAATCCGGGTATCTTCAAGTCTCGTGTGAATGGGTACGGTACGGTATCTAGGTAAGCGTACTCCATCTTAGACCACATCATCGTTCGTCATTGGACGTGATCGTGGTCAAACGCAAACCTGTTAAGGTAATAAGAAAATCTTTTTCATTCTTTCAGTCTCCCCTTCAAGGTTCACAGCACATTATAACATCTTTGGTGTCGCAAATGACCATAGGCTCATATGATGTACATACTACAGAATTAAATAAAAAAAAGAATCATAAAAAAGCCTGTTAATTTAATTATCTGTGAAAAAGTGGCAAATAAAGTGGCTCATCTTAATGTTATGTGTATGAAAAAGTTCTATTACAACAAATTGAGTCAGAACGGAGATGATGTTTTATTTTATTATATTACTTTAAGGACAGTAATTATACTAACTTTTGATATGAAAACATACTTGATATTATTTTGACGATCTTCTCATTTATACCTATATGGCTTTATTTGATAAATAAATTTTTATATATTATTATTCAATTTATTATTTGTAATTATTTAATTGATTTCATTATTAATTTATTTCTTCTTTTTTTTCTAAATTACTATGTACTCAATGTGTTTATATAATGCATTGTGTTCGCACCAAGAAGGCAAGTCAGTAAACTTACTGGCCATTTTGCGAACCAACCAAAAAAATCGATTTAAACTTTGTAAAAAATCTAAGCGTGAAAAAGTTCCCGGTGCAACCTATTTTTCAATGAGACACGATAATTTAAATTAGCTCGCATACAATGTGGAGGGAAATTTTGAAATTGAAACGTACCTATTTTTAGTTATAAATAGTCGTATTTTCAAAATGTATTATAACTGGCCAAGCTCACATACATAAAAACTTTTTTCGCAATACTTTCAGAGTGGGAATTACAGAAATTAAAAGCATTGATATAATAATAAATTTCAAATAGCTTTCTATTCCTGAAGATTTGCTTTTGCGAGTCGGTTTGTTACTATTTTAAACTAATCTTTTGTTAAACTAAATCTAGACCAGACTACCTTATGATAAAATAATATTTTAAAATTTAATTTCCAAGAAATAACTAAATTAAATTGCTTTTTTATAATTCTATGAATTATCTCTACGGAATCCTTTACATGAGTCGCACTTGCCCAATTTATTTTTATTTTATATTTTTTATTCCAACTCTGATGGAAAGTGGTTGCCGTTGCATTTAGACTTTCTTAACACTCTGGTGCTACAAATGTGCTGCCGGTCTTGTAGAGTGACTAAATCCTGGCCACTGATGCCATAACACAACTCCAGGTTGTGGTGGTGTCTGAGCGTAACAGACAGGCTGACGTAGCAACTGTGATGGAAAGTGGTTACCGTCGTCTTTGGACATTTGCAACGCCAGACGTGCTTCCAATGTGCTGTCGACCTCGAAGGGCAACTAAATCCTGGCTCTGATGCCGGAACAAAGCTCCAGGTCGTTGTGATGACTAAGTACAATAGACAGTCCAACGACTAAACTATGATGGTAAGTGGTTACTGTCGCCTCTGGACATTTGCAAGTCCAGGGCCTCAATTTTATTATTACAATATTCTGTGTCATAAAAAACCAACCTTTACGACACCAATGGTTGAACATTTTGACGATATTGGAATAGCAGAATTGGGGCCCAAATGTGCTACCAATGCAAGCCGGCCTCGAAATGGCGAAACAATTCAAGGTTGTGTCCTGGAAGAAATTGCTTTAAGCAATAAGGTCGCCCATTGCACTACGTTATAATCTTAAGACAAGAAATGTTACTAATTTTATGTTGGAGTATAATAAAAATATTTTAAATAAGTATGTCTTTAAAGACCACGGGCCATGAAAATGCCCCGGACTTTTGGAGTGCCTGCGTGGGGTTATGGGGAGGGCAACACGTAGAAGCCCCTTGACAAATTTAATCAAAATGTGGTGTGACACTGACCGGCGATTATCCCTGTCATATAATAATGCACCCAAGGACAAGCCCCGGCCAGTGTAGGACTGCTATTGGCACTATGGGTCTGGGAATATGAGGACTATGGCGTCTGCCCGTCGCAATGTTCGGGGAACATGGAAAAACGGGCAGACGTTGACTCGCCACTCCCAACATGGGCCCCAAAAATGCCATAGAAGACAGGGGCAACATGGATGTGAGTGTCTAAGGGGTGTAGAGATGTGCTGCAGATTCACCGAAACAGCTTCTGACGTTATACCATTTATCACTTCCACCCCTGGAACTTGAATCTTAGGTTTAGCGATCTCATCCACTCCGTGCGGGCTTTTTAAGGCGAGTACGGAGGTGGGGGCTTTGCTTTGGTGTCACTACTCACCTAAGGCTTCGCCACAAAGCCCCCCTGCGGGTATTTAATTTTCATTGTTGTTGTTATGGCGACACACTCTTAATCAGGACTTGTTTTGTCCCTTCGTACAGTAGACCTCCCTCCCACCCGCAGAAATTAGTATTCTTCCTTCGTTCCCGGATAGAGTGATGAGTAATAATACCAAACAAGATACATCATCAAAAAAATATATGACATTAATGAAGTTCAAACGCATCATAGCGTCTTTAGAATTCGGAAAGCGTTATCTAAACTTGTAGATCAGGGATCCGAAATCACGACCAATGTTTTATGTGACCAGCATTCAATAGAAATGCAAATGAACTATCACGATTGTTAACTGAACTTACGTTTTTATTATCATTATCTTTCCGTCTATTAGTGATTTATTGATTTAAGCTTAAATACTAAGAGTCGTATGCCGAAACGCGAAACAATCTTTAGTTATAAGGCACAGTGTACATTAGAGCGAAGAGGAGCACGGGGAAAAGGAAATGATTCGTTAAGTAACAAGATACAGTTATTTCTACAACAATTCTTTGCAATTAAGGCTATACAGCTTTGGAACGCGCTGCCTGTTGCTATATCAGCCAAGAAAATCGCTAGGTAGCGTGCGTGCGTGCGTGCGTGCGTGCGTGCGTGCGTGTGTGTGTCTGTGTGTCTCTCTCTCTCTCTCTCTGTGTATGTATGTGTGTGTGTTATTAAAAATTATATTCGTTCGTTTTATATGTCACGTACTATTCAATTCATTTAATTTCAATTCATTTCTGTGGTTGCCTGAAAGAGATCGTTTTTTAGTGATAAGACAGCCAGTTGTTTCACCCATGAAATCATTGCATTGTGCATTTCTTTTTAATTGTGTATTTGGCGAGCAATAGTGGTTACCTATCTATCTGGAATCTAGATATAATTTAGTCTTTAAGTTCATTTGTGTATCGGTGTATAATAAAGTGTTATCGATCTATTTATCCATCCTATCCATGCAGGAAAGGAGATAGAATACTAACTCCTGCAATAGTGTCGTAAGAGGCGACAAAACAACCCACAGTCAGCGGCATACTCTAGACCAAGTATGGTAGCCACCATCCTTGGTCTAGAGTATGCCGCTTACTTTACCTTTAGGTTATAATTATTATTATAAAAATAAATAAATAAAACCTTCAAGTTACACCCTTCCACGAAATCTCCAAATCCTTGTTTCTTTTGGTTCCAAGGGACTTGTAACGTCCATTCCCACACAACAGTTTTTTTAGAACATTTATTCACGTACCGTAACAATGATCTGGAAGGAATGGTTTTCCCTTTGCGTTATGACATGGGTTTTAAGAACCCCTGGTGTAACAAACATCCATAGGCGACGGTAGTCACTTTCCATGTGGTGGGCGGACTGGACCAGCTTCAGGCAATAAAAAAAAACAATGACCCTTGAAAAAGCCACAAAAAATTACGGCTTAGGCACTGACTTAGCTTGTATACATATTTAATTATGTACAAATGTCAGACGCTACTTGGGGTTATTTCATTTTTTCGAATTGTAAAAGCGCCTTTATTGCCTGCCAACCTTGAAATCATACAATACCAATTTCATAAATATAAGAAACGCATATAGGTATTAAGTTTTCAGTTTGTATTGAATTTCAATAATATTGTGTTCCTCCGACGACTCTGGTCAGTGTTCCGTGGTGTGAACAATAATTTTGCATAATAATTATTAAATAATAAACGTTAAATACTCACATTCACCGCAGTACTTAGAGTTATTTCATGATTCATTATCTTAAAATATTTCACGTGTAAATGTTAAAATTATAAGTCAGATTCATTTTGAATCATAATTACAAGCTTTTATTTAACTTGCAGTGGATGTACCGTACCTATCTATGTATGTAAGTTCGGGTGGAATCTTGCAAGTTAAATTTGACCAACTTCCCAGTTTCCTATTGAGCTGAAATTTTGCACGTATATGTACATCGCGTGACAATGCAATAATATGGTACCATGGAGCTGATCAGATGATGGAGTCGTAAGGTGGCCATAGGAACTCCTGTACTAAACAAGGTAGACCCGTTGTTTGTGTTAGGGCTCGTTTTACTTGTCTTGACTAGCACTCTGCTGCTACATGATATCTAGGATCTCAAAAGCTTGTATTTAAAAACCTTTTAAAAAACAAGATAGTAACAATAAAATCGGTTAGGTTTAATAATAAATAAATAATCGCCAGACTAACACACATTGTACATCCCCAAGCTAAACAAGTTAGACTTGTGTTATGGGTAATGTACAGCGGAGCATTCTGGAGCCGATTACCGACACCCAGACCAGAGTAAATCACAGAAAGTTCATTTAAACCTCCCTCCCCTTTCAAATCAGACAAGTTAAAAACAATTACTACATTTAAACGTTTGGTCACTGACAATTAATGGTCTATTAAATAAAAATTGTTGCATTAAATGAATGTATCTATTGCCCGAATGTATATATATTTATAATATTATCGTATATCTAACTATATATGTATATCTGTGTATATATATATATATATATATATATATATATATATATATATATATATATGTATGTATGTATATTATATAAGTATTTAGTACTTTATTTATATTTTATTTTATTTTTATAATACACCACCAAAAATCGTTTATTGAAATTTCGTTTGAATTTCCTTAGACACTGGAAGACTACTGGGTTGCCTGGAAGAGATCACAATAAGCGATAAGGCCGCCCATTGTTTTAATGCAAATGTATCCATATCAATTGTCTAACAACAACAAACACTAAAGAGTAACAACAATAAAGAGTTTTCTTTCATTCATACCCGCCACGCTTGTCCAAGACGCCTTGACAGGTTTGACAGATCGGTTATCTCGACGTGCAGGTTGCATCACGATGTTTTCCTTCGCCGTTGTTAGCACGTGGTAATTGTAACAATATGCACATTATGTCAAAAAACTGCCAAGCGGTGCATGCGTTCGGGCCAGGATTTGAACCTGCGCCCTGTGAGTTTGGGACACGTGCGCTAATCAGTACGCTACCACGACACGCCTTACATAATAGGAGAGATAAAATCTCACCGCCTACGCTGGCGCGGTTAGGTGGAACGGATGGGAGAGGATCGAAGCGTGAAGAGCGCGTAATTCGCACAGTACCAAGTGGAAGGATAGAGTGGAAGCTGACCTGTGTGAGCTTCAAGCCAATAACTGGCAAGAAGTCGTACAGGACAGAAACAGGTGGTGGGTCTCGTTTCGGAGGTCAAAACACGTTTTGGGTCGCTAAACCAACTGAGTTAGAAGGTTGGCGAACATGATTTAAAATAATTTTGTGATATTGCTCGCTGTAATATACACCCGTATATTGTCAAAATCGTGAACATGTTTGATTTTGAAATATTTTTTAGGCATGAAATTGTTATTTGCCAGTAGCATCACAATTTTGTATCTTAATGCATATGCAGACTGCGGGCTTTTTGGATGTCGAGCATTTTTGAATAACTCCTACTATCTTTTGCTCATCTTATCCTACGAAGGCTGACTACTCCAGCCACGGAAGAAGAGTAATGAATTATGATTTTGTCCAATAAACAAGTAACTCAAAAAAGTAACACCAGTCTGTTATTGTTTTTACAGGAAATTGAATACTAAATTTATTTTAGATGTTCATGAAATTCACGAATTTGATAAAATTAAAAAGACACTTCAAGGTGAGATAGAGAGAGAGAGATAATTCTTTATTGCACACCAAAACATACAATTACAAAACAGACCGTATTCAAATTTATAATATTTTCTACGCGATACAATTAAAAATATGCATTTTGGGAACGTTCAATCAATCAATAATAAAAACTAAATAAAAAGGAGAAAAACTTCAATAATTTTTCCCTTTTTTTATTTACTTTTAGTTTTTAATATGTATACTACATTAAAAACTAAAAGTAAATAAAAAAGTAATTTATTTTTAACTTTATTTTATATTTTTTATTAAAATTCTGAACTCGGTCTCAATTAAATTAATATTATTATTTTAAAAAATATGCAATAAATAAGACGTTGATTGGTAAAAAAAAAATATAGATTGGTACTACCTTCTACCACTATTGTAGAATTTTGTATGTAACCTATTGTGTACAATAAAAATGTAATAATTTAATTAATTGTACATACAAGCTAAATCTCCGCGCCAATTTGGCAAAAACATGTCTTGTGTACTTATATATAACTACTGTAAAACCTTTTAAACCATGCTTTATGCAAGTAAATAAATTTGAATTGAATTTTATGGCGAGGATGGAGAGAAAGAATTTATAGAGGTCCTCGGCGCTACCACTAACCTAATACTTTTTATCCTCGTTTCCGTGCGATAGGCGAATATAATCAAAAAGATGGCGCTGCAATCAATTATTTAAAGATAACAGAAAGTGTGTAGTCTGCGTAACACTTAAATTAAAATTGCCAATGATTACAAAGCCATCTTTCATGATTATTGTTATTATGTCGTTCGCATAGGCGTTTCTATTGTATTATGAAACGCTATGAAGTTATTGAAATTCGCAATCAAACTTAATAGTTGAGACTCCCTGGTGCAAGGTTAAACTGCTAAGGCATTGGACTTCGAAAAATATCGCTTTAAAAAATACGAAAAAGTTGCAGCAGTTAGATAGATAGAAAATTCTTTATTGTTCACCACATACACACATAGATTTCCAGTCTTTTCATGTCAAGGCAGGAACAAAGAGGGGTCTTTACGCTTTAGAAAGATCTCTGCCGATCAACCCGGGCTGTGCATGGATTGTGTGAAAGGAATCGAAAGTGTATTAAGATGGTGTGCAAATTAAATACATGTCAATAAGATACTTCAATATTACACAGTTCATATGACAAGAATAAATAAAGAGAAAAAAAGGTCGAAACACATAATAATATTAATAGTGTATATATATATATATATATATATATATACTATTAATATCTGTATGGTGAAGTTATTATATTTAATTAGCGGTCCCGGAAATCCCCTCCTCCTCTATTTTTTTCTTAACCTGAATAGTCTTTACTATGACTTTCTTCTCTTTTTTAATTAATGGAGTACTTCAGGCTGCAGGTATCCGTGCAGGAAAGGAGAAAGACTACAATTTCCTGCGGCCGGGCGACCTGTCGTAAGTGGCGACAAAATAACCCACACCTAGGTGGTACGATATTTGCCTGACAGGATGGCCACCACCCCTGGTCTAGAGTATAATGGCCTTGAGTTGTGTTTCGGCATTAGTGACCAGGTTCCAGTCTCTCTTAAGAGAGCAGCAGGGCGTTCGTAGCGCCTTTGGTGTTGCAAATGTCCATAGGCGATGGTAACCGCTTTCCATCAAATGGGCCATCTGTCTGTCTGCTGAACTCCTTTACTAAACAAAGGCTTGAGGCTCACCTGATGGAAAATGGTTACCTTCGTCTATGAATATTTGCGTTTATGGCGACATACTCTAGATCCGTGGTGGTAGCCATCCAGATATGTAAATGCTCCGCAAACTAGCTGTGTTTGTTTTATCACCCCGTACACCAGACCACCTGATTCGTAGTAATTATTGTTGTAATCGTATCTTGGTAGCGCAATGGATAGCGCATGCGTTCCAAACTCAAAGGCCATGAGTTCGTATCCTGGCCGGAACGTATGCACCACTTAGGTAGTTTTCTGACCTAATGTGCATATTGCTACAATTACCACGTGCTAGCAACGGTGAACGAAAAACATCCTGATAAAACCTACGCATCGAGATAACCGATGTGTCAAACCTGCCAAGCTGCCTTAGACAAGCGTGGCGGGTACTGTCCGTTCTCCGATAGTGGGAGGCCTGAGCCCAGCAGTAGGACGTTTATTGAAGTGATAACTTCTAATGGGATTGTAAGCGTTACGTAATGCGTTACGGCGCCAGTCTGTCTGGCTTCCCTTTCTCTCACACATACTGCAGCGGTAGGCAGGCTCCTCCTCTCTCACTCTAACCTACAGCGCTAGCCTTATTTCGGTAATTAGATTAAATAATGATCCTAATAATGTACATACACAAAATTTTAATGTACATATTCAAAAATTGTAAGTAATAATAAAATATATTTTATAATCAATAATAGAGTTTATTATTAAAAAACCTTTCTTACATTGTCATGTTAATATACATATAATTTAAGTAATAACCTAAGCTTTCTCAAGTAAAACAATTATCACTTCTGTCGTACGTAAAATAAGAACATGATGGGTAAATAGTTACCCATCATTTTCTTATTTTACGTCATTAGGTAATTTATACGAGTGAAGCCGTGTGTAAAATTATTGTAAAATATACCTATACGTATGTAATAAGAGTCTCAAATATCACACAAGACAAATAGTTGCCGGTTTAGTAAGTAGGGATAGACCTTTTAGTAATAATATATTGTAGATTGATTACAATGAAACATTGTGCCTATTGTTGAAATAGGCATTCATTACCCACAAATTATATTGAGCTGCTTGCTTTCTATTGCAGCGCATGGATACAAGATTCTTTCCCGCACCCTTAATATTATACAGAACTAAATCAAAATGTTGAGTAATTGGATTTTAATATCTAGTACATCAAAATAAGGCATAAAATTGAAAAACTTTATATTTATAATTAGGTCTCTTTAGTTCTAAGGGTGCGATACATTACATGTCAAAAATCGAAGATTCAAATAGTCAGAAAGAATAACATCTGTAATCCTCAGCTCTATTAGTAGTTCATTTCTGTTAAAACCTGCATTAGAATATATCATCACTTGTGTTTTAGAAAAGATTTTTTAAATGTTCTTGACTTTTTATGTCTGTTGTTTTTTCTTATCTCATTCTCTTCTGCCATTGTGTGAGCAAATACATGGATTTCGTCTCACTCAGCCTGTTTAATTATGTTCTCTTCCAAATTAGTACCGTTTTATACACTTCGAGTTTGCGTGGGACAGATCCCACACTATCAATAGTCCAGTTCTTTTTGTTGTTACCATTTTCCACAATACTCCTACACTGATTACGGTTAGTCCTTGAACTCACACTTATAATGCATAGAAATAATAACTAGTCAGTCACGCAACATTTAGATTGATACTGAGTATTTGTATGGTATGCATATCTATACTAATATATAAAGCTGAAGAGTTTGTTTGCTTGAACGCGCTAAGCTCAGGAACTACTGGTCTGATTTGAAAAATTCTTTCAGTGTTAGATAATTAATTTATCGAGGAACGTTACAGGCTATTTATATTATGTTTTTTTTTACTGATCGATAATAAATTATATGTAAGATATTAAAGTGTGTATCTATTATGTCCGCAAATTGGTAATGCATTGGAACCTTGTCAAAGTAACATTCACGTGACGTCATCTGCAACTCGATATGTACGCGTACTCGCCGGTCAGTGATGCTAATACTACTGAGTGTTCGACTACGGTTACGTCACCAAAATGGCGGCCAGGCGCAATAGCAGTTTGCGGGGATAATAATAGTTGTTATCGCGGTAATCCGCCGGGAATTTTCACGGAAGCGGTGTATAGTTGTTCGGGTGCATAAAAATTAACTCATTCCAACACAGTTTTCACTAAAACGATAGCTTGTATTCTTTTATATGCTGCGGTAGATTGTGTCTCGGGAAACCCGCGGGAAATTCAATTCAAGCACGGACGAAGTCGCAGACATATACTAGTATGACATAAAATATTTTATTTCATTGATGAGTTCTGTGTTGCGGATGAACCGTTTCAAATCGAGAACATTCTAAAGACATTCTGCACTTAAATGTCGCGTCACAATGAGCTGCCGTTTCCCTACGCATTTAACGAATTTTCTAACTTGGCGTTCGGAACGCTGGTTTTTTCTGCATAGAATAATAGTTGTTATACGCGTATAAATGAATGAATGAATGAAAACACTTTATTGTTCACCAAAATTAAAACTGCGTTCTTAAAAACTAGATACAATTAATGTTGAACAAAGGTAGGCCTTATCGCTTAAAGCGATCTCTTCCAGGCAACCCCTTAAACTAAGGAAAATATTAAAACATGACAGTGGCGGTGTAGGCAATAAATAATATAAAATATATAAATAAATATCTTTATTTCTACTATATAAACACAGTACATATTATACATACAGCACTATTATACCCGAGAGGACCAAAAATAATTAAAAACCATGATTTTAAAAGACGATACTGACTTAGCTCGTCTGATGTTGAGTGGCACTGAGTTCCATAAACACAGACAGCCTGTACTGAGAAGGAGTTGTCAATGAAGGAAGAAGTGTGTACAGGTGTTATTAAGGAGAGATTATTACTAGAGCGCAAATAACGGGAATGAGAAAGATGTAGGGAGTCAAAACGTTCCTTTAAATAAGAAGGAGTACGAGGATCAAAAAGGATGTTGTACAAAAGAGATTTGCCGCGTGCAGGTTAGTGCCGATCCTTCTGTCGCCAAAATTTCCACCCGGAACTCTTAGTAGATCTGTCGGTCGGATTTGTTTTTTATTGTAGTATAGGTTCGCGTATGACGATGACCTATCGATGTGGAGCCAAGATATAGTCTAAGACGGTGCACGCTTACTTAGAAGGTACCTATCCACACGGGACTTGAAGACACCTAGGTTGTAGGTATCGGGAAAGACTAAGAACTAAGCGACCGAGGGTTGCGGTTATCGATGTGTTAGATATTCTAATCAGCAAATCTTCTTTTTCGCAGCTTATAAGTATATCGTGAACGCAAGAGATTAATAGAAAACGCGGCGTCTCAACCGCTCAGTGTATTAATGGCCAAATAGTTGCAGGTCCGTGCGTGCGTCATTCTCAAGAACACTGAACTAAATGTCGACCGCCCATCACTGAAAGTGCCTTCGTTTTGTAACCAACATTCCGATTTTATTATCCAATAACATTCGATCGGTATTTATTAATGATTATATATACAGCACTAAACCTAGGGTTAAAAGGTTCAATAATGTTTATAGTTAGGGCCGTCTTCAGGATATTGGAATGACTCTAGCGTTGCCAACCATACTTTATAATAACGTATCCTACTTTATTTTTGGTAAATATACTTTATACTTTTGCATAAGAATAAACTATGTGAAAATACTCTATTTCCAATATTTACTTTTGATGGGTAAAATGAAATACTTATATAATAGGGTAGGGTATTTGCCCGACTGGATGATGGCTACCATCTCTGGTCTAGAGTATACCGCCACAATAACTTTGTGTTGTGTTCCGGTATTAATGACCAGGTTCCAGTCTCCCTTAAGAGAGCAGCAGCGCATTTGTAGTAGCTTTAGTGTTGCAAATGTCCATAGGCGATGGTAACCGCTTTCCATCAAGTGAGCCGTCTGCCTGTCTGCTGCACTCCTGCAACAATAAAAGGAACAGAGAAAGAATACAATTTTCTGCGGACATGCGCGGAAAAGCGACAATATAATCAACAGATAGGTGGTAGGGTATTTGCCAGTCTGGCTGGTTACCACCTTTGGTCTGTATTCCGTCATTAGTTGCCAGGTTCCAGTCTCCTTTTAGAGAGTCGCAGCAAATTGGTAGCAACTTTCGTGTTGCAATGTCCATAGGTAACCTCTTTCCATCTGGTGGGCCGTCTACCTGTTTGCTCTTCTCATGCAATATAAAAGTCTCGATTACAAAGATTAAAAGCGAGTGAAACTGCGATCTAGAGCTAGTCCTTTGTTTATGTCATAGTTAAAAGCCCATCTTGCAATAGTAGATCTCTCAGATGAGTTGACGCACGACCATTTAAGCTTGTCAGATGTTAGCCTATCTCACGTACTATATTTGGAAGCATGTTCTACCATTTTGCATTCTGAATACTTATTTATGAAATACTAATATTCTTAAAATGAAAATGTTTCTTATTATCATTGATGACTTAGCAACAAAGACTCTACGCCTAGCAATGAATCTCGGTTACAATCAATGCGCTTGATTCATAGCTTCAGGTCCGATTTGTTAATTTTTCTTTACCATTTCGTGCGGTCTTCGGGATCCTTCTCGTCATAAGCTATTGTATGTGTTTCATCCTTCGCAACGTTTGTATCGTATTCCTTTGGCATGCTTGCGGTGAAGTGAGGAAAATATCCTCCAAACAAAACCCTAAACTAATCCCTACCTAAGATAGGAAATATCACAATGTACAAGATGGCACTTACTCTGTGCCCAACCAGGACAGTAGCTAAATGCGTCCTAACTCCGACTGACAAAACCTATCTAAAAATCAGACGATCTTGTCTACAAGTAAGCCCAATGAACAATGTTTTAGAATTTTGGAAAAAACTGAACTTCTAGCTAAAAACTGACAAACGACCAACAATCAAGGCTATCCACCGGAACCAGAGTATTTAGTTCGAGTTATTTTTAATACTCGATTATGTTCAAGTTACCGCAATTTTGTGTCGGAAAGAAAGAAGAAAAAAAATATTTTTTTTATTCAATACAAGATACTAAAAGTCTTACATGATAATAGAACTAACAATAATTATTGTGGAAAAAGGATCTAAGGTAAATAGCATAGTGCTAGTTTCAAAACCAGCGCTGATCTTCCGCAAGTACATCTAAGTGATGTCACGGCTTAGCTCTAGAAAGCAAATTAAAAACAAAAAAAAGTTATAAATTATGCAATTAGTAGTATATATGAATATTGGTATAATCTTATACTAATATATAACACTGAAGAGTTGTTTTTTTGTTTGCATGAATGCGCTAATCTTAGGAGTTACTGGTCTGTTTTGAAAAATTCTTTCAGTGTTAGATATCTCATTTATCGAGGAAGGCTATAAGCTGTATATATTGTGGCGAATGATGGTGGAACCATCTAGTTAGTTTTAGAACTTTTGGAAATATCCAGAACAATCTAGAACAAAAAGACAAGGACGGATATATTTAGAAAGAGATAGACGACGAAAGAAAGAAAGAGATAGATAGATGTTAGAAAGGGATGGATTTATAAACGAAAGTTCCCGAATAGAAGGTTCGGGAAAGAAAAGACAGATAGATAGATGTTAGAAAGGGATAGATGTATAAACGAAAGTTCCCGAACAGAAGGTTCGGGAAGGAAGAGACGGAGATAGATAGATGGGTTCTTGAAAATTCTTCCGGGTATATAAACAGCGTAAGGCGCGCCTACCGGGCAGTTTAAAGTTGAGTTCAGTCCAAGACAAGTGCGATACTAAAGAGTTATCAGAGAAGGTTAATAGAGTACAGAGACGGATTAAGTGGTGAATTTAGTGACAAGTTTGGTGGACAGATACGCGAAGGAGGTGTGTAGCGTAGTTCGAAAGAGGAACCAGAAGCGAGCTACACGCGATAATATTGGAGGTGGTCCGCGCAATATCGGCGACGGTATTGAGGGTGTGACAACTTATCGTCGGGACTGTGCATCGTTGGTCGTGCGTATAGGGGCAACCCTGCAGAGAGGTACTACGTGCGGCTGTGTAAGTCAATAAAAGCTTTTAATTGAAAATTGGTGTTTTCTTCCAATCCATAGGTGCGTACCCCCGCTCGCACGTAACAATATTATATATATCATCACGCTAAGACCAATAGGAGCGGAGCATCAATGAAGAATGTTTCAAAATCGGGGTTTTTTTAACTATTCCAAGCGGACGAAGTCGCGAACAGCAAAAATTCACAATAAACTTACTTACTAAAAGATAGTACAACTGGCGGCCTTATTGCTAAACGCAATCTCTTCCAGGCAACCTTTGGATGGACAATATCTAATTGCATAGATAGCGTCGGCGTGGCGCGTGAGTTATTATACGTATAATATATGTATAATAACTATGATATATGTTATTATACATATATTTTTTCATTTATATTTCATATATTATAGTTATAAAAATATATACGTACATAGTCATACAAAACAAACAAAAACAATAAAAACGTTATACAGCTAGCCTAGTGCTCCTTCACAAGTCTGTTAAAGGAATGGATAGATTTAGCAGATCGGACATCTGCCGGCAGAGCATCCCAGAGATGCACAGCCTGAGCAGAGAACTATCTTGGGTAAATCTCCGTAGTATGTAACGGTGTCCTGAGTCGCAACCTCTCTGACGTTCTCAAAGACCTCGAATCACTTTGAAAGAACTGGAAACACATCGTACACAGAACACCGTACTTTTGTTGTTAAGATTGCAAGATAGTGAAGTCTATGAAGAATATTAATAATTATAATGTTACGAGTTGCAGAACTCGAATTAAAGTGCCGTTGGAATTACTATAGAATTTATTAGAACTATAGAAAACACGTATAACACAGGTGGCAATATAACTGAACACAACCAGTACAAACGTAATGCACGATTCAATAACACGTCACTATATAGATTATCGAATGTACACACGTCTTGCCTCGCTTGTGGTTATCGCTTGAATGCCTCACCCCTTCGTTGGGGCATTGCTTTATAGTATACAAACACAATATGTCTGCTCGACCGCGTGGACTAAATTTCTAAGAACCACACCTGGCTAATGACTACCATAAAGATTACAATACACAATGGGCTGTTGCTGTTTTTCCAATCACAAATTTTAAACACGGAGTAAACAAAAGAAGACGGTCATAAAAGCTTTACAATTTTATTAGCTCAAACCCGTTACCCGTCGGGTAATAAATGTGCTTTGTTTACAGATATGCAGGTGGCCCAAATTGTAATAATAATTTACAATTACCTCCTCTTCTCTCTGCTTCGATGGATAATAAGCCTTATTTTGAAGACAGCCCGAATTACAGGCCAAGGTTAAAACTATGTTAATCCGCAAATGTTTCAAGTTAATGTGTATAAAATGTACAATTTAATAATAAAAAAAACACAATATAGATCCATAAATGCTACCGGATTTGAGCAAAAAGCGCAGCAATTCAATTATGTTAACAAAACTGTTAAAAGCTTTAAAGCCTTAAGTTTTTACGTGTAAGTAATTGTTTCCTTGTGAAAAACATTCAAGACCCATCCAAGCAGAAGGAAAGAATCACAATTCCATTAAGAATCAAGTGTTTATTGGCTTTGAGAAACTCCAGCAAAAAGTTAAAAATGTGGTTAATAACGCTTTTTTAAACAACTCTATGAACTTTAGTACCGCAACTTTTTTTAACCGACATCAAGAAAGGAGGTCCTCCATTAAATTAGTATTTTTTATGTATTTTTTTTATGTATTTATACACCGATTACTACATTGAAGAAAAATTCTTTTTACAAAAAGATTCGTTTAGCCGAACAGGACACTTATTAGACAGACTGACGGACAGACTAATTTCATGACCCTAAATTTTTTGGTTATATTTATTATTAAAGTCTAAGTAAATAACAGTGAATAAATTATACTGCAAGTTGTGTTCACCTATAATAAGTTTTTACATCGCATTGTAAACTTTAGTCATCAAACTAGTAACTGAACAAATGTGGAAAACTGTTGGTGATCCTTATTAAAAGAAAATAAAATAAAAAGGTTATTATATGTATGTTAATTTATTATAAAATTACATACTATTGAATACAATGTAAGAAAACTTAACTTATTTGTATTGTATTCTACCCATAGTCCCTCAAGACTTTAAGTAGAATAATGATAATATAAAAATAAAATTACGCTGAAATTTATAGTCCGATTTACGTGATTCTTCTTTAGTTTGATGCGAAACAGTTGTTATTTGGTCCCCTAAAAATTTTTCATAGATTGACTCAGTAGTTTTCATTTTATGAGAATTTTTCTTTCCCGTTTCTTGAGACCTATATTTTTTAAGGCGCGCGTCACCTTTCGTAGCCCTACCCATAGCTAGACACTAAATATTTAAATAAAAAAAATTGTTAAAAAAACGACTTCAACAACTATAAATTAATAAAGATTTTTGACAAAAAAAAATATTTATTTTATTAAGAGACAAATAATATAAAATTTTCTACATCTTGAAGTCGGTGCCGAGTTAACCATAAAAATTACAATATTTTGCAACGTTTTGTTGTTATAACAGTGTATAATATGGTAATTTTAGATTAAGATAGAATATGTTCTTTTGTTTTTTTCAAACGTCCCTGCTCCATCTGGGATAACATTACTATTAGTGACTGTGGCCAAATGCGTCTTGTTTAGGTACTGTTAAGATACATACATACATATATACACATATAATGTAAAATATAATGTATTTATTATTTATACGAGTACATACCTTTAAGAACTTGGTCAGGAAATTCTATCTGCAATATAATAATACATAATTTTATAAAATTAGTAGATATTCTATTGCATATAGTTATATGTTAATTATATTTAAATGGTTACATAATATCACCATATCTTATATATGTATATAACTTATGTGTATATTTGTATATATAGTTATATATTTATTATTAAAATGTATGTAAGTAATCGTACAATAATTATGTATACCGCCATCGCCACTTCTAATCGGAATATTCTTGCCACGGGTTGTCTGGAAGAGATCGCTCTTTAGCGATAAGACCGCCCTTTGTACCCAATTAGATTATTACTAGTTTGTAAGTTTTCTGTAATGGTGTACAATAAAGTGTTATCTATCTAAACCTGTATATTTAATAGATTCTAGACTGACTGTCACATTAAAAAAACATTAAAGTCTTTCCGATGCGTTCGTGATCTTGTTTTTACAACCATTTCAAGTGCACAGATGTTAATGAAGGCAATTGCGATTATCATAAGTGTTGCAGCCGCTCGACATAGCATCATGCTTGTGGAATTTTTTTATCGATTCACATTAATGTGCTAACCTTATCATGTTGTTTGTTGCTTTGCCGCTTCTTTTGGCAAATGTTAATTTATTGCTCTTAACATTGACGATCCTAGAAGCTCAGTGAGTGTTGCTACAAAAGCTATATAATTACACTTTAAATGAAAACTCTAATATATAGATATAAAAATCAATTAAAATAATTGAAGATTTCATGGTTTTCCTTTCATTAAATTTACCAAGTATGTTACAGAGATTTCATCCTTGTGATTGACCCTAACGATCGATGTAATAAAATTTCAGGATATAATTTTTACAAATTTTAGTCAGTTCGATTCCCAAGTGAAGTAAGAGAATTTTCGAAAATCTTTGAATGCAGTTTTATTTCTTTTCAAAAATAAAGAGAAATGTTTCTTTATAGTAAAATTTGCTATCTCTATTATTTAGAGTATTTTCTCTCCAGGTGGCATTAAAAAAATCTCCAAAATGAAGAATAGCTTCATTTCATTTGAATTAGGCGCGCATAGGGGTGTTATCATAGTATGCGTCAAGTGTCAATGTAATGTCATTTGTACATCACACTTGTCAGTTTTTTTGTCAGTTAGAACAGTAGAACAAATTAACAGTATTATTTTAAATTCCTAAACGTACTAAATTAATTGAAATTGTGCATTAATTAACTTAAAATGTTGTTTCTCTTTTCAGACTACTACTACTATTGTACTATATATATATAAGAATTTAAGAACGGAAATTATGGCGTCATTATATTACCAAAATTCTAGGCATAATATAAAGTCAATAATGTAAAAGTCACATTATGTGATTCCCAGGAATCACTTATATCCTCATCAAAATGATGAAGGGTTCACATCCGTGACAAGCGACCTCGCTCTAAGTCCGGTTACAATCTTTGTAAGCCGGAACATATCTTGATGCCACTATAGTGTATAACCAATATTGATAGATTTATGAATGACTAAACCAATACTAAACATGCCCTCCACGATTTCATCCGAATTGAATGTGCAATACCTATATAGATTAAAGTTATAAGTCTTCAGGCCAGATTTGAGTATGAGTAAAAAAATCGAATTAACAATAGCCTAATGGCTAGTGCACGCGTCCCAAACTCAAAGGGTGCGGGTTCGATACTGGCCGGAATGCATGCACCAATCAGGCAGTTTTCTGACCTAATGTGCATATTGGTACAATTACCACGTGCTAACAACGGTGAAGTTAAACATCGTGATGCAACCTGCACATCGAGATAACCGATGTGTCAAACCTTCCAAGCCGCGTTAGACTAGCGTAGCAAGTATACTGTCCGTTCCCCCTATAATGAGAGGCCCGATCCCAGCAGTGGGACATTTATGGGCTGTTTTTAGTTATTTTTTATATATTTAATTTTAATACTAAACTTATACTAATGTAGAATGCATTTGTTACATGCTGGTGTTGTGAGGAATTGCATGTGCACTGTGCCTTTTGGCTATACCTATATATATTTACCTAACTAATGACAAAAAACAACAGACATGGCACTAGTTAGATATACAGACTAAAAAGCATTTAATCGACTTTTAAAATTAATTTTAGCAATACGAATTAATCCGCAGACATTAACATAATTATACCAAAAACATCATAATGTGAAGGATGATAAAATTAATGTAAGGTAGTTCAGACACACCTTATATTTCAGACGCCGCTTTAAACTCTGCACTATATGATTACTATGTTAAATGAATCCTAAATATTGCAAATTCGACCCGAATAAGAAGTTACACTTCGAATTTAATCACCGCACGAACGACCTCTCAAACTATCATCTAAGGCTGCGTACACACAGTAGGTACTGTTTTAAAAATATGTATATCGTCGGCGTGAGTGCAGGGCCTTGTAACTACATTTTGTAGATATGTTTCTTTCTTATTGTTTATCAAAGAAATGCACACACCTGCCTGTCGTAAAACGCAGTTTATTACTTTTCCTGCATTCGGAGTTCTTTTGTTTGCTTCGTGTTTAAAATTTGCAATTAATAAAAACATCCTAGAAAGAAAGAAAGAAAGAAACTTTATTTGCAAAAAATAGCGACGCAATTACATTTTTACATTTCCTATTGTTATCGTACTTGTTTTATGGCCGTCATTAGTGACTAGGTTTTCAAATTGGACAAGTACATTAACAATCTACCCGTAAAACTTCAAGTTAATATTTTGTTGCGATTCATTTTGTCACTTGTCAGTTGAAGTTTTTCCACTTGTACATTGCGATTCGTTTTTCCACTTGTCCTTTGCGATTCATGTTTCCACTTATCCGTTGCCATTCGTTTTTCCACTTGTCGGTTGCGATTCGTTTTTCAACTTGTCCGTTGAAGTTTCACTTCTAATATGTGTCCCAGCACACATTTCGATTTTTCGCAGGTTTACTGCAAATTATTTGTTGGTTAGGTTAGGCACATTTTAATGAATGCATTTTTTATTTAAACATTTTATTTTATCAAACAAAAAACTGAATTCGATCCGGAACCAAAAAAAAACATTCATAGTCTACTCTAAAATTATACACATACAACGGAACATTAGCAAATGCGCATCTTTCGTCATCAACTTCATTCGGACATCAAATTATATTAACAGAAAAATATTTCCAAAAATAATAAATCTATGAAATTTCATTTGCTCATGTTTTGATAAAGAGGCTCCGAAACTACTGAACCGATTTGAATATTTTTTTTCACGGTTGGCAAGCTACACTATTCCCGGGTGAGATAGGGTATATTATATTTACAAATAAATTAGGGGTCCTTACTAAAACTCCAATAATGTAACCCAAGGTGTAAACAAATACCTAAAATCGCGTGCGCTGCAAAAACTATTGATGATAGAATAAAATAATGTAGTATGACTTTGTAGAACACATCATTATTTACAAAAAGTGTCACGGCACTATATATCTAACTATTATAGTTATGCCACAATAAGTGTTCTTTTATTTTAAAATTTTAATTAAAATGCCGCCGCTAGAAAAGGCTCTGTATTTGTATCTTGGTATTAATCCTTATCAAAATAAGTTACTTCATATTAAAGTCTGCTTCTAATACCTTTATATAACTTTTGAATGATTCAATTTGGACTTTCTATTCGAAAGATATCACGAGTTTAAAAATGTAAGAATTAGACCACGTGACCGTGATACCTTTTCGTGAGCGAAACATCGTAAGACCCCCTCTATATAGAAGTTTCACTTCAAAAAAGATGGTCGTTTTTACTCCAGTATGTAAGAGTCACAAGTCATAATCATTTCAATTACTCAATCAAACGGTAAGTCTCAAGTTGGATTTTACAACATGGTTATTAAAAGCTATAGAAGCTGACAGTAATATATAATTATAAGTATATAAACTTCATCAAAACTAATTGGGATATAATCTATTTTATTATGTTTTATTGCACTACATGTGAACGTTAACAAATTAGAAATTTCAAAGTTTTACTAATTATAGATTCTTAAGAAATAAGAATTGAAAGATAACACTTTATTGTACACCATTACAGAAAACTTACGAACTAGTATTATTCTATTACAATGTGCGGTCTTATCTCTAATAAATAATAGTTTAAAAAATACGCTTTTATAGAAAATCCAAGTAAAAAATAGAAAGTAAATTTTAATAAATTTGAATTAAAAATAGTGTAAGAAAAAATAAAGGTTTTTAAATATAAGCTTTCGAGATCCTGCATATCATGTAGCAGCAGAGTGCTAGCCAAAGCAAGTAAAACGAGCCCAAACACGACAGGTCTATCTTGTTTAGTACAGGAGTTCCTATGGCCATCTTCCGACTCCATCATCAGATCAGCTCCATGGTACCATATTATTGCAATGTCACGCGATATACACATACGTGCAAAATTTCAGCTCAATCGGAAACCGGGAGGTCGATCAAATTTAACTTGAAAGATTCCGTTACATACTAACATACATACATACTAACATACGTATGAAGCTAATGAAAGCGTATTAAAAGCGATCTCTTCCAGACAACCCGTGGCAAGAATATTGCTGATTAAAAGTGGCGACGGTGGTATACATAATTATTATACGATTACTTACATTTTCATAATAAATATATAACTATACAATACTATAGAAAAATTACGAAACAATAACATTACGTCCGATATCGTGAATATTTATAACCATTCTTTTGGTGATTTATTTATCAGTATTTACCGACCAAAAGTTGTTTCGTTTGTACCCTATTTTTGACTTTTTGCGGCAACAGGAACCTTAAGCGGCACATGCACAATATATTTGAAGACCTTTGAAGAGATTTGAAATCTTATACTAATATATATAAAGGTAAAGAGTTTCTCTGTTTGTTTGTACGCGCTAATCTCAGGAACTACTAGTCTGATTTGAAAACTTCTTTCATTGTTAGATAGCCTATTTATTGAAGAAGGCTATAGGCTATATCATCATGCTAAAACCAATAGGAGTGGAGCACCAATGAAGAATGTTCCAAAACCATGGGGTTTTGAAAACAAATTCCACGCAGACGACGTCGCGGGCACAGCTAGTTCAATATTTTTTTTCTTTTCTTAATGAGCACGATTAGTAACAAAGAGACATTTGTTCAACCAAGATACAGTATTATCAGTTCTTTTGTACAATAATATTGTTTCTTTCGATGCAACGTTTGACTTGGAGTCAAACATTATATCATTAGATTAATGACTGTCTGATGACAGCCGTGAAGGATTATTATGATTGATTGATTTGCATATTTGTTCACATTTTTCTTACTAATGTTTATGTATTGATATTAAAAGATTTATTACTTCATCATATTTTAAAGGTGTTTGCATTAATTTATATGCAACTTTTCTAACATAAATGACGATATTGGTGGCAGTTACTTCTTCCAAATAAATTTCGCTTTTGGACTGCATGACTTATTATTTAGACATTTGCAATTAATTTAAAACCATACAAAGACGAGTAACAGAGAATATAATGCTAAATGGCAAAGAAAGAGAGAGAGAGAGGGAAAGAGAAAGAGAGAGAGAGTGCGATTAAGCGCCATTAAGTGTAAGAACTTGTGCAATATGTATGGATGCAACTCTCCTCGCTTTTTATATCCTACGTTCCGTCCAAGGCCTAGCTGCTAACTGTGCGAGCTAAAGGCGTCGGTGATATGCGGTGTGTGGAGTGAAGGTGTACTCCGGCGGATGCCTCGGGGAGGCGCTCTCTGTCAGCAACAGACGATAAGGTCTAAGATTAATGCTGGTATAAGACGGATCAGTCAAAATAAACCAATTTGGTTGAAAGGCACAGAATTAAAAATCAAACTATTTATTTCATTCAAAGGGGGATTCCGCTTCATAACTCCGCAGCAGCAGCCGCGTGGTAAATACTTGTTTTTTTTTATTTTAATGACGCAGGGGGAATTTCTTTAGTTGGGACACCATCCTCGGGCCTGGGAAGGCATTACACCGAGGGATGTGTGGGACTCCTGATGCCCACCGTGGCCTCCGATCGGAGGGACGAGGGATGGTTGACCGTTAAACTACCCACTAAAACTAACCTGGCCCCTCACCTATGCGCTTTTATGGGGTGCCACAGGAACTAAACCATAGGTATTGCGTCTGTGGCACCCCTATGCTTGGCTCTCACTTGGGGCACTCCAGAGAAGGGCCCTTTACCAATAGGGGAGGAATTCCACAAGATCTCCCGTTGGTCCACGTGGCACGCTGTAATGGGTTACGGGCGGAGTTCTGCGGCTGGGGTCCGCGTACGCGCTCTTCTCCCTCTCATGTTCTGTCTCCTCCTTCTGGGCCATTACTTGCGCGTGGTAAATCCTAGTTTGTCAAATTGTAACTTCTATCTTGTGTCAATAAGATATCATGTTAGTGCGAATATCATTAACCGGGTCGTAACCAGGCGACCAACAAGTCGATACCGTAAAGTAGCTGATGGCTGTATTTGATGCTTATGATGTTAGAGTTACAACAAAGTGAATAAATTAATACCTAAACTAGTAGAGGACCGGCCGCTGAAAATCCCAAATGACCTTAATGTTAAATTAAAACACCCGTAACGCCATCTAGCGAATGTGCAACTAACCATGAGAGCAACACATTTAAATTACGTTGTCATTATCGTTGCCATGACGATGTACCAGTTGGAAATTTAAACGTTTTTTTATGTTTGCTTGTAGGCAAACTGGTCCACTTGATGGAAAGTGTCTACCGTCACCAATAGACATCTGGAACACTAAGAGAACCGCAAGTGCAAGTGCTATTGATACACCACGGCCAGGGGTCAATAAAACCCCTCGGTGTTCCATCCTTCGCCTTTGTGCCAGAGCCACAGATACATGGCTTAGCTCCTCCGCCAGGCCTGGCAGGCGGTGGCCCAATAGCCGCATCAATTTCTCATTCATTTCTTTCATCGTTTCTTTCTTAACAGGCATGACTCGCTTGCAAAATAAAACCCACAGCCAGGTGGTTAGGACATTTGACCATGAATGGCTACCTCCCCTAGTCTAGAATACGTGGCCGTAACAATTTTGATTTGTGTTCAGGTAGTTGTGGCCAGGTTCCTTCAACCTTTACGAAATTAACAAAACCATATCAGCTCAAAGTAAATCTGGAACGAACAAAAGCTATTATAATGAGCAAATGCCGTTCTGGTGTATTGTGAAGAAATTGCATTTGAAATATATGCGGGTAGTCTGAATTCACATTTTGAAGGCATCACGGCTTCAAAGCACGTTTTGTAATTGATTGTTCGGGTGTAAGCATTCAACATAAGCGGAAGCGATTAATAGAATATTCTTTCACATGCGTCCAATTTATACTAATACTATAAAGAAGAACCAGTTTTATTTGTAACGAATAAACTCAAAAACTACTTAATCGGTTTCAAAAATTCCTTCACTATCGGAATGCTACATTATCCTTGAATAACATAGATTCTATTTATTTAAAATAATCGGGTTTTAAAATCTTTTCAAAGAAGGACAACGTCAGCCGGGAGCGCTAGTAATTTATATAGTGTGTGTGTGCAACTATAATTGATACCTACAATTAGGAAAAAACATAAGGTTTGAAAGGTTGTAATCGACAGTTTCAATGAATGAGGTTGACAATTAGATATTTATATTTGGTTATGTACTGAAAGTTCATTTAAAGTTGTTTATTCCGGGCATTACTCGACATAATACTCATCCAAAAATACTTTTACTAAATAACAATGCGTCGATAATTAAAAATACTTTTAAATTTACGATCTGTCGGAAGGCGGCGAGATAATTTTGCTTATCTACATATGCTTATATAACTCCTGCTACACGTTTAAAATTAGTTTTAAATAATAAAGAGCCAGAGAATGTAGGAGTTAGGAGGTTTTCACAATTTTTTACTTATGGCCACCTATGTAGGTTATTTTTAATGATTTTCTTCGGTGGCCTTATGTTTTAATTAATCTATCGCTGTCGCTTATACTCAATGGGCAGTATCCTTAGCATCCAGTTTTGAAGGTAGCATTTTGTCAAACATTTAAATTTATACGCTCACGAGCTCTGATTTACTACGTGAATCATGTGAAATATATTATTATTTTACTCTAAATTGGTTAGTCATGGACATTATAGCTGAGCAAATTGAGTTTAGAGAAATTTTAAATTTGTTATTTTTTTAATTTTTGAATTTATATGCCTATTTCGCTGCTTACGGTTTATTCATAATCATTCGTTCGTCTTAATATTATACGGTTGCATTCGGAGAGTCCGCGTCGGAGCCCGGGGTCCACTTTTCAACCTTTTGTTCTCCACTTCGTGCGGTCTTCGGTATTTCTGTGAGACCATTTTCACTCATGTCACTCTTCATGATTATAGAGCATAAAAATTGTTTCAATATAAGTATGTCTTACGTACAAGAAGGTTCCCACTACTACTAAATATTCTGAACTTAAGGCAGAACACTTCAATAAAGAATCATTATTGTATTAGCCTGCGGCTAATAGAGAAGGAGGATGTTCACTGTGCATCGATGGAGACGCATTAAGCAGATTTTTATTTATTTAGCAGAATCGACTGAACCCCTTCTTACACTACATGAATTCAACGACCAGGGCCAGAGAGTAGAGGTGGCCTAGCAAAAATGTCGAATCTTTTTTTTATTGCATGAGTTCATGTTCATTCAAATGCGACTAACTTTTTATAAATTATAGCTTGATTTAAACGATTAAAATAGTTGCTATTGAGTTACTCATCCCTAACATTGCCTTATGCAATGTTGAAGTTGAGTGATGTTGGTTATCAATGATCTGTTTTAGTGCCAAATTACTGCACTAACTAAAAGCTTTTATTACGAGACTCATCACCGGTTTTGAAAGACATCGAAAGGTTGCTGTGAAGCGAAATCATTAAAACAAATATTTACCATGCCATATAATGAGGTAAAATAAATCAACCTTATCTGTCTTTAATTTGTCAGAGTCAAAAACTTCGACCATTAATAGAAAAACGGAGTCTCGAACTCTCAAGTGAAGCCGGTTAAGGATGCTGATATTAGAATAGGATGCCGACCGTGCCGCAGTGCGTTACGAGAATTCAGTAAGTATTAAATCGAATTAAGGGTCAAGTTGGAATGGTTTTCAGTGGAAACATTACTATTAACAACATAAAGGCAAACCATGTGAGTGTTACATAAGTTTTCGCACAAGAGTTTTAAAACATGCTTCACTTCATTTGACGCTTTTGTTCACAAAGACTCCGTCTATGCTTCTATTTTGTCTAAGGATCTAAATAATTATTTAATAGCCACCCATAATTTATGTCCACGTTAAGAGGAGGAGGGGGTCGTAGACGTGTGACATTGTGTGACAAGGTATGGGAGGGGTCCTAAATTTCGTGACGCCACATTTCAAAACCTAGCATATTTAAGTCTCAAAATATAAAATTTGAACTATTATCGAGAAACTTCAAAATATATCCAACAAATTTAAATGGAAATAAAACTAATAACTGAACTGCTGAAATTACTCTCCGCGAGCAACAGCTTTCTTTATAGTTATTTCCAAACATTTATATTTATTTTTGACAGCTCGATGACAGTTCGATTAGTAATGTCCTAATGCGTTAACGAATCGATTTGTTATATAAATCGATTTCATTTATGAATAAGTGTTAATCAATTTAACTTAATTATATATATTTCCTAAAAATACTATATAAATATAACCACAATTCAATTAACATATTTGACATATTGTTACGAGTTACGGGACTTGAATTGAAATGCCGTTGGAATTACTATAGAATTTATTAGAACTATACAAACATGTATAACACAGGTACAAATAATATAACTGGACGCAACCAGTACAAACGTAATGCTCGATTCAATAACATGCGCAAAGTCCGGTTATATTTGTATACCTGTGATATACGTGTTTGTATGGTTCTAATAAATTCTATAGTAACACGTGGATCAATAAGTCCCGGGACTGACACATAGATGGCGTTGCCAACAAAAGTTCCGCATGATTTTTCATGAGTACCAACCTTCAAAAGATATCTGTCAAAATTTAATGACATTCTGATGTTTGGTCCACGAGCTAGAGTGATTTAAGTGACGCTAGTCTTGATATATTCAAAACAATGGATTCGAAACAATTTCGTCTGTTGATTTATCATTGCTTTTTGATGAAAAAAAACACCATGCAAGCCCAACAACAGCTTGAAAAGTGTGACGAGGACTCTGCTCCATCAAATCAACCATTTGTCGGTGGTATGCTGAGTTTAAACGTGGTCGTACAGAAACTGAAGATGCTGAACGCTCCAGCCAGCCCAATGAGGTGGTTCAACCAGAAACCATCAAAAAACTCCGCCAAATCGTTATTGAAAACCGTAAATTAAAATTGCGTGAGATAGCTGACATCTTAAAGATATCATACGTCAGTTTGTACGCTATTTTGCATGAATATTTGTCTATGTGGAAGCTGTTGTCAAAGTGGGTGCCGCATTTGCTCACGGCGGATCAAGAACGACAACCTGTCGTTGATTCCGAGCGCTGTTTGGAACTAAGAATTAGGCTTCGAATTGCTTCCGCACCCACCATATTCACTGGATCTGGCCCCCAGCAACTACTACCTGTTTGCAGACCTCAAAAAATGCTCTAAGGAAAGAGATTCTACTCCAACGAAGAAGTCATCGCCGAAACGAATGCTTATTTCGAGGTCAAAGATGAATCGTTCTACAAGAAAGGTATTGAAATGTTAGAGAAGCGCTGGACTGATTGTGTTGCTCTTGAAGGATATTATGTTGATGAATAAAGTAGAATTTTGACAAAAAAATGTGTTTTTCTTGGTTAGTCCCGGGACTTATTGATCCACGTAATAATTCCAACGGCATTTTAATTCGAGTCCTGTAGCTCGCAACAGTATAAACCGTTGGAAACATTATAAACATATGTTTAATTTAGCTTGTTAACTCTAGATCTTAAGAATTATAAATGATTCTATATCATATAGGAAAGTGACCTTAGTCTCAGACTGGATCTAGACTACGGCCTTGAACTGTACTATAATGGCAAAATATACATTACATTACCTTTAATGAACACGATTGAACATCCAGCCATCTTAAGAAAAAGGATTTCTCATATCCACCGCCTTGAACTTTAACATTTAATTTATAATTTTTAGTTGTATACTACGAATTAATATTCATAATGAAAATTTCAAGTGGACTTTCAGAGCGAAGACCTAAACTTCACTGTTACGAGTCGCGAGACTTGAATTAAAATGCCGTTAGAATTACTACAGAGTTTATTAGAACTATACAAACACGTATAACACATGTACAAATATAACCGAACACAACAAATCCAAATGTAATGCAGAAGGTCGTAATTCAATAAAACGCGCAAACTCGACTGACTCCCCCCTCCAGCAGGTCGTCATTTTATACTGCGCAACTGCAATGTCCCCGTATCTAAGTCGACTTAATCCGACACACCTGGGTAATGACTGCCATAAAAGATTACAATACAACAATGGGCTGTTTTCTAAACACAAATTTTAAACACAAAGTAAACAAAAGAAGACGGCCATAAAATAATTTAAATGTTATTAGTTCAAATGACGGCGGGTAATAAATGTGCTGTGTGTTTCAGATATGCAGGTGGATTTTGTTTTTGTCGGGACCAGAGTTGTAACAATACGAAATAGCAAAAATACTCAAAGGTGTCTTAAGGTCGATTTTGACCAAAACTAAACCCTTGTCAGGAACCTAGTCGGGTGATTTTGAAAAAGTGAACACATTCTATATTATTATATCGAATCGGAGTTGTTCACAGAGAAGCTACACGGCCCTTCGTGTCCAATAGAATAATAATGCGTTCAGGGCGGTGTTAGCGTTGCCCCGCTACTGGAGGCCCTTTACTATTTTGATTTGCATGGGGAATAATACATTTTGTACTATACTGAATCCTTCTCATCTGTGGGGGTGGGACCGGATCGCGGCGATAAGCGCCGCGAAGCGTGTGCGAACATTCTGGGTAGAACCAACTAATCGGCTAAACCTAAACCTGCGTCCCATACCCGGCACTTGTGTGGAAGCACATGAGATGAAGACCAAAGCAACACCCATTATTCAACCGAGCAACAAGCTTAGGTTCTCCGGGATGCAGAGCGACCCACTTTACCAACAGAGGTTGGACCTATCGTATCCCCACGATTCCTGGAACCCTGTGATGGAATAATGGGAGGAGTTTTTTTTTAATTGCAGGAGTTCAGGCAGACAGCCTACTTGATGGAAAGCGGTTACCATCGCTTATGGACATTTGGAACACTAAAGGTGCTACAAATGCGCTGCTGCTCTCTTAAGGGAGACTGGAACCTGGTTAGTAATGCCGGAACACAAGTCAAGTCTGTTATGGCGACATACTTTAGACCAGGGGTGGTAGCCATCCAGTCGGGCAAGTGCCCTACCACCTGGTTGTAGGTTGTTTTGTCGCCTCTTACGACAGGCCGCCCGGCCGCAGGAAATTGTATTCTCACTCCGTTCCTGCACGGATAAAAAAATTGCGCACACAACTTACTCTGTGAGCAGTTTCCTTGCGGGATATTACTGGTCACGTTTGCCCTGGCGCTTACCAATTGCTTTCAGATCATCATCAGGAAGTGGTGTGCGTCCTTGATGCAACTAGTGCGCGTCAGCAACGACGCCGTCCTGACGATGATTGCTAATAGGGTAGACTTTACCTACATTAGACTGTTGGGCAATGCATCATAGTCAAATGAAATTATAACTCGTGTATATACATGTATGTATTTATTAAGGTGATTATTTTTCGTATTTTTATTGTACCTAATAAATCTAAATTTTAACGATTTTATGCGCGGTATTTTATATGAGTTTTATTTCGACGTTTGAGACACGTTCAGTAACCGTGATCTGAACTATTAAAATGCGTAGTTTTGTTATAATAAATATATATTTTTCTTTCTTTCTCTGTGATTGGCAAAAATCAGCCCTAAATATTTTACTAATAATATTTACACTAATTTCAACGTAGCAATAACGAGTATTGACTCAAGTATATTTAAAATAACTTTCAAAGTGAGTCTACCACGATCACTATCATCGAACTTAGGTAACAATTGAATAGTTCAAACTGAAACGCTAATAAAGACGACGTCTTATTCTAATAACACGATAATTTGCGTTGCGACATTTAAGATCTGACCCTACCGTCCCCCTTTTACTACACTAATAATAACTCTAGCAAAACACCGATGATCTACATAGTATGGCGTAACAGACGTCATCCTTTCGATAGAGCGTTACGCCGAATTTGTACTCGAGCAGACTTGCGATTTTTCAGTCGCAAATGTTTGTTAATCAACAAATATCATACCAATATTATAAACGCGAAAGTTTGTAAGAATGTACGGATATATGTTTATTTGTTACTCTTTCCCGCAAAAACTACTGAATAGATTTTGATAACACTGTACAATAATATAGCTTACACATGAAAATATAAAGATATAGTGTATCTAAAATAATTTTTCATAACCACGCGGGTGAGACCGCGGGGCACAGCTAGTTAACAATAAATTGATAACTATAAAAAGTCATATTAGTGAGAGATATATGTTTGTGCCGTTTGCTGTCAGGACGCTAGGACTGTGGGGTCCTGAGCCTCTACGAAAATTTATTGAAACGACTTATGACCCTTCAGCTGATCAAAGGACTGGTGGACTGGACTGGCACCTCGGCTAACGGATCAGTATGGCGATCTAACGTGGAAACGTAGCCAGCCTTCTGGGCACCTTACCCATAGAAGACGTGGTGATCTGGGCTCAGTATTATACTTATAGTCTTGAGGGACTATGAGTAGAATACAATACAAATAAGTTAAGTTTTCTTGAATTGTATTGGATTATAATGTAATTTTATAATAATGTTCGGTTATGATAATTAAAAGTACTATAGGATATCCCTCGACTTTATTCACGCTTAGCTTGAAATTCCCACGGGATTCTCAGGACACAAAGTACCACAGCATTTAAAAACAACGTGAGCTGTCGTTTTATATAAATAAAAACTTTTAGCTAATAACATATTTATGTAACTTAAGGTAAAGAAAGAAAGAAAAACTTTATTTGAGAAAAATAGCGATGTAGTTACGTTCTGTCCACATTATTATACACAAAAAACATTATTTGAGAATTTGTACGCCGCATTTTCGTCAAACAAGGTTTGCACTCAGCATATTGTTGTCATTTTTATACATACAGAAATATGTTAGACAAATCAATTTAAAGAAAATAATGGATTTGTAGCAAACAGTGGACAATAAGAGAAAAATTATTTTCGTCGCCATTAATGAATGATAAGTAAACTAAAATCGCAAGTCTGCAACGCACGAAATCATGCTTACAACCGCAGGCGGCATAATCCACATAGCCTTACGAAGCACGAACTAAAATACTTGAAATTGTTACTTGTATGAAATAATAACGTACAATCCTTTTATGCGGTGTACATGGAATTTTTGGTGGGTACTTTGAAAAGGCCGATTCGGCTGCTTTATTTATAAATAATAAACACAAGATCATCCTTACTTAACTAAACTTTTTTTTATTGATGGATTAAAGCAGACAGGCTATCGCACCTAATGGGAAGTAGTTACCGTCGCCTATGGACTGCAACACTAAGGGAGCCGATACGTTGCCTACCTCGTTGAGACTTTGGCTATTTATTTACGCCCTTTTTGAAGAGCCCATATTGTAGCACTTTGGGAAAATCGCGAGAGGGAGCTCATTCCATACGTACACTAATTCGGTTAAATTTTATTCAAAAACTCATTTTTGTACAAAATGGAATTGGTAACGCTTTAGGATGTTACAAAGTAATCAGTGATTGATCTTTCAAAAATAAAATAAGCTATTGGATGAATTATAATTTGTAGCATGTCAACTACCCTAGTATTTGAATTAGAAACATCGTGACGTGTGATAGACTGCTGACACAAATTGGAAGACAATTAACCTCTTTCCATCAAGTGATGACGCGAGTCATCAACGTAACATTTCCTTACAAATCAGCGAAACACTTTTCATCGAACTATTATTCAATACCACTGATTGGCCAGATAAAGCCGTGATCAGATCTGGAGTCCCCTTTTAAGGTCTTGAGGTCAAGTGCCTTCTTTTCGGAGACCACAAATGGTTGCAAAACTAGAGCCTTTGTTCGCCACCCTTGACATTTGAGCTTGGTTCAATGCAATTGCAACTTGCATGTTACTTATTACCCTTAGGGTAATTTGAATTTAGGAAAAAATTCGTCGGAAGATCAGCAAAGAAAGAAAAATGTTTCATTTAGGACAAAACTAAGTTAACATAACTAGGAATAGAAAGACAATAGAAACAAAATAAGTCCTAAATAGGACCTAGTCTCAGCATAATGTTAGCCAACAAGGACTAGCGCTTCATTCTTCCATCCGGGACCATACAGTGAAGTCATGGTGGACAATACAACACACATAACAACAACTATATATAACTACTATGTATAATGCAGTTTGATAAAGGTCAATCATTTGCAGACTAAAAACAATATAATAAAGCAATAACTTAAATAACACACACATATATAAAATCACTGTAGCAACACACATACTCAACGAAACAAATAACATACATCTATAAATTAACCAAATTATAATAAATTAAAATAAATAAATTCCTGTAGTTCATGTAGCACTGGTGTCATGCCTAAGATCGCATTTTGCGTTTTGATGATTAAGAAATTTCTTGAGTTTGATCCTAAGCAATCAAACAGACACAAATACAAGACAAAAATTGTGTTATTTATAACTAGAAATGACCACCATTTCTATTCGGGCGTATATTTTACTTTACACAGTAAAACCTCTTTAAGTCGAACCTCGATAAATCGAAAACCTCCCAAGCTCGAAAAAATTGTGTCCCTTCAAGCCTCAAAACCTCCGTTGCTCGAAATACAAACTCTCCGTAAGTCGAAATAATTAGTGAGTCCCTATAAGCAAATTTAATACTTATTGTATAACTCGAAAAAACAAATTGGACTTCTGTATCTCGAACATACAAAAAGGTTGTAAAATCAAATATTGACACGTAGTACACCACACATCCATCTCAACATTGGATCGAAAAAATTAAAAAAAAAACAAAATAAAAGTGACGATCGCTTAGGTTTTTCTCGATTATTTGATCATGCAGCCCCAATTCTGACTTCAGCTTCATGTTCAGTGGGAAGAAAATCTCCAGAAAATCATAACACCCAGCACACACTTTTTTATTGTAGACCTGTGTTATTACTATATATAAGTGTTAAAATATATAACTTAAAATAATTCATTGAACATTAATCACTAAACGAGTGTAACCATCGCAATATCAGGTATAATAATTTATCCTATTTAAGGCTATCTTCACCTTGGCACAGCCCACGGGCCCTTTCATCTCATTAGATGTGATTCAGCCTTTATAACAGTCTCCACTCGCCAGATATAAAGCCAGTTGCACATTGTCTAATAATATGAATTTAACCTTAAAAATGTAGTCCGAATCACTTTCATACAAACCGATATGTTAACGTAAAAATGACCTTGTGTGAGTATATTTATTTAATCTTTATTCAGGAGCTCTGTTTTTTACCTAATTATATTATAATTTTATTTTAATTTTACTTTCAATAACACAGAGTTTTTTACTGTGTGAAATCAGCATACAGCAGTCGACCCACCTGGTGGAAAGCGGTTACTATCGTCAATGGGCATTTGTCACACGGAAGGTGCTACTAACGTGCCGCCGCTGTCTGAAGGGAGAACAGAGATTGGGTACTAATGCCGGGCTACAACTCAAGGTTGTTATGGAGACATATTTTAGATCAGGGTTGGTAGCCATCCAGACGGGCAAATACTCTACCATTCACTCTATAACGTGGGTTGTTTTGTCGCCTCTTACGATAGGCCACCCGGCCGCAGGAAACTGTATTATTTATCCGTTCTTGTACCGATGAAAAAAATAAGCAAGCCTGCTAAATAACTTAAAATATAAATATACCTCTCTTCTGACTAAATCCAAAAAACTACAAATTTTCCACTACTAACATAGAGCGGAGGCAACCGGGGTGGTAAATGAAAGAGCAGTTGCTCCTACTCCTGAATTCCTAACGTAAATCCGAACCTAAATTGCTCGCAACTACGCCACGTGAAAAACCCTAGGTAGTATAGCTTAAAGTTATGTACATAAAAAAAATATTAGGCGTTTTATATATACAAACCTTCAATACTTTAGTTTCTTGTTGAATTATTTACAATTATAAAGTAACTAAGTCAATATAGTGTAGATCATTGCACAGAAAAACAAGAAAAGTCGCAGCCAACCTGATTTGAAGTACCTACTACGTAATGACATAGATGTGGGCAACCTGACAAGGTATTTGTTATTGAATTACAGTGATGATTGTACATCGTAATTGCAGCGCCGGATAAAATGTACTCTAAGTGTTAACTCGGGTTATAAGCTAGTATGTCGAGTTTGAATCATATTTAATAGTTTTCAAAAAGGATGTGATTGCAACGCCATCTTTTTCGCTATTTTGGTCTATCCCATAGAAACGACGGCATTCTTAGGGATAAAAAGTATCATAAGATACGTCCCTGGATATAAGATAGCTCTATGTAGAGGTTCATTTAAATCCGTTCCGTAGTTTCCATGCTCTAACAGACAGACAAGATACAATTTTTAAATCCTCAAATTGTATTTTCCGAATCTGCAGGTCCGAATTATCCTCTCTGATTATTTTAAATTTTTTAAATGCATTGTACAAACTCGAACCGCTTACAGATTTATGATAGTATAGTTTATACAATTAGCTTTATTTTACAGTTGTGTGCATAAAAATTTCTACCATTTAAAGTTTTTATTGTAATGCAAGTTTGTAACGCAAATTGGATAATAAATAGTCTAAAGAATTTTAATTAGACGTCAATAACTCACAAATTAAGGATATAGAAGTTTTTCTCGCATATATTTTATTAAATAAATAATAAAACAACTTCCAACTCAGTACTAAGATCACTGCCCTTTAAATGACACAAGAAATAGCCTAAGTAACAATGATTAAAGGCTATTAAACCCATACACTAATTGTGGTCAAACGATCGTCTCGAGCTGATGATGATGAGGTCTTCAACACTAATTGCGACCTTGTAAAACGAGCCGGATTCTAAACCATAAAGGTTTTCATAAAAACTGTATGTATAAGTTATAGTCAAACATCGAAGCTCTGGCGCTCCTAGGTTTGACTAGTCAAACCTCAGGTCTGACATAAAGTCTTTGTCAAAGTACAAATTAATGACGTTTTTTCTGCCTTTGACTAATGAATTTTTGTCTAACCTTAGTCTTTCCTACTAATTTATACAGTCATTAAACATGTAACAAGTGCAGTACGATATTGTTACGAGTTACGCAGGACTCGAATTAAAATTCCGTTGGAATTACTATAGAATTTATTAGAACTATACAAACACGTATAACATACGTATAAATATAACTAGACACTACTAGTACAAACTGCACGATTCAATAATACGCGCAAAGTCCGTCACTATATCGCTAATCCTCGCTTTCAATCTTTTTATTTCGTAATCCTCGCTTGACTGCCTCACCCCTCCGTTTGGGCATTGTTTTATAGTAAACTGTATAATACAATAATCGACTGTGTGGACTGAGTTTTTCCAAGAAATCGTAATCTGCACAACTGATTAATTATTCCTTCGAACGGCCATAACGAAAACAATATCAATAGGCTATTGCCTAATTGCAAATTTTAAACACAAAGTAAACAAATGCGGCAAGGGTAATAAACCAGGTGCGCATTTCTTTGTCGGTATGTAACAATATATATCGATATCGACGTTTCACCGAGTCTGCCTTAGTCACTTCTAGGATCGACTAGGCGAAACCCGAAACAGATTATTTACTTTCGAAGTTTGATTAACAATTTTGGTAAAAAAATTATACTTTTTATTGCAGGAGTTCAGCAGACAGGCTGACAGCCCACTTGACGGAAAGCGGTTACCATCACCTATGGCTATTTGCAACACCAAAGGTGCTACAAATGCGTTGCTGCTCTCTTAAGCATAGCGACATACTCTAGACCAGGGGTGGTAGCCATCCAGTCGGGCAAAAGCCCTACCACCTGGTTGTGGGTTGTTTTGTCGTCTCTAAGACAGGCCGCTCGGCTGCAGGAATATGTATTCTTTCTTCGTTCCAGCACGGATAGGATAGGATAGGATACTTCTAGGTTTGACTATAAATACTTTAGTCAAGGGACGAAATTAGAATTTATTTCGGATTTTGTCGAAAGGTCTTTTTCAAACCTAGGATAAACCTAGGAATATCGACTTTTGACTATAAAATATAGATAAGCTAAAAGTTTGGTTTTAATGATTACATCAAGTTTTGAGATAATTGTACCTGCCTAGTGCCTCGTTAATATAATGCGGTGCACGGCAACAAACAGGAAAGGGACGAAAGAAGTGACGTGAGAAGTGGCGAGGGAAGGGGCGAGGACAGTGACGAAGATCATGGCGAGGAAAGTAGCGAGTGAGGTGGTGTTAAAAGAGGCGATGGAAATGGCCAGGGAAGTGAGCAGCGCGAGTATATAAACGCAATTCAACTTTACAAATTCAAAAACTAGCAAATGCATTCCCAGAAATTTTAGAATACAGCACAAATATATTTTTTTTATTGCTGGAGTACAGCAGACAGGCTGACGGCCCAACTGTGATGGAAGGTGGTAAGCGTCGCCTGTGGAAATTTGCAACAATATGCTGCCAGACTGATAGATGGAACTGCAACCTGGCCACTTATGCCGGCACACAACTCAAGGTTGTTATGGCAGCATGCTCTTGACCACGGGTGGTAGCCATCCAAAAGGGCAAACACCCTACCACCTGGCTGTGGGTTGCTTTGTCGCCTCTTACGACAGCACGGCAGCTTCTTGCCACGGGTTGTCTGGAAGAGATTGCTTTTAACCGATAAGACCGCCCTTTGTACACAGTTAGAATAATACTGGTTCGTAAGTTTTCTGTAACTGTGTACATTATAGTGTTATCTATTTATTTGTCAAAGGTGGTATACGTAAATATTATAGGATATGGAGTTACTTACATTGGGAGTATGGAGGGTAGAGGTAAGGAGGACCATCTAGTATGGGGGATCAGTTGAAAAAGTGCCCATCTGTAAACAGCAAATTATAATTCGAAAACTCGTCAAAATAGCGCTAGTGTAGGAAATGGAAATGATATAAATTTAGCAGTTATAAACGAAGTGTGAAGGGTGCTTGGTTGAAAATTTTAAAAATTATATGGAAAAGTATTGAGACTTTCTCGTATTGAAATGTATGTATATAAATTTTTGAACAATTGAATTATTGAAACCTATTTCACTAATTAAGATAATTAACTAAATTATCTGAAAATTCCACCATGAGGAGACATGCAATAGACATATAGACTATAGACAAAGAGGAAGTATTTCTTTCCTACTTTAATCTAGTATCCTACTCTAATTATTTTTGTCGCTATTTTTAAATACTTTCCACTTGCTATTATGGCGCCATCTTAATTTGCTGCCCTTCAGTGGACACTTTCAATATACTGAGATGGTTCTCCTTACCTCTACCCTCCATAATTGGGAGGTATCAGAAATCGTAAAATTCGTGTGACGTAATTTATAGATGGCCCGTAAGTAATACAGTCTCCATCTACACACAAGCACTATAACGACATCAGATAAGCTAAGATAACAATCAGCACTTGAAAGTAGAACGGAAACGTATGATTTAATAATCTGAGGCAAGATGGCGTTGATTTCGAGAATTTTCATTGACATGCGTAATGCTCAGTACTTAGCACACAATGACTACTTACATGCCGTCAGAAAGGTTAAATATTTTGCCATATTTAAAAATTCACTTAGGAATCATTATGTTAGTCTTCCACAATAATGTATGTGCTATTTTATTATACTTTTGACTGTAATCTGCTGTCCATGTATGTCATTTTTAATTATTTTTACTGCATTATAATAATAATAATAGATAATTTAAGAATTTCTTTTAAGACAAGTTGCCTGGAAGAGATCGCTTTTAGCGATAAGGCCCCCTTTTGTTTTACCAAGTAACTATTGTCTTGTTGTGCATTTTTTGTAATTTTTGTTTTGGCGAACAATAAAGTGTTGTCTATGTCTATGTCTATAACATTGCACACAAATCTACAAAATTCTAAAAATGCCGTATCTGTATATTGAAGTTATATAAAAAATACCAATGGAATACACTTTAAAAATGGTGCAGAACATGTTCTGTCTTGTCTTTTTGTTCAGGATTTACGTAAAAACTACTTGGCCGATTTCGATAAAGTTTACGCTGATCGATAGCAAATTCTTGAATTTAAAATCTGTGCTACTTTTTATCCTGGGAATCCAACGGATACTTTTGTGGGAATTATTTAAAATGGCCACATTAAAAAAAACAACTTACAATTTGATTTTTTCACTGATATAACAAAAAGAGTAATTTTCCCAGGAATCCCGAGGAATATACCCGGGAGCAATTTGTAGTTTTTCAGGTGATAAAATTTACTTATTCCGCCACGGTTTTTACTAAAACGGTAGCTTACATCCTTTTTTAAACGCTGCGGTAATTTGTGTCCGAGAATACCGCGGGAATTTCAAGTCGAGCGTCTACGTAGTCGCGGGCATATTCTAGTATATAATATTCACAAAAAGTGTCGCGACAGCATATGTCTAACTATTATAGTTATGCCACAATAAGTGTTCTTTTTTTTAAATTTAATTAAAATGCCGCCGCTAGTTAAGGTTCCTTATTGGTATCATGGTATTGTCATTATCAAAATAAATTATTTCATATTCGAGACTGCTTCAATACCTTTACATAACTCTTTGAATTATTCAATTCGGACATTCCATTCGAGTTTAAAAATGTAAGTATTAGAACACGCGGTCATGACGCTTATTCGTGATGGAAAGACCCCGTCTATATTGAAGTTCCCCTTCAATAAAAATACAGTGTGCCGGAACGTTAAAAAGAAAAATGTAGTTACTTTACAATTTACATACATGTGGCTCAACAATTTTTTTGTATTTATATTGCCAGTTTTTTTTTAACTAGGTATGTCCTTTTGGATTATATTTTCACACGTAAGATAATCAACATCCTAACTAACATTTAGAGCAATAATACCTGGAGAGATAGTTCCTTACAAAATTACATTAGAGTTGAAGCATAAAACCAACCGACGTGTGCGTGAGCGCTATGTTATTATTTTCGCTGGCACGCACACAAAAGCACAAATGATATTGCAAGTAAATATAGTCTTTCTAAAAAGTAGGGAGTTGGAAGCATTAAAGCTCGTCACACTGAGACTTTGTCTTGCATACATACAACACTTACATAACTGTATCGAGTAGTGTGCATCTTTCCCATTTCCCGTCCATTTTATTATATAGTCCGCGCTGGCACTCCGCACTGTCCATTGGTGTACCGATTTGAAGATTATAATATTACGAGAGTACACCTATCTTTACCTTATCCCTACCATGGTACAGAACCCACATGACGGCACATATCGCTGCCCCACACTGGCGGGACTGACAAGCGAACTGAGACTTTTAGGATCTTCTTAAACTGCTTCATTTTACTGGCAACTATGCGGATTGGAGTATTGTAACGAGTTGCAGGATTCGAATTAAAATGCCGTTATAATTACTATAGAGTTTATTAGAAGTATACTGTTACGTGCGAGCGGGGTTACGCACTTATGGATTGGAAGAAAACACCAGTTTTTAATTTAAAAGCTTTTATTGACTTACACAGCCGCACGTAGTACCTCTCTGTAGGGTTGCCCCTATACGCACGACCAACGATGCACAGTCCCGACGATAAGTTGTCACACCCTCAATACCGTCGCCGATATTGCGCGGACCACCTCCAATATTATCGCGGGTAACTCGCTTCTGGTTCCTCCTTCGAACTACGCTAAACACCTCCTTCGCGTATCTGTCCACCAAACTTGTCACTAAATTCACCACTTAATCCGTCTCTGTACTCTATTAACCTTCTCTGATAACCCTTTAGTATCGCACTTGTCGTTTCACCGTCTTGAACTGAACTCAACTTTAAACTGCTCGGTAGGCGCGCCTTGCGCTGTTTATATACCCGGAAGATTTTTCTAGAACCCATCTATCTATCTCTGTCTCTTCCTTCCCGAACCTTCTGTTCGGGAACTTTCGTTTATACATCTATCCCTTTCTAACATCTATCTATCTCTTTCTCTCTTTTGTCGTCTATCTCTTTCTAACATCTATCTATCTCTTTCTTTCGTTTATCGTCCATCTCTTTCTAAATATATCCGTCCTTGTCTTTTCCTTCTAGATTGTTCTGGATGTTTCGAAAAGTTCTAAAACTAACTAGATGGTTCTACTATCATTCGCCACACTACCCCCTCCTAAAACGTGCTCGTCCCGAGCATCGTTAGAACCATGAAATTTCGCAAGTCGATCTACATGCACTATTTTTGCAGGGCTCCTTGATGATTTCCGAATTCGATAAGTGACATCATTAATCCTAGTGACTACTGTGTAAGGTCCTTCCCAACTTGATTGCAATTTTGGAGATTTTCCTTTACGTCGAACAGGATTATAAAGCCAGACCAATGAGCCTTCATCAAAGTCCCTTAAGTTAGCACGTCTATCAAAACGGGTTTTCATCCGTTCACTGGCTTGTAGATTTTCTATTCTCATATGGTCATGAATTTCTTCTATCCTCCTTCGTAAGTCTTGTACATAGTCCGAAACACAACCTGGAGTATTAGGCGGACATCCTGAAAGAAGTTGAACTGGAAGTCGAAGTTCCCTTCCAAAATTAGCACGAGCTGGCGTTGTGGAACAGCCGTTCGATATGCTAGAAGAAAGAGGGGAATGTACTCATCCCAGTCTCGTTGATGAGAATCCACAACCTTTGCCAGATGCCGTTCTAAAGTTTGGTTAAACCGCTCTACCATTCCATCGGATTGTGGGTGATACGGAGTAGTTCGAGTTTTGTGTATTCCAAGTATCTTACAGGTTTCCTGGAAGACTTGAGATTCGAAATTGCGACCCTGATCACTGTGAATCTCCAGGGGTAAACCAAATCGACAGAAAACTTCTTTCGTTAATTTATCCGCTACTGTAGTTGCTTCCTGATTCGGAATTGCAAAAGCTTCCGGCCACTTAGTAAAATAATCCATAACCACCAAAATGTACCGATTTCCTTTATCTGTCGAAGGAAATGGTCCCGCCACGTCAATTGCAATTCGTTCCCAAGGGGCACCAACGTTGTATAATTTTAATCTACCTCGACTTCGTGTTTGGGGTCCTTTCACAGAAGCGCACCTCGTACAATTCCTACACCATTCCTCGACGTCTTCCCTGCAATGCAGCCAGTAAAATTGTTGACGCACTTTCATCAAAGTCCTTTTCACACCAAGATGCCCTCCTGAAGTGCCGTCGTGATACGCCCGTAAAATTTCCGGGATTTTAGATTTAGGCGCTACTATTTGCAAATGACTTTCATTACCAGATGGACTCTCCCATTTTCGACATAATAGTTCTTCATTAAGCACCAGGCTATTCCATTGCGCCCAATAGGCCTTACTTGTTGCGCTAAGACCAGCAATATCACTCCAATCAGGTCGAGATCTATTAGCCTTTTTCCAAAGCAATATGGGTTTCAGATCTTCATCTTCCTCTTGTGATTTTCGTAGAACATCTTGACTCCACTCATCATTAAGAGCGTCCGTTCTTATTGCTTTAATATAAATAGCACCATCTTTATCCTCTTGCCTAATACAATGCTTGCAATCCTCTGAACACGGTCGCCTAGATAAAGCATCAGCATTTCCATGACTTCTTCCACTTCGGTGTTCCACCACAAAATCGTATTCCTGCAGTTGTTCAATCCAACGCGCAACTTGACCTTCCGGATTCCTAAATTGCAGAAGCCACTTTAATGCTGCATGATCCGTTCTGACCAGAAACCTTCGTCCTAATAAGTACTTCTTAAAATGCTGTAAAATTTTGACTACCGCTAGCAATTCTCTCCGGGTAACACAGTAGTTTTTCTCTGACTTTGACAAAGACTTACTGAAATACGCTATGACAACTTCCTGGTCTCCTTTCTTCTGAGAAAGTACTCCACCAATACCTGTATTACTTGCATCACAGTCAACTATGAAATCGTTGACCCTGTCTGGATAGCCAAGTATTGGTGTATTACATAAGCGCTGCTTCAGTTCCTCGAATGCCATTTGACATTCCTGGTCCCAAACAAATGTCTGTTTCTTCTCGGTTAATTTATGTAAAGGGGTTGCCACTTGTGAGAAATTCTTAACGAACCGTCGGTAATAAGAGCAGAGTCCTAAAAATGCGCGAACTTGTGTTTTATCCGTCGGTATAGGCCATTCCTTGACTGCACAAACTTTTGTTGGATCAGTTTCAATGCCGTTTGCAGAAATAACATGACCCAAGTAGTTAACTCGTCGTCTGAAGAAGGAACATTTCTTCAAACTTAGCTTGAGATTTGCGCCTTTTAATTTCTCGAACACCATCTCCAACTTCTTCAAATGATCATCAAAATTTCGACCTACAATAATGATGTCATCGAGATAAACCAAACAAGTTTCTCCTAGTAAGCCCTCTAGGACTCTTTCCATTAAACGTTCAAATGTAGCCGGAGCATTGCATAGTCCGAATGGCATAACCTTGAATTGCCATAATCCTTTACCAGTAGAGAACGCAGTTTTCTCCTTATCCCTTGAGTCCATCTCTACCTGCCAGTATCCACTCTTCAAATCTAGGGTAGAAAACCATGTCATACCATTCAAAGTGTCGAGAGTGTCATCTATCCTTGGTAAGGGATAACTGTCCTTTTTCGTGACATCATTCAATCGACGGTAGTCTACGCAGAACCTAGTGGTTCCATCCTTTTTCTTTACTAAAACCACAGGAGAGCACCACGGGCTAATAGATGGTTCGATTACTCCATTTTGTTCCATTTCCTTGATCATGTCATCAACTTCCTTTTCTTTAGCAAATGGAACTCGACGTGGTCGTTGTCGGATCGGATGTTCATTCCCAGTATTAATTCGGTGCCGAACTAATCCGGTTCTGCCAATATCCTTGTCGTCCTTTGAAAACATTTCAGAGTATCGTTGTAATAGAGTTTCGGCCTTTGCCATCTGCATGGCTGTTAAATCCTCTTTACAACCTTCCATAATTTTACCCAGATCTATTCCGCTATTTTCCCGGAAGCTGCACACTCTACCTCCGCTGCCACTTTTCATTGGGATTTCCATGGCTCCACACTTGAGAATACCCTTCTGTATGTCAAGGTTACACTGATGATTTCTGAGGAAATCCAGTCCAATTATGCAATCATCCATAATGTCGGCTATTATCGCTTGTTGCCAATAAAGCTTGTCACCAACCTTGATAGCTACTTTTTGCTCCCCTTTTACTGGTACACGCTGGCCGGTAGCCGTCGTGAGCTGAACCGTCTGTCTTTCATTAGTTACTTTACCATTTCTCCTCATTAACTGTGGTCCAACTACCGTACGTGATGCTCCAGTGTCTATGGTCAGTAAACAAGCAACTCCATTAACTAATCCATCAACAGTTAGACTGTTCCCATCTGAGCTTTGATAAATCCTTATTCTTGGGGTTATTCGTCTACCAGCCAGCGCCCACCCCGCAGCTCTGACTTTATCTAGTTTTCCTGATTTTCTGACGCCTGTGCACTAGCGTCAGTTCTTTGTCTTCCATAGGGTCGATTTGGGCACCTGCTTCGGAAATGTCCTCGCTCTCCACAGGCATAACATCTGAATGCAAAAGTCCTTCGACCTCCCGTGGAATCATCGCTTGACGTGATCTCACGTATGCGTCCGCTCCTCGAATCTCGGCGAACAGCTTCTACCTCTAAAGCGTGTGCTAAGGCATCCTTCATGTTATCATGGTGGCCTAACCGGACAGCTGCTCTTATCTCAACGTCAGATATGCCGTCCACAAACGTTTGAAGGAGTATGCTGTTAACAAGTGTCGAAGGCGAACTCTGATATGCCTTTCGCACCAGCTTCTCCACCTCCAGTGACCACTGCTGCAGCGATTCATTAGGTCTCTGATAGCGCTCTCGAAGTTGGGCTCGAAACACGTGCTCTAAATGAGAGTCACCAAACCGTGATTCCAGAGCTTTCATTAGTTGCTCATAAGAGGCATCCTTGCTGACTGCCTCCAACACATTCGTTGCTTTATCCCGGAGTCCCAAAACAAGCGCAGTCCTAGCTTGTTCACTATCCCATCCATTCATCTGTACCACCGCTTCGAACTGCCGCCTATAAGCTGCCCATGAAGATGCTCCATCATAAGGAGGTGCCTTAAAATTCATGGCAGATGGAGTTGTCACCGTTGAGATTGGCACACCCCTAACCTTTATTCTATGCAAATCTTCTTCCATAGCTGAAATTCGTTCCTCATGCCCAGACAGACACTCTTCATGTACCTGAAGCTTATTTCTTACCTCCTGAACTGCCTGTGCACTATCTTTAATAGCCTCTAGAATGCTGCCTTCACTGGTCCTCTGATCTTTCCCCAGAGCAAGCAGTTGTTCTTCCACGGCGCGCAGCTGATCCTCCTGACGGCGTGCTTGCTCCTCTTGGCGGCGAGCTTGTTCCTCCTGACGGCGCTCTTGTTCTTCCTGACGGCGGGCTTGTTCTTCTCGACTGCGGGCTTGTTCTTCCTGCATCGCTCGCAGCTGCTCGAACAATGCCCAGAACTCCGATTTAGGGGGCTGCGTACTTGATGGGTCTGTTGAAGTCCCCTCAACAGGATCGTTTAACTCTCCAGGGTTTTCTTCTACAGAGCTCTCCAGTTCCAAATTCTCTTGTTGCTGGGCGGCAGCCCTAGCTCGAGTGTTGACGCCGTCTCTTGGCATTACTGGCATTTTATCTTCCAATCCCACTTCTGACACCAAATGTTACGTGCGAGCGGGGTTACGCACTTATGGATTGGAAGAAAACACCAGTTTTTAATTTAAAAGCTTTTATTGACTTACACAGCCGCACGTAGTACCTCTCTGTAGGGTTGCCCCTATACGCACGACCAACGATGCACAGTCCCGACGATAAGTTGTCACACCCTCAATACCGTCGCCGATATTGCGCGGACCACCTCCAATATTATCGCGGGTAACTCGCTTCTGGTTCCTCCTTCGAACTACGCTAAACACCTCCTTCGCGTATCTGTCCACCAAACTTGTCACTAAATTCACCACTTAATCCGTCTCTGTACTCTATTAACCTTCTCTGATAACCCTTTAGTATCGCACTTGTCGTTTCACCGTCTTGAACTGAACTCAACTTTAAACTGCTCGGTAGGCGCGCCTTGCGCTGTTTATATACCCGGAAGATTTTTCTAGAACCCATCTATCTATCTCTGTCTCTTCCTTCCCGAACCTTCTGTTCGGGAACTTTCGTTTATACATCTATCCCTTTCTAACATCTATCTATCTCTTTCTCTCTTTTGTCGTCTATCTCTTTCTAACATCTATCTATCTCTTTCTTTCGTTTATCGTCCATCTCTTTCTAAATATATCCGTCCTTGTCTTTTCCTTCTAGATTGTTCTGGATGTTTCGAAAAGTTCTAAAACTAACTAGATGGTTCTACCATCATTCGCCACAATACAAACACGATCCGTTCCACGAGAGTTGATTGTAACGCCCGCAAGCAAGTGGAACTTGAGAAATCGCAGTCTTAAGCGTGGTCTTCGTGACTCTCATATGAACGTAGCCATGATGATTTGTGGTGTGACAGACAGAGGACGTATGTCAGAAAAGAGGAGTGTGGAAGGTAAAGACATATTGTGCCGACCCCAAATAATGATTAAAGAATAGGAATGAGGAATAAACCAAACGTAATAGCCGATACAAGTTCGGTGTCCGCCATGCTTGGATGTACGTAGCACACTGACGCATTCACAAGCCTGTAAACGACTTCCAAATGCCAAGCGAGATATATGGACGCTTGGGGCTTGTGGACGCTTGCCGAGCCTTGGCAAGCATGGAAACACATTGTTGCGACTTTTTCACGGATATTTATATTTGTTTCATTTGTTGTACTGTTTTCTCGCAAATGTGTTAAAACACGTTGTATGGCACACCTACGGTTGTTGGTTTTTACAAACTCATGACTATGGTTACTTTTCGACTTCGTCTCAGGATTATATTCGTTTACTAGCTTGTAAAAACCAACTTATTTACTATTTTCTCTCAATGAAACTTACCACATTTCTATAAAATAAATAATACTTTGTATTCTGAGAAAAAGAGGCAATAATTAATTTAATCCATTTTATTACAAAAATAAAATTACTTTCTTACATTTTTCAGAAATATACAGTTAACTTAATTTTGTAATCAATAATAATAACCAGTAACGGGATCAAAGCCTTGAGGTCTTTTTGGTCCACTGAAATCTTCTCCAATTACCCTATCTTTTGTATCAACTTTAGGCCTAACATCACCAATATATCTCGATCCATCGAATATACCATTGTTTTTGCTAATAGGGTTCTTTGTAATTTGGTCAACTGCATCATTTGATTCTGTGGGTCTTATATATTCAGAACCAAATCTGTTAATATCTTTTTCTTTTGGGTTATAAACAATGGAACTACCTGTTACCAAAGAGATAGGTTTGTCAGGCTTATTGGAATCGACATTTTCTCCAATATATTGTGTTTTTATAGACGTACGCTCTTTTGATGGTGGAGTATCTTTGATAGATTGATCGTTGTATTTTGTATTTTCAACCAAATTGTAGTTTGGAACTTTCTTATTGTCATCGATATAATAATTAGGTTCACCTGAACCTTCTTTGAAATCCATTCCTAGAGATAGTCTTTCTTTCTGGTTATTAAAATTGTAACGATTGTTGGGGTAAATTACATCGTTGTTACTGGAAACGTCTGCTTGACTAAATATACTTGGATTATTTTCCTCAAAAATTGGCAGATTGTTGTAAGAACTAGGTTTATCGTAAGTATAACCCATGAATACGTCACTTTTATACTTATTTGATGTATTATGTTTATTAAGTCTTGTAGGAAGTGTTTTGTCATAATAATTTTCTTTGTTTGTAGGAAAATTTACATTTTTTTCATCGTGACTCACTTTGTCTACTAAAATTGGAGTAGTATATTCTTGAGGTTGTGTATATTCAAATTTCTGACTTAGTCTAATTGAAGCTTGTGGAATTACACCGGATCCAATTTTGTCTTTGTTCTGTATATATTCTTGATTATATGATATTTTTGTTTGACCCAATTCAATTGGTGATATTGTTTTTGTGATATCTTCTGTATCATAATTGATTGGCTTTGTTGGTTCACTATAATACTTTGGTGTTACTTCATACCGCGGAGTACTTCCTTCATCACCATATGGACTAGTGTACGTATTATAATATTTATCCGTTGGTGTTATTGAATTTTGTATTGTTGATGGTAAATCAAATCCAGAGTTCAATTTTTTATTATTACTCTCATCATAATTTGTGTTTGATGTGGGTATATATTCACTTTCATTAGCACTTAATTGATCAAGATTTGGTGTAGAATTTTTATTTGGTGGAGTATATTGATATCCGTTATATTCATTTTGTTGATAACCGGCATTGGAATCAGACGAAATTGTTACTTTAACATTATTTGGTGTAGTATCTTCTCGTTGATTTGTATTTTGTACTGTATATACGTTAACTACATCACCATTGAGTGGGTTATTTTTCTGACCAATGGTCGTGATTTTTATGTTAACGCTTGAATTTTTAGGTTCTATTTGATAACTGAATTTATTTTGATGGAATTCAGGCAAGTATTGGTTGAAGTTAGTAGAAGTTTTCTTTTCAGAATCATTTTTGTTTAAAATCTCATCAGTTGGGTTAAATTCATTGGTTTCATCAACATTTGAATTAAAAGTCTTAAAATCTTGAGGTTGTGAAATAAATTCTGGGTTAACAATATCTGCTTCCAGTCTAGTTACTTTGAATGGAGTATCCGGATATCCAGTGTTGTCTTGATTTATTATAACTTTTTGTATTGGTCTGCCTTTCATTCTCATGTTAATATTTTCAGGATATTGTCTATTTTTAGAATAAGGTATGGTACCACTGGCGCGATTATCATTGGTGTCAAATATTAGGTTAGTTGGACGAGTACTAGGATATCTTTCTGTTGTTAGAACATCAATTTGATTATTCACACTCTGTTTTTGATTTTTTCCTATAGTTTCAATAGGCTTTTTCTTCGAATCAATACTTTCTTGAATATTTTCAGATATAACAGTCGAATATTGTAGACGAGGTTTAGAATGATCCAGTTTTCCTTGATATTTTTCATAGCCATATTTCTTTTCATCATATGAACCTGCAATACAAATATGAATGTATATTAAATAAATAGAACTGAATTTTATTATGCATAAGATTTTCAGTCAAATGCAAATAAAATATTAAAAATCAAATTCATAAGTTTTTATTCAAACTAAGTTCCATTGAAGAATACTTCTTGAAGATCATATATATGTCAAAGTTTAAATCTACTCCCTATTCTATATACACATTTCGCAACGTGTTATCGCTGTTTAAAGGAGAAGAAGCGGAAAGTAATTCCCCATCAACATGTCTAGCTATTTTTTTAATTACCTATATATGTTATACAATTACTTATCAAAGAATTAATGGAGTTGTGAGAAAACAAAAAAAAATGTTACTGTTGCAATAATGACATACTAAAAATTCATAAAATACAAAATGGTAGTTGATTTTTGAAGTAGCTAACGTACTACATACCGTCGTCTAAATTACCAGTTTCTATGTCACGAGCAATTTGATTTAATGCTGCTTGTATTTCAATGGGAATAGATGGAGGCGTAGGTAAATGATCACCTATAGGCCTGAAACCATTTTCATCTGCTGTATATTTGATGGTATACACTTGTCCATCATCATCAGTATATGAATATGATCCTTTAGCTTTAACACCATCTATAGCTGTACCACTCTCATCCGCATGAATACCATTTGATGTGTCATAACTATATGAAAAACCTTCTGGTGTCACAATATTTTCATATTTTAAAATGTACGCATTTCTGTCACCTTCCACTTGGGGTCTTTCTGGTCTTTTATAGTAAAGTATTGCATCACCTTGGTTTATACTTTGGGAGGCTTTTGTTAATAAAGCGTCATCCCTTTGATTAGTAGCTGTTGGTTTATTTAATGAAATAGGACTAAGATTTGGGAATATTGGAGATGTCTGTGAACGTACGTCATTTGGGTACATATTAAGTGAGTTTTCATAATTTTGATTAGAATATGAATAAGGTGAATTACTTTCAGGTCGAATAAGTTTTGGGGGAGAATTAGGTGCTGAACTATCTGTATTAAATTCAGAATAAATTGTATCAGGCCTGTACATAGCTTGAGTGCCATAAATAGTAGAGTCTTTGTACATGCTATTATCAGAAGGTGCTTTTATTCCAAAGTTATTTGGTCTATATGCTGTCTCTTCAACTTCTCCAAAACTATTATCTGGCTTTTTAAAAGGTGATTCTCTATATAGGATTTTATCTTCTAGTGAACTTTCATTTGTATTTTGACCAGTCCTTATTACAGGAGTGTAACCCAATTGATTTACTGTGTTTTTGGAATCACTTATTACTTTTTGATCTTGAAAATTTAATTCTGGAATATTGTTCAAGTTTTCATATCCAATTTCTTTCGTTTGAGATTTAGGGTAACTAAGTTTATTAGTTACTATTCTATTTTCAATATTTTCGTTCGTATTTGTAGGTAATTGATTGATTACATCTGATATGATTCCATTAGACATTTCTACATTTTCAGTAACTTGAATCTCTGAAGGTTTCCCAAACTTAAATTGAGAATTGTTTATGACGGATACTGTTGGTGTGATTCTAAAACCCTTATTTTTATTTAGCTCTTGATCAGACGTGGAGGTTATCTCAGGGTATTGCAAAGGAAGATCAATTGACCCGGGGCTACCACCTGCATATTTAGACCCAGGAGGTGGTAGATATGATCGGTCCAGTTTGTCAGCGACCGTAAGTCCGAGAGCCAAGATTATCTGAAATAAAAAAGAGTATTATTGTACATAATTGCTCTCAATTGGTATAATTGTTATGTTCCTTCTATTATGCCATTTATCCACCTGGGATAATGTCATAATTATTGACCGTTTCATGCAGATAGGTTTAATGCGTATTTTATAATGCCATTTTATTATTAGTTTTTAGTAACGTTAAATAGATAGATAATTAATTTGGCCACAGTCAACTATACCGTTATGGTATATGAAACCCAAGTATAACAGGGCTATCAAGTACAAACCCCACTTGAAGTATTAAATAGAAAAGACTAAAGTAAGACGCTACATAAATCTTGGGAATAAAAACCACAATAGGAAGGGCTATTGTGGTTTTTATTTGTTATATGGGTCGACGTCTGTATGATCCAGACTGCTATAATCATTAATGTTAATGAAGTTACATCTGTGATTAATATCACTATTGTTAGTATAAAAATGAACCTACTTTTCAAAGCAAATCGCCATTGTTGACACAATGTAAAACGCTAAGCACTTTCTTTAAAGACTAATGTTATCTACACTGTAGGACAAAAGAAATTGTATATCATAATAACATGCTGATTTCAAAACAATTTTATTGACTACTAGCTTCTAACCGCGACTTTGTCCGTGTGGAATATAAAAATAATATTGTAACATACTTCATTGGTGCTCCACTCCTATTTGTCTTAGCGTGATGATATATAATCTATAGCGTTTCTCGAAAAATGGGCTGTCTAACACTGCAAGAATTTTTCAAATCAGTCCAGTAGTTCCTGAGATTAGCGCGTCCAATCAAATAAACAAACTCTTCAGCTTTATATATTAGCATAACATAAGATTGCCACATTTATTTTAAACAAGAGGTTCCAGTAGACGTCCTGCTCTGAAAATAAATAAAAAATGATCTGATCCCAGCGCAACCTTCCGGTTCTAATTGCGAATTTAAACCATTCGGGCACCCAGTCAAACACACACCGAAATCATCAAAATCGGTTCAGGAGATTATTAGGACCCTAGAACCCGATCATATCGTAACCTGCCGGTTCTTATTCTGAATTTGAAATCTAAATCCGGGGCCCCTCCAAAACACACAACAGCAATTTCGTTGAAGTCGTCCTCAAGTTAAGCGTGTAGGTACGTGCCTACATTTCTACGATTTATTTTTATTTCTATAGTTTTCAATGTTTAATCTTTGGCATGTATATTTCATTACGTGCATGTTATTTTTGGGCATAATACACATAAATATACAAATTGTTATAAGACAGCATTTTTTTACATATTGACAATATTAATAAACTTGCTTGTTTATAGTGTTCAAAAACTATAAATACATTTCCTGCGTCCGGGCGGCCTGTCGTAAGAGGCGACAGAACAACCCACAGCCAGGTGGTAGGTTTCAGTCTCCCATAAGAGACCAGCAGCACATTTGTAGCACCTTAGGTGTTGCAAATGTCCATAGGCGATGGCAACCACTTTCTATCGTGTGGGCCGCCTGCCTGTCTGCTCAACTACTGCAATAAAAAAATAACAAAAAACTTAACTTCTTTATATTGTATTCTACCCATAATCCTTCAAGACAATAACTAGAATACTGGGCCTAGGTTACCGTCGTCTATGGGTAAGGTGCCCAGAAGACAAGCTACGTTTTCTTGCTAGATCACCTACTGGTCTATAGTCTGCGATAATATAGGTCAACCGAAGTAATACATTTATCAAAATGACTGACGCTCTGGGTTATTATTCAGAATGATTGTTACTAACCGATTATACATACATTATCCATTAATATTTACATATTATTAACATATACATATATACATACATACATTACTTCACGCCAGGTCCCTTGCGGGGTAGGCACGAACAACAGAGCGCCATACAGGCTTATTCATACACACCTCACTTGCTTCTTTTACATTCATAGCTCTTGTCATGCACGCTCGTCTGTTCTTAAGGCTCCTGATATATAATATATATATAATATATATATAATATATATCCAATATTATTAACATTAACAAATAAACACAATATCGCATCACAATTAATATTATACCCATCGCCACGGTCTATATCTTTACAGATATCATCGCATAATATCGCAGATGAGGCCACAGCGTTAGAGAGACCTGGTTTTTTCACCATTCTTTAAATTATACGTCATCATAAATTTGTTGATATTACTAAAATATCCAAAACGCGTAGGGCTCATATCAGATGGATCAACCAAATTGAAGGAATTTATTGAACAATTTTACAAGCCTACCACCCCTGGTCTAGAATATGCCGCCATAACAACCTTGATTTGTGTTCCGGCTTTAGTTACCAGGTACCAGTCTCCCATAAGAGACCAGCAGCGCATTTATTGCACCGTTGGTGTTGCCAATGTCCATAGATGATGGTCACTCAAGTGGGCCGTCTGCCTGTGAGCTGAACTCGTGCAATAAAAAAAAATTACAGGCACAAAACTGAAAGGGATTCGTTGAATGTTTTAAGTTTATGTTTGTATTTATCACTTTGGTTGAATAGTCCAAATTAAATCGGAGAAATGAACCGTCTAATACCGGCCTAACGTCCAAAAGTCCAGTCATTGCAAACACATATTCACTAATTTCTATATCACTCTCAAAAGCTAACACTAGCCATTCACTATGAAATATAAATAAATTAAAAAAACACCAACCATAAAGATACCCATCTCGAACGCACGCCACAGGATTCACTTGAGATGTGTCGAGTATACCCACAGAATAATCTATATATACATTAAGCTGTCCAAAAATTAACCTCTAATGACCGTATTGGGAACGTGACACAAGCTAACGGCGTGACAAAAGCCTAATTGTAGCTGTCATGTCCTAAACAAGTTATTAGTTGTGTTTATTTTGTTTAATTTCATTATTACAATGCGGTCATACTACGAGCGGTTAACTTACGCAAGGCATACATATAAAATTATAAAATTGTAAAATTATTTTAAATAAAATTAAATAATAATATTAAAAAAAAAAAAAAAAAATTAAAATACTGTCAATTTAGCTAAAACATAGCTTACCTGCAGGTGTTGTGTGAAATTAAATTTTATTTTTATAATTTGCGTACTATTTTCAAATTCAGATTAAAAAAAGAAGTATCATTAAGATGATAAGCCAGAGCACCAATGGTCGATGGAACAGACGAGTCCTGGAGTGGAGACCGCGTCTCGGTAAACATAGTTTCAGACGCCCTCCAGCCCGATGGACCGACGATCTGTGCAAGGTCACCAGAAGGCGCTGGATGAAGATGTCAGAGAGCAGGATTGGCGCTGACTTGGGGAGGCCTACGTCCAGCTGTGGACTGCGAATGCCTGATGACGATTAAGATGATTAAAATTGTATTCACGCAGAACTAGATTTTTTAAGTATCGATTTAACAATTACAATTTCAGACTTTCAGTTAATTATCAAATGACTGTTACTGACTATTAGAAAAATATTCAGAACTTTACATGCTGAAAAATCGAGGTCATACTAGTCCAGACATTGCTCGATTCTATAAAATACTGAAATACAAGCAATTCGTATTATTATCGCTCTTGCAGTTTAGCAGACTACCAAGCTTTACTCGTGCTAAACCTGTATCTGCTTATGCGTGAGATAACGTAACGTAACGTACGCTCGCAACTGATCGTTCCGTCAGATACGAACGTTATCGATTGCGCATGTACACTTTTAATCACGATTGAAACAGTCTCAAATAGTTTATGAAAAATATACTAATTAAACCCGGTCCTCTACGCTGTACACACTGTATTAAAAGAAATGTTTCTTTAAAGTTAGCCTAGCGCTCACAAAGAAGATTGAAAAATAATATTACCATGGTCGAATGGTAGTAAAAAGGAACGCTCAGTTAGATGACTGAAAAAGCACAAAACTAGACTAAAGCTCTTCAGAGATTGCAATACCCAGTTTACCCGCTATTAACATGACATGAGCCTTATGTCCGCCGTTGATATGGGTGGTAGGCGCCTTGAACTTTTTGCATGTCCCGCGAATAATTGTTGGTGACAACTGTTTCAACCACGATTTGAAAGTGACATAATTGTGTACAACTGTAGGCGGGGCTTTGGCCAATTTCAATTGTAATGAATAACGAAGATTTATTATAAACAAAGGAGAGAAAAACATGGCCTGAAAACACAATCTGCAATCTGTGTTAGGTCAGAATTGAATAGAACAGGAAAAGTAGATGAAAATCACTAGACGACGTACACAAGTATTTTATTTTAACTTCCTATAAGGGCCAAATTTAATAATATTTTTTTCCACAAGCTGCCAGCTGCCATCAAAATTGCTGCTCCGAAACCAAAAGAATTATATCGTCTCTTTATTCTTATACAAATTCTATGTAGTTAGAGGGAGAAAACATCAGTTCAACGTTCATTTCAATTATCTGTATTTGACCACAAATTTGTGGGACTTCCCAATGAGTCGTGTGTGACAGTTTCGGCATCAAAGTGGCGGTTCCGTATTACACAGGTTTTGAAGTAACAAAGTATTTTATTGTTGGTTTAATTAAAATTTATTTATTTTATTTACTAATTAAATATAAGATGAGTAGAATTAGTTGTATTAATTATTGTTATTATTTGACAAAATTGAGTCGTTTTGATCTTACGCCAAAAGGAAGATTTGCACTGAAAATCGGCGTTGTGTCGGGTATAATTGCGGCACAGCAATATGCTGAGCACAAATCTTGTTTGTTGACAATGTGGCATACAAATGCTCAAAGTATGCTCTGTGTATTAAAAAAACTGGAACACATAGGTCTCGGGTTCGATTCCCGGTAAGTATAGTAAATTTAGTAAACGGACTTTCCATTATTTACTACAGTCTGGGTGCTGGGTATCCGATCAAGCCCTGTTCGTTGTAGCATATACATAGCTTAAACCCTATTTAATTTACTGTTGGGATATAGTAAGTTTGTAATGAAGATTGTCAATAGACATTTGCAACAACAACAAAGGTGCTGCTAACGTGCTGCCGGTCAACAAGCGGAACCAGGACCCTGGCCACTGATGCCGGAATAGAAGGTTGGTATTGTTACGACTAAGGTCCTGACAAAAACAAAATCCACCTCCATCATTCTGAAACAAAGCACATTTTATTACCTGCCGGCATTTGAACTAATTGTAATTCTTTAATGATCGTCTTGTTTTGTTTACCTATTTATTGCCATACGTTTCTAGATAATAGCCTATTGTTTTATTGTACTCATTTATGGCCGGTTGTGGCCGACTCATTAGCCAGGTGTTTCTGTGTTTCGCATTTGTGCAGGATAAAAGTATGGCCTGATTGAGGGAGGAGGCAGTCGAGCGAGTACCACGATCAAGGCAAGACGTGTGTATTACAATCGAGAACCTAATAGTTACAGACTTTGCACGTTTTATAGAATTACGACCATCTGAATTTCGTTTGGACTTTTTGTGTTCGGTTATATTTGTACCTGTGTTATATGTGTTTGTATAGTTCTAATAAACTCTATAATCATTCCAACGGCATCTTAATTCGAGTCCTGGAACTTGTAACAGTATAATGAAATACATTAGACCGGAGTTTTAGTACTCCAGACTGGCAATGACCCTACCACCTGGCTGTGGGTTGTTCTGTGGCCTTTCACGGTTTTTTAAGAATTTTCATGTAATTAAGCTTTAGCTTTAGATGAAGAAGGCGGGAGACCGGGATATGTGGCGCAGACTCTGGGCATTCATCCAGCAGTGAAAATCGATTGGCTGAAGAAGAAGAAGCTGTTGATTTGATAATGAATACATATTACGATTTTGTTTAGGCGGACGAAACCGTAGCGAAAGCTAAAGTTAAAAAATAAAATGAATACCTCTTGACACGTTAGAGGAGGTCGCGTGCCTCACGATATCAATACTCCCAATGCATTAAAGCCTTAATACGTATAATGTCTTATCGTAATTACTAAAAGATCTGTCCGTGAACTGCGAACTCAAGTTAAGGACAAGTATTGATGTAATAAAAAAATTAATCTTGTTTCCATTATAAAATAATTGCTTAGTAGTTTCCGTTAATCTACATTTGGATTGTAGTTAAAGAATATTAGAAATAATAATCCAGTAACATATCGACAGTAACTACGTAAACTCATCCAGTAATAAGACACTATCAGCATATTATTATGTACATTCATGCAGTAATAAGATACTATCTACATATGTAAATTAATCCAGTAATAAGTCAGTATCTACATAGGTTAATTCATCCAGTAATAAGTCAGTATCTACATTGGTAAATTCATCCAGTAATAAGCCAGTATCTACATAGATAAATTCATCCATTAATAAGTCAGTATCTACATATGTAAATTCATCCAAGAATGAGTCAGTTTCTACATAGGTAAATTCATCCAGTAATAAGTCAGTATCTACATATGTAAATTCATCCAAGAATAAGTCAGTATCTACATATGTAAATTCATCGAGTAATAAGACACTGTCTACGTAAATTCATTCGTTAATAATGTAACAAATTAGGATCCGACAAAGAAAAATTGCACGTACAAATCTATAAAAGCATATTTCATTACCTGTCGGCATTTGAACTAATTGTAATCCGTTTATGATCGTCTTCTTTTTCTTCACTTATATATTGGCATACGTTTCTAGTTATCGTGGAGAACAACATATTGTACTCGTTTACGGGAGCTCAGGAGCATCATTAGCCATGTGTTGCAGATTATAACAGCACATTTGCATTTGTGAAGTATATTACGATGGCCTGATTGAGAGGGGGGGGGGGTCAGTTGACCCACAACTACGATCTAAGCGTGACGTGTGTACATTCGGGAATCTAATAGTGATGGACTTTGCGCATTTTATTGAATTACGACCTTCTTCCGTTTGGATTTGTTGCGTTCGGTTATATTTGTACCTGTGTTATACGTCTTTGTATAGTTCTAATAAACTATATAATAATTCTGACGCCGTTTTAATTCGAGTCCCGTAATATCGTAACAAGAAGATACTGTCTACGTAAATTCATTCAGTGTTAACGCACGCATTGCATGACATCTGTGATTTAAAATGTGGTCACTGAAAATGAGTTTGTGTTGCTGTGTGCTGTGTTCGGCACAGCAAAATACTGAGTGCCAAACTAATTTCGTAAATTGCGGCACAAAATTCAATTATTATTGTTATAACTACTAATTATTGATAACTGTCGCAATTTCTGAAACAAATATTTTATTTCTATTCTCTATTCTATTAAATATTTGTTTATATTCGCATACGTTCGCGTTTGTCCGCTGTCCTAGCTGATCTAGATGATATACATTCACTCGTGCCAACATCTACATTGTATTTGTCAGGAAAAACAGACTCCGGGAAATTATTCCGCTATTTGGAAGTGATTAAGATAAAGCGAAGCGCTTGGTTCTGACTGTCGATATTTTCACCATGTAACGGAAGTGTAAGCCGGCGTGTCTACGGACTCTACCTCATAGGTGGCGGGGAAAACGGGGGACCTTTTCTACCTGCTTAACATTCGATAAGTTAAATTTGGTAAGTTCTATGGTAAAGAAAAGAGTTAGGAATGAATAAAAAAAATCTCATTTTTTGCTTATAACTTCTTTAACTTTTAATTTAAGGCAAAAAGTTATATAAACATATTTGTAGGCAAAACAATTTGCTACAAATTATGACTTTACAATTTTTTTGTAAGACGCATAGTTTCCGAGATATCGCGAAAAAAGTGTTTTCACCGTTTTTTCCAAGATGGCGGCCGGGGGACAAGGGTGGCAACCCCACAAACTTGAGGTTAAGGTTCTATTGACCCCCCACACATGTTCCAAAAATAAAATTGCGTCCTCTAACAAATGCAAAGCTCATGTAAGATTTCAATGGACTATAATTGTGGCACTCAGAGTCGAGTATAAAAGATTCATTAATAATAAATAGGGTCATTTCTTACCTATTATTTAAGCCTGTATGAAATACTTCGAATACAATACAATACAATTTTATTTTTACATTTACATTGTTGTCAATATTAATATTAATGAGCGCTATTCATTCCCGTTCTCGATTTCCTCGTCCAGCGTCTACCGGCGATCTTGCACAGGTCGTCAGGCCATCGGGTGTCCGACACTACTTTTACCGAGACGTGGTCTCCACTTCAGGACTCGTCTACTTCATCGGCCATCGGTCCTGCGGCAGACGTGACCGGCCCACTACTAGGTAATTTCGCGAGTTATGTCGGCCACCTTGGTTCTCTGACGGATATCCTCATTTCTAATTTATCCATAAGAGAAACACCCGACATAGGTTGCTTTATAGCCCGTTGAGCGACTTGAAACTTGTGGACCAATTCTGCCTTCAATGTCCATGTCTCGTCGCCGTAGAGAAGAACGCACTGCTCGAAGACTTTTGTGTTCAAGCATTGCGGAATGGTTGACGGGAAGATTAATTATCCATGTAATCATCTAACTACTCCTTAAATGAAACTCAGTGATGAAAATATCATCACTGACACCATCTAACCATTAAGTCACACTTGACTTTATTAAATCACGTTTTACACTCTCAGAATTAATACCAACTAAATAAGTGTATATTCAGAAGCATATATTAGAGTTCACACCGAATAAAATGATCTCACATGGTTAGCTGCGAAATCTTACACAGTTACAGGAAAATGCGTATATTACGTTGCCATCTGGTCTGCGCATCAGAATTTTTGGTTTCCCGTAAAAAAAATCTTTTTGAAGTGCAACTTTTTTAGAATCGTTGTGATTTGGAATAAATAATAAATCTGTAGGAATAAGCTTGCGAGAGTATGAGATACAAGATTTACATTGTGCAACACAGATTAGGGATTCAATAAGACCGACGTTTAAATAGAGGTCCAATCTGGACCGAAATAAAACTGATAATAATATTTTTTTGACTAAAACAATGAAATAAAAGAATTATAATATATTAAAGGATGTAGGCTAAAGGCATTATATTTATGCCCTAGCTAGAGGCCTGACCTTCTGTCAGGTCGAAATCGAGGCGATCAGGAAGCGGGAAACCGCTTCCATGTTCGCAATCTGGTCCCAAGAGATCGAGAGCCCTGTTGCCGGCGACTACACGGTGGATACAAGCAGGTCACAGCTGACGGAATGGGTCAACCGCGCCAGCGGCACCCTGACCTTCAGGACGACGCAGATACTTACCGGACACGGATGTTTCGATAAGTATCTGTATCGCATTGTGGGCTGCTTGCCTTCCCCGGACTGTCGCCAATGCGGCGCGCCCGACACGGCGCTTCATACGCTAGTCGAGTGCGCCACATGGGCACTGCAGCGCTTCGAACTTGAGACACAAGTAGGACTCGCTCTGCGACCTGGTTAACGCCATGTTGCAGAGCAGCGACAACTGGGGGGCTGCGGTCACTTTTTGTGAGACAGTAATGTCTCTCAAATAGGCCGCAGAACGCGATAGGGAGAGGAGTCCTGCAGCGCGTGCTAATGCGTCTACTCGAGGTCGCCGGCCTTCAGCTGGCACCCGGAGAGGCAGGTACGTGCACTACTTCCCGCTCTGAGTTAGGTTCCGTTACGGGGGGCCCTTAGCTAGCTAGGAAAGCAAGGGACCATCGACCCCCGTCTAACGAAGTGGGGTGTGTTCTCCGAGGGCACACACCAGACACTTTGTTGCGCTGGATCGGCTGGGCATAAGTATGTTCTAAATCTCAGCCTTTCCTTCACAAACTAAAGTGCAGGGTCAACAGGGAGGAGGGGGTTTTTAGTGGGTATTGGGGTTGCTTGCCCGTATGAAGCTTCCTCTGAGTCTTCCACACTAGCTGAGTCGATCGCGGGCGGATCACTGTCAAGAGCATACTATTGCTGCAGTGATACCTCCCCCGACCGACGTGTGTCGTTCCCTAGCAACGACCCAGTCTGTGCGTAAATCGGTAGCATTTTCCCTCGCCTCAAAAAAAAGGCATTATATTTATATTAATAAAATAATGCCTTTAGAAGAATTATTTGTGAGTATCATTTCTGAAGTTTCACTTCTATTGCGTGTGAACTGCATACATTTTTTATTTCTCTCCAATTATACAGTGAATATATCATTAATATAATTAATATATTAAGCAAGAATCTATCTTAAAGAGTTATAAAGACAATCTGTAATAACTATAATATAAATTACATACCATTGAATACAATGTAAGAAAACTTAACTTATTTGTATTGTATTCTACCCATAGTCCCTCAAGACTATAAGTAGAATACTGAGCCCAGATCACCGTCTTCTATAGGTAAGGTGCCCAGAAGGCTGGCTACGTTTCCTCGCTGGATCGCCATACTCATCCGTTGGCCGAGGTAGGCACCAGCCCTCTGATCACCTGAAGAGTCGATGAGTCGTTTTGATAAATTTTGGTAGAGGCTCATGGCCTCAGGACCCCACGGTCCAAGCGTCTCGACAGCAAACGGCACAAACATATAACTCTCACTGAGGGTTGCATATTTCCGCCGCTTGAGCGATTCCGCTGTTTCCGCCGCCGAACCGGCCGATCTAGAAGTGTTTGGTAAATGGGATGCGGCCAACGTGTCTACGCAAGTCGCATCCCACACCAAAGGCTTGCCACGCTGCCAGGGAATTAGAGTCATTCCGTCAGGGCGCCTGCCATCATAACGTGCAATACCGTTCGGCTCCAATAGAGCCGGCACGTTAGCGGTGGCAAGCGCCCTCCGTAAGACATCATGTATCATTAATTATATTTTATTTTCCAAAAAGTTGAATACATTGTTCTTGTTATTTTATTTTATCTGATGCTAATACACTGCAGGAATAATCTATTGTACTAAAATGTTCCTTAACCTTCGTGATTAGTCTTTTGATCAAGTCTCACATGATTAAAAGACTGGGCTATACCTCGGACAACGCATTGGCGTTGCGATACAACGAGGTAATGTGGCCAGTCTTTTGGGCACGTTTCCAACTAGCAGCGGTCTGGCACTAGATTTTATAGTTTAATTTTAATTTGTATTTATACTTTTATTTTATTTATGACAACTAGGAATAAAATCAGAGAACCTCAAGCGGTCATCATTGGATAATCGCTTAGTAAAACTGACACGTGTCTAGATATACTACATAGCATAAAGTTTTGTGTTGATACTTGTCATGTTCGTCATATGAATCTGCAAAAATTAACTCTTTAGGCCCGCCCTCACGATAAAGAAAGGAAACGTCACATAAAACTTCATTCAAAATTTTTATTTAAATAGGTCAACAAAATAACATCTAATACCGGTAACCATCCTTTTCGTTAAAGCTTTGCGTCCTTCCAGTCTGCCTCTGGAAAGGAGGTAAGTAAGCTTTCTCAACATCAGCTCTGATATTATCAGAAGTAGCTGAAACTCCTACAGTCCTTTGCCCGAATGCTGGTGCATTGTTTTCAGAAGTGGGTGCTGTCCTGCTAAAACCAGTTGTAGATATGCCAGGAGCGGTGGGTGGACCATATACAGGAGATGCTGCTGGACCAGATCTACCGAAAGTAGGTGTGGCAACAGCGAGTGTGTTACTGTTGAAAGAAAGGGAGCTGGGAACAGAAGAGGGAGAATTAAAACCGAAAGAAGGAGCGTTGTTACCAGAAGAAAGGTTCTTGGAGGGAAAAGAAGGGACAGGGTTTCTGTTTTCGTAGGTTCGGCTAGTTTTGCCGAAGTCAGCAGCAGTGTTGAAATCAGGAGCCGTGTTGCCGAAGTTAGTTGTTCTACCGAATCCTGGAGTGATGCTGCTAGCCACGGGTGTGCCAAAGCTAGTTCTGGGACCAGAAGGATTGGCAGAGTTGACTACAATAGCGTCAGTATTGATCTGATTGTTTGCGTTGGAATATTGGTTGTTGTTGGCATTGAAATCGTAACCTTGTGCATCTTCGTTGGCATATTTGGCCTCATTATAGGTACCTATAAGAAAGATATTTGATTTAATGTATAGTTTATAAGCTAAAAAAGAATAAAAGTTAGCATTATAAAAATAATGATGATTACCATCGTCGTAAATTCCAGCAGCTTCATCACGGGCGTTCTGCTCAAGAGCTTTCAAGATTTCTTCAGGGACAGGTGGAGGTGTTGGAAGGTGCTCACCCTGAGGTACGAAACCGTTTTGATCAGCGGTATATCTGAAATGTAGAAAATAAGATATAATTATTTAATTTATTACTATAAGTAGGTTTACGGGCGGATTAATGTCCAATGATGTGTTGTGTTGTTGTGTTGATTATTCTTTGGTATGTTGCTTGAAGACAATAGACTGATAGTTAGAAAAGCTAACTATAGTTCAAAAAATAACGAATTATCAGTTAGGCTAACTCTAGCAGCATTTGGGACTAAGTAATTGTCAGATAAATAAAATAAAGAACAAACTTTACCTGATAGTGTAGACCTTGCCATCATCGCCAGTATAAGTAAATACACCCTCAGCTTCAACGCCGTTCGTAGCTACTCCATTTTCCTCAGCGTAAATACCATTTTCAGTTTCATATGCATATGAATATTTATCACCATCGTTCTCATTGCTCTGACGAAGGATAGCAGCATTCCTTTCGAAGGCAGCTTGAGCTCTTTCAGGTTTGTCATCATAACCACCCAAATTGTTGAAACCAGTTTGGTATTGAGCATTTTGAATTCCGTTAACACCAGAGGAATAAACGTTGCTTTGGTCTGTTGGACCAAATCCAGCAGCTCCAAGTTGGTTGTTCTTTGAGAAGCTATTTAAGGGAAAGTTCCTGGCTGGTTCATTTTGCAAAGGTTGTTGCGATAATGGGGTTAGGAGAATAGAGTCGGATCCACCAGATGTCTGAGCGTTCGGTGGAAGGTACGTTCGATCCAATTTAGCTCCATTGCACAACGCAGTCACGGCTAATATGATGAACTGTAATTTAAGAGATTTGCAATGGTTATTACAATGTAAATCTGTAAGTAGAATCAGTAATTGAATTGCAAAGACGTGTTTTGTTATGTTTCAATGTTTGTGAATTTAATAACGGTATCCGCAAGTATGTTCTTTAATTGATTTTTAATATTTTATTTGATACTGTTATTAATTTTCGATGTTATATATTGTAAATTATACATTTTTATATATCAAGTATGTTAACAAAAATATTTAGATGAATTTTTATTGTGATTTTTTATTTTTGGAGCACAGTAGGTAAGCTGACAGCCCGCTGATGGGAGACGGTGACCGTCGCTTATGGACATTTGCAACCCCAAGGCTCTAAAGATGTGCTGCTAGTCTCAAAAGGGAGACTTTAACCTGGCTACAGGTCGGCACACAACTCAAGGTTGCTATGTCAGGGATGATCGCTAAGCAGACAGACAAATACCCTAGAACCTGGCTGAGCGTTGTTTTGTCACGTCTTATAACAGACCGCCCTCCCTCAGAAATTTGTATTCTTTCTCCATTTCTGCACTCATTTCCAATGTCTGTCATTATTTCACAAATATCGTTTTCTTCTAGTTATTTAATTAAATCCTTAATATATATATCAATCTGTTTGGGTCCCAGTAGAGAGGGTGAGCTTGACTAAATCACTCTAATTTAAGTGTCCTTGCATCAAGATTTACTTTTTACAATATATAAACATGTCGAAAATACTTTTATTATAAATTCCTTGATATGCACTATTTATTTCAATAAGTTTGTTTCTTTCTTTAAATATACTCTTACCAGTTTCATCTTTTTTTGGTGGAGACTAGTGATCAAACAGATGATGTTTGTATGACTGATAACGTGTTGATGACTCTGTACATATTTATAGTGATGCGTGTGCTCCATCGATCTAGTTCAGATGGGCGCCGAGGTTTGTTATTGCATAATCAAAACTTCATAACATAATGCACAGCGATGGGCCGCGTCTAATTGTGAAGGACGGCAGCATGCAAGATCATTTCCTATAGAATATTGTTACGAGCGGTGGGTACCGGTATTGGAAGTAAACACCGATCTAAAGAGAACGTACAATAACAGCCCATAAACGTTGGGCTCAGGCTTCCCATTATTGGCGAACGGACAGTATATCTGCCACGCTCTGTGATGTTTTGGCAGGTGTGACACACCGGTTATCTCAATGTGCATGTTTCACTATGATGATGCACATTAGATCCCGCGCCCTTTAAGTCTAGCCATTACGCTACTATGACTTGTAATGAGAATGTGTCTTTAATTAATTCAATGCAAGTACAACTCACATTCAACACTCAGTCCGTTATGTTTACGAAGTCCGGGATAAAACACTCGACGTCAGTCACGGTCATAGGCGTCTTCCTTATCCGGTGTACGTCACTTCACTCTAACGCCCGACTCCTACAGCACTTCCACGACGACGATTCTTCTTCCTTCGCATGAGCGACTGCTACTACGAGCATGACACTCCAGCGCTTCCTCAACAATGCGGCACTCAGAGGATGCCCGTTGCTTTCCAAAGAGTTGTCCTGCCGTAACGCCTTCTGCGCCGCTCTCGATGATCCCGTACAAAGCTTCAGCGCACCCATGCTTCTTTGCTCTGAGGCTTGTTCCAGGGCCACGTGAGCATTCTGGCACTCCGCAATAGGACGTTTGTAGACTGCCCACAATGCCCCTCTGCAGTCTCACGCCGTAATCCGCACAGCGCCGCCTCCAATGACACAGCTGTAGTTTCACCGCACTCATCGGTACTCGCTTCCGAAACTCGTACCAATGTCTTCTTTATCTACGTGTTGAACGACCGACGACCCACTGCAGCGCCAGCACGTAAACCGTCATTTGTCTCCAAGGCTCCCGTTCCACTCAGCTAGGCCGTGCACCAAACTCTCTTATTAAGGCACAGCATAAGCTCTACTCTTAAAGGGGAGAAATTCTGCTACGTGTATTCGTTACAATATATAATCAAGGTAATAATTCCAGCATGGTTCCACCACGTAGATTAAAATTATCCAAATTAAATATTTAAACTTCTAAAGTATTTCATAAAGTTATAAATAAATAAATAGTACTCTATTATATTATAATATTTCAATCAATAATAAATATAAATGTGACTTATTTAAATTGTTTGTATTGTCATTTTTATAATGTACTAGCTGGCCGCGACTTCGTCCGCGTGGTGCGGTTCTTTAACAATCCCACGGGAACTCTTTAATTTTTCGGGATCAAAAGTGTCCTATATGTTGACCAGAGATATAAGCTACCACCATACAAAATTTCATTTCAATCGGTCTAGTCGTTTCGGAGATTAGCCGATACAAACAGACAGACAAACAGAGAAACAAGAAATTTGAAAAAAATCTAAATTAGTTCTATTTCACTTCTTACATCCCCCTGACTCGGTTTTTAGAATTTTTTTTCATTGTACAGAAATTCAACCTCTAAAGTTTTATTATATGTATAGATATAGATATGTTATGTGTGTAATGTGTGTACTTAACATTTATTATTATTTATAAATTGCACCACCGTTAGTATTAATCTATGAATACCTGCCAAGGGTTGCCTGGAAGAGATAGCTCGACCAGGCCACCCACTGTACCATCTCTTGTATTTGAATATTTCTGTTTATCTTTATTATTTATTGTACACAAAATAGTTACACATAAAACTACAAACTAGTGGTGATATACAAAGGCAAGCTTAAATCTATTAAGAATTTTCTTCCAGCAAACCTATCTGGTCTATCGAGAAGAGAAGAAGAGAGTGGGAAGACAAGAGGCAGGGTTGTGGACATGAAAGTTGTTACATAAAAGTACTTATTGAAAACAAATATAACATTATAAATTACATACAGATATACATACATAAACTTACATACACATATATCTATACATACGTAGTATATACATATATAAAATATATATACATATTTGGATAGATAGTGTTCTTTGCACCGGAGTATCTTGTGTCACATGAGAGAGGGCGTTCCATGGTTTGACTGCTTATCTATCCTTTGGTGTACAATAAAGAGTTATTTATCTATTTACCTTAAAATTCAATTATTGGGCAATCATTTCTTAATATTCCTCCTTCATGACCATAGTAAGAAATTAAATTATGAATTGTTCATTACAGCATAAACCAGTCCTTTAGTACAGAAATCGTCTAAGCTTTGGAGAGCGCATCACTTGACCTTGCAGTCATTACTGCGGTCCATACAAGCTTCCGATAATATTGATAGCTCTTACCAAGTATTAAAATAAATAAAGGTCAAAAGCCAAGTTTAATGTGTAATGTTATATTAATAAAACGTATGTAATTCATACGTTAATTGAGTTTTGGTATTCAGAGTTCTTAATTACTAAGTCTATATGTTAATATAAGTAATTGTAACAAGGATAACTATTGAACTATGTTTATTACTTTTATGGAGTATTTGGCACGAATCTATAATATAACAAGTCTGTAGATAGAGGTATGTAGAGCGATCGAGTTTTTACAATGTATTTACAAAAATGTAAACGCTTCCACTTTTATCATACTGTTACATATCGACAAAGAAATGCGCACCTGGTTTATTACCTTTCCTGCGATCGGAGTTCTTTTGTTTACTTCGTGTTCAAAATTTGCAATTAGACAATAGCTTATTATTATTGTTTTCGGCTTTGTTGGCCGTTCGCAGGCATAATTAACTAGGTGTGCAGATTACGATTTCTCGGAAACCCAAGTGCACGTGGTCGATTTTTGTATTGTATAGTTAGTATAAAACAGAGCCCGAACGGAGGGGTGGGGCAGTCAAGCGAGGATTACAATACGAGCAAGACGTAGATTCGATGAACGATATAGTGACGGACTTTGCGCGTGTTATTGAACCGTGTAGTTTGTACTAGTAGTGTCTAGTTATATTTGTACCTAAGTTATACGTGTTTGTATAGTTCTAATAAATACTATAGTAATTCCAACGGCATTTTAATTCGAGTCCTGTGTAGCTCGTAACAATACGTACCGCTGAAGAGTGGAACTCTTTACCGTCGTCTGTTTTTCCTGAAGAATACAATCTAGGTGTCTTTAAATCTCGCGTAAACAGGTATTTTCGAGATAAGCGTGCTCCACCGTAGACTGCATTTCCACCTGACATCAGACGCAATGTCAGTCAACCACGAACCTATTCAATATTTTAAAAAAAAAGACATAACTTTAGCAATAACGGATTAAACAATGACTGAAGAAAATTGTGTGAATTGTGGTTTTCACAGTTGTAGCTAAAGATTTTCATATAGAAAAATAACCTAAAAGCTTTTGTGTTTTTTAAATATATCTACAATAGTGGGGTCAATATGAACATAATTTTTAGATATCTAATACCATTAAGATTAAAAAAAACTGATTTTTTATTGTAATTTTTTGTGTGCATCTGGGGCCTAATACACTATGAAGTATGGACTTTCCCCTTTAATTACTTTAAACTCTGGGTTTCAAAGATGTAGCAAAAATTTATCAAAATAAAAAAAATCGTTTCCACGTTTGAGAAGCTACCTTAAGAGGGATACCATATATGTAACATAAAAGTGAAAAATCAAAAAATCTAACAAAAAAGAAACAGAAATCAAGAGTAACTACAAAGCAAATTTTTCGGTGGCAAGCAAAACACAAAAAATTACCAAATACATTGTTACAACAAAAAAGTGTTGAAAAAAATAGTATTTTTTGGCAACTGGCAATTAATGGCACCGACTTTAAGTCGTTATAGAAAATTTAATTTTTTGATTTTTAGTCACTCTTTAAGTCGGTTTATTTTTTGTCAGAATTTTTCAGGCTTTATGACTGAACTAAGTAAGCACTCAGAACTTTACATACCGTAAAAAGATCATCAAAGCCGAACTCATTAATAAAGTATTGTCTAAACCGGACTTCCTACATTCAAGATATAAATTTGAGTGGTTAATAAAAACATGTTTGTTTATACAATTCTATTGAAACTAGCGAAGCCTATAACAAATAAGTTTTATTAGCGTGCAATATTTTTATTTGCATCAATTTATCATGATTGATATTGGGTCCTTGACCAGATCTTATGTGAATGACATTAAACTCACAACATTTAATAACTTCAAGTGTGCAAGCGTAGCAAATTTGGCTTTTATCTCTTTAAGTCCCGCTTCCTTACCCATTTTACATACCCACCGTTCATTAGCCTTACTATCACTTAAAAATGTCAAAATTCAAGCGATTGTGAACGAATAGTGAGATATGTCTTTGTCTAAGTAGGAATTGTTTGCTACAACTCCATTCATTCTTCGAAAAGTAATTCAATAACATACTTTTGTATAAAAGTTATAAGAAAGAGCTTGAGACATAAATGCAACAAGATAGATAAAGAAACATAATTTTTTGCTAGATGTGTTGCTGGAATGTGTTGCTAGACGTGTTGCTGGACGTTGCAAAGCGGTGTACATAAAATAGAAGTAAATTTAAATTTATATGTATGACCTTCAAATGAGAAGACTATTCCAGTGGAACTTATCCAGTGGACAAGCAAAATCTCTATTCACATTTAAGAACATGGTCAGGAAATATTATGTTTGTATGTAATATCAGTAAATTTGTGATGAATTTGTAACTTTATAGAATTAGTATTATATTGCATATAGCTGCTATATGTTTATTATGTTGAACTAGTTGCATGTTATTATATGACAATAATTTAACGGCAAAACAAAAGGCAGCTTTATCGCTAAAAGCGATCTCTTCCAGGCAACCTGACTGACAGGATACATTTAACAACTTATATCTAGGTATAATTAAATTAAAAAGAAGTAAAATTTAAAAGGAAGAACAATGTGGACAGGAAACAGCCAAGTTAAGAAAGAAGAATAGAAAAATATATATTTTCTTATAAATTAAGGAAATGGTTTTTGACAGAGTTTTTCTGACATCTACGGGTAAAAGAAAAAAGGCAGACAGCCTGCACAGCGAATGATTTGGAGTGAAATGTTGAAGAATGTGCAAATGCCTTTAACAGAAGTTTATCAGAGGAACCCAAATCGAAGCTGTGTGATGTTGTTTTTTTTATTGCAGGAGTTTGTTTGTCCACCAAGTGGGCGGTCTGCTTGTCAGCAGACAAGCAGACCGCCCACTTGGTGGACAACGATTACCATCGCCTATGGACATTTGCAACACCAAAGGTGCTACATATGCGCTGCTGCTCTCGTAAAGGAGACTGGAACCTGGTAACTATTGCCGGAACACAACTCAAGGTTGCTATGGCGACATACTTTAGACCAGGGGTGGTAGCCATCCAGTCGGGCAAATGCCCTACCACCTGGCTGTGGGTTGTTTTGTCGCCTCTTACGACAGACCGCCCGGCCGCAGGAAATTGTATTCTTTCTCCGTTCCTGCACGGATAATGTATGGTATGAAGGAAGTTGAAACAAGGTAAGGAGTATAGGGTATAAATAGTGTACGATATAATAAATGTAGAAGATGGGCATTCCGGCGAAGTAAAATTGGCAGCCACTTGAGTTTTTTACGATATTCAGAAATGTGGTCATATTTTTTTAATCCAAATATGAATCTAATACAAACACTTATAGTTATTAGTTATATATTTATTATTAAAATGTAAGTAATCGCACAATAATTAGGTATACCACCATAGCCACTCCTAATCAGGAATATTCTTGCCACAAGTTTTCTGGAATATATCGATTCGCTTTTCGTTTGGCAAGTTATTAAAGCCGTGTTTACGAATCAATATAGTTTGATAAAAAATGTCTCATTTTATTTTCAGACTAGCTGTACCCGCGATGTCGTCCGCGTGGAATTCATTTTCAAAACCACCCGATTTGGAAAATAATGAAGAATGAAGAAAAAATGAAGAATGCTTCATTGGTGCTCCGCTCCTATTGATCTTAGCGTGACGATATATAGCCTATAGCCTTCCTCGATAAATCTATCCAACACTGAAAGAATTTTTCAAATCAGACCAGTAGTTCCTGAGATTAGCGCGCTCAATCAAACAAACTCTTCAGGTTTCTATTGTTACATGCCGACAAAGGATTCACCTTTGCCACACCTGCCTGTCATAAAGCGCAGTTTATTACCTTTCCAGCATTTGGACTTTCTTTTGTTTACTTTTTGTTTAAAATTTGTAATTAAGAAAAACATTCTATTGTTATTGTACCTGTTTTATGGCCGTCATTAGGCAGGTGTGTCGAACTAATTCTTGTTGTTATTGTTTTGCGTCGAGGCATATTGTTTTTGTACAGAACAAAAGGAATGTCCGAACGGAGGGGTGAGGCAGTCTGGCGAGAACCACGACCAAAACAAGACGTGTACATTCGATAAGCGATATAGTGACGGACTTTGCGCGTGTTATTGAATCGTGCAGTTAGTAATGATTGTGTACAGTTATATTTGTACCTGTGTTATACATGTTTGTATAGTTCTAATAAATTCTATAGTAATTCCAGCGGCATTTTAATTTGAGTCCTGTAGTTCGTAAAAATATATTAGTATAAGATGGGTAAAATTCGCTCTTCAGCATCACCTCTACTATACATTTATTTTAAGGATTTCAAGGAGCAAAACATGCTGTAGACACTGGCATTGGTGTATGAACCATACATACGTATCGTATATCTTTCACCGATAGTCGGAAGACATCTTAATTAAAGGTATTAACGCTCATCTTCGATCTGTGCCTGAGGCATCTGCATTCATCGATAGAGAGCCCCTCCTTACACGAAGTCACGATTCCGTCTAGAAACGGACCTTGGTCCACATTTTAAGTGGTTAGTAAAAGATTTGAAAAGTTCAAGTTAAATTTTACTTTCTGCACAATTTATTTTATTTTTGCAATACCAGTTGTATTGTATGTTTGAATACTTTTAGTTAATTTAGGTTATATTTAAATTACTTATTAATCTTTTTAGATTAGATGGTAATATTAATAAGGTATTTATTTTTAAATATCTTATTCATAGAAAAAAAAAATACCAGGTGTATGATTGGAATAGAAATGGAGTTGCATGATTGGTATTTTAGGATTCCTATGCTCTGAGATAAATTCGATTTTTTTTTAAATTCAAGTTTATAAAGTCATGTTATACTAATATATAAAGCTGAATAGTTTGTTTGTTTGATTGAACGCACTAATCTTAGGAACTACTGGTCTGATTTGAAAAATTCTTTCAGTGTTAGTTAGCCCATTTATCGAGGAAGACTATAAGCTATATGTCATCACGCTAAGACCAATGAAAGCGGAGCACCAATGAAGCATGTTTCAAAATCGGGGGATTTTTCAAACACAAACCAGCTTGATTGATAATTTATTTTTATTTTATTCCCACCCATTTTAATATTATATAAAATTACTAGAGCTAGGCATGTTTGCTGAAGAGTTTCTTGCGCCGCTTCTTCTCTTCAAGCCACATGTTGCGAAGCGGTGGTAAATTAGATGAGGCTCCCATAGAGTAAATAATGACTATAAACAAAATTAATACTGAATATTTAAGATGAACAAGTTTGCAGTGGGCTAAATTTAATTTTAACAATATTCATTGACACTTGACATCTTTGTATTCCGTGATCACGGCTACTGAAAAGTGGCCAAAACGTCGGAATAATAAAAATCAAATGAATTACCACGCTTAAAACCGTTAAAACGTAGTTTTATTATGTATATTAGTAGCGAAAACTTAAAAATATATAATAATATTGTTATTTATCTATATTATCTATATTATATATAATAAAATTGTAGAGGTCAAATTTCTGTACAATTCAAAAAAATGCTAAAAACCGAGTCAGGGGGATGTAAGAAGTGAAATAGAACTAATTTGGATTTTTTTTGAACTTTTTTAATTCTCTGTTTGTCTGTCTGTTTGTAACGGCTAATGTTCGAAACGACTAGACCGATTGAAATGAAATTTTGTATGTTGGCAGCTTATATCCCTGGTCAACATATAGGATACTTTTGATCCCGAAAAATTAAAGAGTTCCCGTGGGATAGTTAGAAAGCTTTAATTACTTAAACAGCTTATAACAGACTAAAAGTAATTTCTCTGCAACGTAACATAATAGAAGCGGATAATTTGACAGGGTGTGGTGTCAGTGAGAGAGTTTTGTCTTATATATATAATATATAAAGCAGATAAGTTTGTTTCTTTGTTTGTTTGCTTAAACGCGCTAATCTCAGGAACTACTGGTCTGATTTGAAAATTTTTTCAGTGTTAGATAGCCCATTTATTGATGAAGGTTACAGGCTATAAACCATCATGCTAAGAGCAATAGGAGCGGAGCACCAATGAAGAATGTTTCAAAATCGCGGGTGTTTTTTAACCTCCTTTCCACGTGTACGAAGTCACGGGCAGAAGCTATATTATATATAAAAACTAATCGCAAAATGTGTTGGTAAGCGCATAACTTGAGAACGACTTTACCGATTTTGATGAAATATTGTGTGTGTGTTTGAGTGGGTCCCGGGATGGTTTAAAACCACAATTGGAACCGGTAGATGGCGCTGAGATTGGGTTCTAGAATCATCCTAATCACCTGGACCGATTATGGTGATTTTGTTTTTGTGTCATGAAACAAAGTCTTTTAGGAATTCAGAAAATATGGCGGTACGAAGTTCGCCGTGTCATCTTATCTTATATATAATAAAAAAACTTCGTTTAAAAAAACCGACTTCAAAAACTAAACAGTATAAAATAACTTATTTCTAAAGCTATATATTATTATTAATATAAATTATCTAAAACGTCTTAAAGTCGGTGCTTTGTAATTTTCAAAATATAGTCATTTTAATGTTTTACTTTGCACTGACTTCGAGATGTTTTAGATAATTTATATTAATAATAATACAAAGCTTTAGAAATAAGTTATTTTATACTTTTTAGTTTTTGAAGTGGGTTTTTTTAACGAAGTTTTTTTATTTTATTTGTTACTTTTTAGTGCCTAGCTATGTATGGGTAGAACTACGCAAGGTGCCGCGCTTTAAAAAAAAATATAGATCCCAAGAAACGGGAACATAAAAATGTTCGTAAAATTAAAACTACTAGGCCCAACTATATCAAATTTTTAGGGGACTATATGGCAACTATTCCGCGTCGAACAAAAACAGAATCACGTAAATCGGATCATAAATCTCAGAGTAATCGGTGTACATATGGAACGGAATAGAAAATTTTCCAAAAAAAATGTTCATAAAATCAAAACTATTGGGCCAAACTATGTTAAATTTTTAGGGGACCAATTGGAAGCTATTCCGCATCGAACAAAAAGAATCACGTAAATCGGATCATAAATCTCGGAGAAATCGGTGAACATACATAAAAAAAACATAAAAATAAGATCCCGACGAATTGAGAACCTCCTCCTTTTTTTGAAGTCGGTTAAAAACGTATCGCAAAATGTGTTAGTAAGCGCATAACTTGAGAACGACTTTACCGATTTTGATGAAATATTGTGTGTGTGTGTGTTTGAGTGGGTCCCGGGATGGTTTAAATCCACAATTGTAACCGGTAGATGGCGCTGAGGTCGGGTTCTAGAATCCTCCTAATCACTGGGAGCGATTCGGGTGATTTTGTTTTTGTGTCATGAAACAAAGTCTTTTAGGAATTCAGAAAATATGGCGGTACAAAGTTCGCCCGGTCAGCTAGTTATTACATAAAACTACTAATATGATATGTCCACGCCTGACTTGTCCACGTTTAAGTGAAAATTGTGTCAGAATAAGCTAATTTTATACACCCGAGGACATATGAACAGCTCCCGGGAAAATCCCGCGGGATTTCCAGGATAACAAATCTATACATATAATAAAACTGTAGAGGTCGATTTCGGTAAAATGAAAAAAATGCTAAAAACCGAGTCAGGGGGATGTAAGAAGTAATTTAGATTTTTTACTTTTTTGTTTGTTTCTCTGTTTGTTGCTGATCTGCTAATCTCCGAAACGACTGGACCGATTTAAATGAAATTTTGTATGGTGGTAGCTTATATCCCTGGTCAACATGTAGGATATTTTTTATCTCGAAAAGTTAAAAACATCGCGATCGTGACGCGATGAAGTCGCGGGCATTGGCTAGTGTTACATAAAATTTGCTATGGATAAATGAAAAATTCACTTGGAATTAGTTTTTTTTTAAGTAGCCGTTTTAAATATATTTATAATAAATACTATTAAAAGATTATTTCATTCATTTAGCAATTACTTTCAAATAGTAATTGAACTTGGCATTAAGATGATTAAGACGGATACGTGTAAACGTTGATTCTAACTTGACCTTCACATTTTACTATTATATATGCATTGCACCTGCAGTTTAAGTAAGCTAAATGTAATCTTAATAATATTAATTTCCTATATAGCCTATGTCACTAAGGAGTAATGTAACTTTCTACTAGTGAAAGAATTGACACAATAGATTCAGTAGTTCAAGAGGTTACTTCCTACAAACTCACAAACTTTACTCACTTGGACTTTTTTATTTATTTAACATGTAATTTTTTTACATTTTATGCTATTTATTTATTTCTACATTTGTATAATTATTTAGCTTATTGCTTTATATTACTTTTTATTAATTGCTCTCTTATTATAATACAATAATTTCAAAAAATCACGGTTTCTAATAGTTTATGAACCATACAAAGTGATTGACGCGCTGATCGAGTGAACGAATTAAGCGATTTATGCTTGGAAAACTGTATCGTTTCTTTTAGTTCAACATAGTGAACTGGTTGTTATTCTAACAGTTCATCGTTCATGAACTACACAAAACAACTCTAAATTTCATTCTTAGGGGCCATACATAAATCACATCACACGCTAAGGGGGAGTCGATTGACGAAGTGTGACATTGTGTGACAAGGGGTTCCAAATTTCGTAACGTCACATTTCAAATTTAATATATTTACGGAACTGTTGTTTTAATTTAATAATTTCTTGATGAAAAATTGCAAATAACGATGAATGAATTGATGAAAAAAAAGGGGGGAGGATTTTCACACAAATATGACCAGCTGTCAAGAAGAAGACACACAACACAACACACAAGAACAGGGAAGGGCCCAAAATATCATTAAATTCGTATGACATCATTTGTGGTTGGATTTACCATAATAGTCATTGAAAAGAACTGCATAAATATATTTATCTACATTCATATGGTGTTACGACCGAGGTGCCGACAAAGGAAAATTCACACCTGCGTCTGTTGAAATACATTTTATAACCTATTTGGCAGTTCGACTTCTTTTGTTTGCTTTGTGTTTAAAATTTGTGATTGGAAAAACAGACCATTGTGTATTGTAATCTTTTATGGTAGTCATTAGCCAGGCGTGATTCTTAGAAATTCAGTCCACGCGGTCAAGCAGACATATTATATTCGTACAGTATAAAGCAATGCCCCAAGGGAGGGATGGACAGTCGAGCGATAAGCACAAGCGGAGCAAGACATGTGTACTACATTCGGTAATCTATATAGTGACGGGCTTCGCGCGTGTTATTATATTTGTACCTGTTTTATACGTGTTTGTGTAGTTCTAATAAATTCTAATAGAATTTTAATTCGAGTCCTGCAATTCGTAACAGTGGTATAAACAAGAGTTTATCTGGAAATATCGCTATAAGCGATAATTCCCTGTATTATTCAATGTTTTAAGTTTGCAGTGGAACAATAGAGTCATAGTCAGAGACAGATGGCTAGTGAAATATACGCATATGACGAATTTATAAGTATTAGTAGTCGCCCAGTGGTCGAAATTCGACCATAATTAATTGAAATAAAAATTTGAACATTATTAAGGCTCTGTTGTCAAAGACTTTACTTCTATAATCAGAGATTTCGCCAAGGCTACACTGTTAATTAACCGACTTCTTTGACTTTAACAATTAACAAACAAAAGAGTGTGTGTCAAATACATGGTAGTGTGTGTAATGTCTATTTTATTTTTTATTAAAAAATTATTGATTTAATGTATTTTTATGCATTATTAAAAAAAAAATATCGTTTTGCACTCCTTCTCTATCCCTACTAATATTATAAATGTGAATGTAAGTTTGTTTGTTACGCTTCCACGCGAAAACTACTCAACCGATCATCATGAAACTTTGTACACATATTCTTGGAGGTATTAGAAGTAACATAGGTTACTTTTATAAAAAAAAATACGCGGACGAAGTCACGGGCAGGAGCTAGTATAAAATATAAGTTTGCGAAATTTTATATTCCCGCATCTGCGCAGTTTTCGTAAAAAAAGGGTACAAAGTTTATGCATCACATATAATTATAACTTATAATGTTAAAACTTATAATTTATAAGTTTTAACCTTATTAAGGTTCTGTTCTCATAGACTACCTATCCTACCTCTATAGTTACAGATTTCGCTAAGGCTACACTATTATTGATTTTAACAGTAAACAAAAGAGTATATATGCGTGTGTGTGTCAATGATTTAATGTATTTTCTTTGCACAATTTAAAAATAATTAGCCTTCTGCACTCCTCTGTATAAACAATAAGTGTGCGAAATTTCATACTCCGCCGTCCGCGCAATTTTCGTAAAGGGATACAAAGTTTTTGCTTCGCGTATTAATATGATACTTTTTGTTACAGAGAACCTTAGAAAGATAACTGCAGTTGCTCCGAATTCTGTAATGGACTTCAACGTAATCAGGAATAACATTACAGTAATATTCTTGTGTGCGAACACCCATTGATTAAATTGGTCTTTGCAACATCCAAGAATTGCATGCATCAGCTCAATTATCAGAGTATATATTAAGTAGTATTACATTTTAGTTGAGGTAATTTCAAATTCACTTATTGTTTTAAATTATACTACAGTAGACTTTGATAATCTTTGGCAGCCGCGGGTGATAAACGGGAACCAAGGCTGTTAAGAAGGCGAGCTGATGTTCCGCGTTTAATCAATCCCATCATCGAGAAGACGTAGAAATAATAACAATACATAAACCTCCTACGGTTAAGTTTTGCTATCCCTCCTTGCTTTTGCTCCAAAACTAACTACGGACAAATGTCTGCGTCGTTGTAATTATGGAGGGTAGAGGTAAGGAAGACCATCTAGTATGGGGGATCAGTTGAAAAAGTGTCCACCTGTAAACAGCAAATTATGGTTCAAAAACTCGTCAAAATAGCGCTAGTGTAGAAAAAGGAAATGATATGAATTTAGCAGTTATAAACGAAGTGAAGTGTGCTGGGATGAAAAATTAAAAAAATATAATTTAGATAAGTATTGAGACTTTCTCGTACTGAGATGTATGTATATAAATTTTTGACCAATTAAATTTTTGAAACCTATTTCACTAATTAAGATAACTAACTAAATTATCTGAAAATTCCACCACGAGGAGACATGCAATAGTTACATTTTCGTAAAATGCGCGATCAAAGAGGAAGTCTTTCTTTCCTTCTTTAATCTAGTATCCTACTCTAATTATTTGTGGCGCTATTTTAAATACTTTCCACTTGCTATTATGGCGCCATCTTAATTTGCTGCCCTTCAGTGGACACTTTTTAATATACTGAGATGGTTCCCTGTTCCGCGCTTACTAAATCCCATAATCCCAAATATCTGCGTCGTTGTAATGTAATGTAAATACCTGAACAAATATTTCAGTGACATAGACATTTTTAATTCTTCGAAACAAATATCTATGTCATCAGTAGTTAGTAAACTTATTAATAAGATTCAAAAGAAATGTAATGTTTGTATTTATTAGACTTAATCATTTAGTTGGGTTTAGTTTTCCCGTCAGAAGTTTCACGTTATTAGACAGATTGCATAATTAATTTTAGCGTACCTATTGCAACTTAGGTACTATTTGTTTCTGTTCTTTTTCCGGAGTATAAGTATCCAGTTTTAGTTTAAATTATTTAATTTAATTTAGAAAATTTAAATTAGAATTTTAATTAATAAAATTTAATTTAGATTTATTGTTAGGTATTGTTAGGTCTTCAATTTATGGATATACTGTTGGATACTTTTTAATATTATAAATAATAATAAATAAATAAAAATAGTTTGCGTCTCCTTAAGACTGAAGAGTAATGGAAAGTATAACAGCTACGCTTGTCTAAAATAATTTGGCAGGTTTGACATATGGGCTTTCTGGTTATGCAAGTTTCATCAATAGTAGATTGTTACACGGGATGTGAAAGGGACCTATTTAGGCACGAGATGGTTTGGCGCACGTGCGTAACGACAGCGCTAATAGTTGGAGTGCCTGAATAGGCCTTTCACCCGAGGTTAACACTCTGCTTTTCATTTCGAATATGCGGAAAGTAAATAGAAACTGATGACTTAAACAAACAACTAGGTCTCTAAATCCTATCTAAATCTAATGAACTTTTTGCATAACTTAGTAATGACTACCGTGCTCTTTTTCTTTTTCGAATATGGCTACATAAGGCTTGTGGATAAACCCAGGGCCATCTTTTCAATTTTTTAAATAATCTATTAGTAAATAAGCACCGCGTAAATAACATCATCCACCTAGCTTCCTCACCATCCATCAGAGTTTTAAAAAAATATGTTAATTCAAGTGACAATAATGTGTATAAAATATTCAAATAACTTTAACATAAATAAAATTATACCAAGAATCTTATAATGAAACAGGCTAATTTTCTTTTTCTTACTAATTTTTTTTTAAAAAGAATAGGTAATGTAAAACAAATAGTCGAGGTCATTATGTCACGTATGAAGCGTCAAGTGAGTTTTTGTAGGGAACTGAAAGGAGACGTTGTGCTGTGCAGTTTTATTTTCTAAAAATGCGTAAAACTACTCTTAAATGAACAATAGTTGTAGGATATTGATAGTTTTTGAGTAGTAATTATGTTTTGTGAGAAATATGAACTGTATAGTCAAATGTGGCCTTTTGAGTTGTGACAAGAACTCCGTCGAATGGCACCAGCTGATTACCTACAGTTCATCTGTGCTACACATTGGCATAAGAAAATGAAGAAACTCTATTGTAAACTAAGGTCTGGCTTAAAGGCCTAGCTGCCAAGCCATAAACCTAAATAAAATAAAATATGAATATTTTGACAGTAGGGAAAATCGTTTGCCAGGGATGAATAGTGTTGTTTTTATCCCTGTGATTAGGCAACTCGAAGCGTACTTTCAGAATATGAGAAATCTCTGTTTATGTCTTTGTTTGTACCTGTTAATCTCCGAAACGACAGGATAGATCTAAATGAAATTTTCTATGGTGGTAGTTTATATCCCTGGTCAACATGTAGGATACTTTTGATTCCGAAAAATTAACGCGGACGAAGTCGCGGGCATCAGCTAGTCAATAATATTTTTTTCGCATCAACACGTGGTAATTTTAACAATATGTACATTAGGTTAGTAAGCTGAATAAATGATACCCGCTTTCTGGCAAGTAATTTGAAATGCAAGTGCCAGAAAGCTTTCTGTTATTTTCGGTCCGCATTTTCTGCGTCTTACCTCCTTCCCGGTTGTAGGGTACACCACTAAACTAGGTGGGCAAGCACTTATCAAGTTTGCAGTGTTGGAAAAGCCATTTTCCACGATTCTGGGTTTAAACATTGCGAAGGGTTATTATCCTTAAATTATTATTATTAAGGATTTATATTATTAAGATAAGATCATATTTAAATGTATGTATGTACATATACCTATATATTTATCCGTGAACATTTATATATTTTATAGATTCGTATGAATGAATAAATTAATGAAAACACTTTATTGTTCACCAAAATTAAAACTACGTTCTTAGAAACTAGATACAATAAATGTTGAATTTGTTCAACATTTATTGTATTGTATTGTATTGGCCTTTGGGCCGGCCTTTTCGCTTAAAGCGATCTCTTCCAGGCCACCCATTACAGTGGCGGTGTAGACAATAAATAATATAAAATAAATAAATAAAAATCTTTACTATATACTACTAGCGACCCCGGCAGACGTTGTCCTGCTTTGAAAAATAAAATCTAGAACCCGATCCTAGCGCCACCTACCGGTTCCAACGGTATAAAAAGTATCCTATCTTTCAAGTTGGATCAAACTGCACACCGTGTGCCAATTTGATTAAAATCGGTTAAGTAGTTTAGGAGTCCATCGCAGACAAACAACGTGACGCGTAATTTTTTATATATTAAGATATAAACACAGTAAATATCATAATACATACAGAAAAGCAGCACTATTATACCTGAGAGGACCAAAAATAATTAAAAACCATGATTTTAAAAGACGATACTGACTTAGCTCGTCTGATGTTGAGTGGCAGTGAGTTCCATAAACGGACAGCCTGTACTGTGAAGGAGTTGTCAACGAAGGCAGAAGTGTGTACAGGTGTCATTAAGAAGAGATTATTACTAGAGCGATTATTACTAGATACGTATTTTTATGTTATGTATATTTAATATATATCTACTTAATATATGCATATATTGCTAACATGTAAGTAATCGAACTGTATATTATGTATACCACCATCGCCATTATAATCTCAACTCATTTCTGAAGTTGTTTGGAAGAGATTGCATTTTAGCGATAAAACCGCAAATTAGACATAATTTTAGTCTGTAAGTCCATTTTTGTATAGGTGTACAATAAAGAGCTATTGATTGATAAGTAATTATATTATTAAAGAGGATTATTCATTTTTATTGCAGGAGCTCAGCAGACAGGCAGACGGCCTACTTGATGGAAAGCGTCATGCGAAGCGAAAGTTGTCATGACGACATAATGTAGACCAGACAAAATTTAAACCAGGGGTGGTAGCCATCCAGTCGGGAAAATGCCCTACCACCTGGCTGTGGGTTGTTTTGTCGCCTCTTACGACAGGCCGTCCGGCCGCAGGAAATTGTATTCTTTCTCTGTTCCTATATAGATAATAAAAAGAACATTAGGGTGGTTTGGTGGATATGGCAAATACCCAAGTCTTACGTTACTTCACTATTGCCTTAACAATCGACATAAAGCAATGCATTGTAGTGCATAAATTATTTCTATTACCTTGATGAAAAAACAACCTAAAGTTCATAAGACAAATAGATTCAACGAAATTGAGACGTTGTGAAAATAAATATATAAATACCGATTCGCAGTTAGTTCGTGACATCGAAAGCATTTTATTGGTTCATTTCGGTATTTCTTATTTATTTATATTCATAAAGCCGATTACATACTATTGTGTTCCGATTTAAAATATCTTTGGTTTAAGTGTCTTTGTGATTCACCTAAATTCCTCCGACATGCTCGATAAATATTGTTACAACCTAGGCGCTGACAAAGCCAAATTCCACGTACAGACTGTAAAAGCACATTTTATTATCTGCTGGCATTTGAATTAATTGTAATCCCTTTTGTGATCGTCTTCTTTTGTTCACTTATTTATTGGCATACGTTTCTAATTATTGTGTAGAATAGCCTATTGTCCTATTGTATTAGCTCATTAGCATCATTAGCCAGGTGTTGCGGATTATTTTGCATTTGCAGAGTATAAAACGACGGCCTGATGGAGTGAGTCGGGCAGTGAAGCGACGATTACGATACAGGCGTGACGTTTGTACATAACGAGAATCTAATAGTGACGGACTTTTTTATTGAATTACGACCTTCTGCATTACGTTTTGATTTGTTGTGTTCGGTTATATTACCACGTATTACAATTACCACGTGCCAATAACGGTTAAGGAAAACATCGTGATGTAACGTGCACATCGAGACAACCGATGTGTCTAACCTGTCAGGTCGCCTTTGACGAGCGGAGATACTGTCCATTTCCCTGTAATGGCAGGCTCGACCCCAGCACTGGGACATATATGGGCTGTTATTATTATTAACTAAATAAATAAACTAAATCTAAGAAAATGAAACTACACAAAGCACCTGAACAGGACGAATATTTACAAATAGTCAATAATAGACTACCATCTGAGTAAATCGCTTTATTGTATGGTTTACTTTGCATCTAAACACTTATTTAATCTGCTTTTAGCTTCAGCTGGTCGCAATTACAAACAAAAAATAAACAAAATAATCATGAAAGAACATTTTCTTTTTTTCATGCCATGTAATTTTTTTATTTATTGCAGGAGTTCACACAGGCAGATGGCTCACTTGATGGAAAGCGGTTACCATCACCTATGGACATTTGCAACACCTAAGGTGCTAGAAATGTGCTTCTGCTTTCTTAAGGGAGACTGGAACCTCGTCACTTATGCCGGCCGGAACACAATACAAGGTTGTTACGGCGACATACTCTAGACCAGGGGTGGTCGCCATCCAGGATTTAGGAATTTAAGGATTCCTAGTATTTTAATAATTTAAAAATTTTACTAGTAGGTAGTGCAATGTAAACTATGCTTAAGGTGTTATCGCAAGTTAATGGATGCACAATTCGAAATTGCAGTATACGTTTTCGATATCAAGATTATCGTTATTAATGCTTTACACAGATATTATAATAGAACAATATCATTTATTTTGATTGTGTATTACAATGATTGTTTTCTGTCACGCAATATATCAGCGCCAATCAAGAGTTAACCAATCAATGTTACGGGTGGAGGTAGCGTCTTTGTGAAGCGCACCATCTAGAATGTGTTTTTGCGCCACTTATGCCAGTCTTCTGCTGTCCTCATATAGTCCTCACCGGCTACCTGTTTACTTTTTTATGGCTGGAGTACAGCAGACAGGCTGACGGCCCACCTGATGGAAAGCGGTTACCGTCGCCTATGGACGTTTGCAACATCAGAGATGTTACCAACGCGCTGCTGGCCTCGAAGAAATTTTATGACACCCTTTTTAAAAACTCCATATCATAGCGCTGTGGGAAAACCTCGTCTGGGAGCTTATTCCAAGTCTCCCCCAGAGAAGTTTCTGGAGAACCGTTGCGTACATGGGCGAAGCGGCTCGAGTAAATGGGGATGAACTCCCAACCGATGGCGAGCGGTGCGAAGTTAGAAAGAGGACGAAGGCACTATTCTAAACCTAGCTACCTACCTTGCTCAGATTTTCGGTCCATCGGACACAAGGTTCTTCTACACTGCGTTTGCCAAAATCTCCACTGCAGGACTCGTCATGTTGTAACAAACAATTTAAACTGAAAGTAGTGTAGCTGATACTCATGGCATTTTATACGTTTGAGGAATATAGATAGATAGATAGATAACACTTTATTGTACACCATTAAAGAAAACACAGATGAACTTATAGCCTAAAAATATTCTATATGTGCACAATGGGCGGTCTTATCGCTAAGAAGCGATAGCGTCCAGACAACCCGTGGCAGGAATAAAAACATATTAAATTGGTCAAAGGTGGTATACATAAATATTAGAGGATATGCAGCTACTTACATATGTTTTATACTAAATAGACATATATAAATACACCTATTGATATTACATACATAAATATATAGATGCATATATATATATATATATACAAATACATAAATATACGTAGAAATATCAAACATCACTATGTTGCAGCTAGTGATTTTTTGTCATTATTCTTAAATATTGTTAGTGATTTTATTGAATATTTTAATTATAGACGGGCAGATAATATGACTGTACTCGTAATATCATAATAAATTGAGTAAAGTACATATAATTATTGTTAATGAAGATATGTTGCAATACAAACTTTTAGATCTCGTTCGTCGATTCGAACATTTTTTACATCTCGTTATTATTATATCAATAGTAACATTCTTCTTTCTTCTTACTGTGTCTTTGTCTTGAGCAACTGTTTGCTATAAATCCATTAATTCTTCGAAAAGTAATTCTGTAACATATTTCTGAATAAAAATTATTAAAAAAAACTTTCACACAATCCACAACCCGGGTTGTTTGAAAGAAATCACTCGATAAGACCGCCTTTTGTTCCTGCCTTGAAACGTAATGACTGTAAATTATTTGCCTATGTTTATGTGTTGAACAATGAAGTAATTTCTATCTATCTAAATTTATTATGCATATGATAGTAGGTATATATTTCTAAACAATAGTTAGTACTACATACGAATATCTGTGCACGAACGGAGAGATAATACAATGTCCGCGACCGACGGCTTGTCATAAGAGGTGACAAAGCAACCTACAGCCAGGTGGTAGGGTATTTGCCCGTCTTGATAGCTATCATCATAACGACCTTGGATTGTGTTCCGGTCATTAGTGGCCAGGTTCCAGGAGCGGTAGCACATTAGTAGCACCTTTAGAGTTACAAATTTCCATAGGCGATAATAACCGCTTTCCAATTGGTGCGCCGTGTGCCTACCTGTTGAACTCGTGCAATAAAAAAGCAGACAGTCGTTACACACGAATATTAGTTTCTTAACATGATAATTAAAGTAGATTAACAAATATTTTTGAATGCACCACACGGATGATGAGAGCTTTAAATCAATTACAATTGCTATAAAGCAGACTGTGACGAAATGTTTTGAGGTGCGTGTGCTCACGATTTTATATTGGTGTTAGTTTGTCTTTTATTTGAAATAGTATCTGGGTTATAGGTTAAAACTTATCGATCATTAACATTATTCAGTTAGAAGTATGCTTAGGTAGCAATTACATACATAATTTTTATGATGTTTTAAATTTATTTATTCATTTTACATTGCAGTAAGCGTGGTACACATTGTCATAACCGTCTCTGTTCAAATTCCTGCCAATAAGTTGTTGGTTTTTTTTTTTTACAAAAAATTTTTTTATTTAATTTATAGCCTGGCAAATAAACTACGTATACATAGCAGATGGTCTTATGCCATTATATCGATCTCTACATACTTAGCCTCGGTTGAGGAATGCAAAATACACTTTGAGAAAGTTTTTTTTTTTTAATAACAATACTACGGACTCGAGGTCTGTATACTTGATTACTGATATTGATTTTTTGAGTTTATACACGCTTATTATTATCTTTTGTTATAGTGTGTGACATTGATTTTGTGGTTTTTATGTGGTGTTGTGTATCTTAAGAATAACTTATATATTTTTTTCTAATTTTAATACTAAACTTACACCAATGTAGAGTGTATCTGTTACAAGCTGGTGTTGTGAGAGAGTGCATGTGCATTGTGTGTGTGCGTGAGTGCATGTGCATTAGGCCATGAGCCTCTACCAAAATTTATCAAAACGACTCATTGACTCTTCAGGTGATCAGAAGGCTGATGCTTACCTCGGGCAACGAATCAGTATGGTGATCCAACGAGGATACGTAGCCAGCCTTCTGGGCACCTTACCCATAGAAGACGGTGATCTAGGGTCAGTAATCTACTTCGAAGTAGGTATAGTCATGAGGGACTATGGGTAGAATACAATACAAACAAGTTAGGTTTTTTTTATTGTATTATATGTAATTTTATATTTTTTGTGAATAAAGATGTATAAAATTGATATACGGTACGTATATCAAAAAATCAGTTTATAATTTTTGAAGTGAAACTTCTATATAGACGGGGGGGGGTGAGTCTCACGATTTTTCGCTCACGAAAAAGCGTCACGGCCGCGTGTTCTAATTCTTACATTTTTAAACTCGTGATATCTTTCGATTGGAATGTCCAAATTGAATAATTCAAAAAGTTTTATAAAGGTATTGAAGCAGTCTTGAATATGAAGTAATTTATTTTGATAAGTATTAATACCAAGATACAAATAAAGAGCCTTTTCTAGCGGCGGCATTTTAATTAAATTTTTAAAATAAAAAACACTTATTGTAGCATAACTATAATAGTTACATATATAGTGTCGCGTGTAAATAATGATGTGTTCTGCAAAGTCGTAGTACATCATTTTATTCTATCATCAATAGTTTTCGCAGCGCACGCGATTTTAGGTATTTTTTTTACACCTTGGGTTACATTATTGGAGTAAAATCCAAGGATCCCTAATTAGTTGTAAATATAATATAGCCTATGCCACCCGGGAATAGTGTAGCTTACCAACAGTGAAAGAGTTTTTCAAATCGGTTCAGTAGTTTCGGAGCCTCTTCATCAAAACTGAGCAAACGAAATATTATTGAATTATTTTTCTTTGATATATTTTTCTGTTTGGTTACGGATCGAATTCAGTTTTTGTTTGATAAAATAAAATATATTCAATTAAAAAATACATTCATTAAAACGTACCCAACCTAACCAAATCGAAATGTGTGCTGGGACACATATTAGAAGTGAAACTTCAACAGACAAGTGACCAAATGAATCGCAACAAAATTTTAACTTCTTTGTTAACTAATCTAAGTAATGACTAATCTATGTAACGGCTGAACCGATTTTGTCAGGACTTTCACTGGCAGATAAATTGATATTAGCGTGATGATGAATATATATATATAGCCTATAACCTTCCTCGATAAATGGTCTATCTAACACTGAAAGAATTTTTCAAATCTGGCCAGTAGTTTCTGAGATTAGCGTGTTCAACCGAAAAACGAACAAACTCTTCAGCTTTATATATTAGTATAATATAATTAAATCTATAAATAAAAAATTGACTCTAAATCGCTGTCGGCGGGGATCGTGCCCAAAATGCTGGCCGCATTTCCGCGTTGGATGGCAACGCTGATCCGTTGCCCTAGATACAAGCCAGCCTTTTGGTCACGCGAGACCTCAATAAGACGTGTTGAGAGGTCTCGATAGAGGTGATGAGCTCCAGGCCCCCACGGCCCCAGGGTCTCGACCCCGAAAGCCACAAATACGTACCCACTACCAATGGATACATATTTGCGACATTTCAGGGCCTCCTGGTGTGCAGCAGCAGCCCCGGCTGTCACGGCTGTGTCTGGAAGATGGGACGCCGCCAAAGTATCAACACAAGTTGCGTCCCATACTAGAGGGCGTCCCATCTTCCATGGCACCAACGACATCCCGTCTGGTCTCTTACCATCGTCGTGGCACAGCCCATTTGGTTCAAGGATAGCTGGTGCCCCGGCGGTGGCAAGAGACCGACGGATAATGTCATTAAGTGTAGCATGCCGTGACATCCTGCCAGCGCTCCATACGCATGACAAGCCATGGTGGCCTAACTCATCAACTATATCTCCGCACCGACAGCGATGTGGCACCACAACACCTGCCCCCAGGCGAATGCAGGCAGCAATCCTGAATGTAGTGTCATCCAAGAGAGTGCCTAGATTCGCCGAGGGCAGAGCTTGGAGCCACAAACCTGACTCCCATTTAGAGACAGCTAAAAGACGGGCGCGGCCAGTTTCGCCAATACAAGAAGACAAAAGGTTCTCATGTATTAGCTTGCTGAGCGGCCCGTCCCATAGCTTCTGCGACTTTGGTTCCGCGGGTAAATTTTGCGTTGGGCAAGCCAAGGACCAAGCATTTCTGGCCTCAGTCAAGTATGGGACCTCAAAGCCACTAAGTGACGGGTTTAATATTTGTCCTATGAGGGCCAAAGTACTATAAACTGAGGACAGGAAGGCAGGTAGTGCTATGTCAGATATTTTGCGTACACCCAAGCCTCCTAACCGTATTGGTAAGGATGCTTGGGTCCACGATCGATCTTCCAAAGGTATGTTTATAATGGAGGTTAAGGTTTGCCGAATAATGTTGTCTAGATTATATAAAATATTTGGATGCCTCCAAAGTGGAGAGCACCGCAAAATGTACGTGAAATTTGGAGTAAACAGGCAATACCGAATAATAAAATAGGCACTATGTGCACTTATTTCTTTTAAATTTTTAATTTTGGACTGAAATATTTGGATTTTATCGTCAACGAAACAAGGAAAAGATTCATCGAAGATAGGGGACCCAAGGAGGCTTAGATTGTCTTTCTTTACTAATCTTAAATTTGGAGCCAGAACTTGAAAATCGGAAAAAGTGTTGTTGTTCGCATTGGGTATAAAAAGTTCACATTTGGAATAATTCAAAGTCAGACCTATTTTACCAAACTCACTTATTAAATATATAAGATCATTTTTTAAAGTGTCTATGTCACCTCCTAAGGTCCCATCATCAAGATACCATACGTTAAATTTTGAATTTAGCTTCTGTATAATTGGGTGGATAGCGAGCGAGAAGATGGCTGGCCCAAGAGGGTCACCTTGCTGGCAACCAGTAGCCGAATGTATAAGGTTGTCTTGGTAGACCAGAAAAGAATTTTCACTATAGCATTGCCTAATGTAATTGTAAATTTTTGGAAAACGGTTTTTAATTTCGGCCAGCAAAGTGCACCTATTGACCGAATTAAATGCATTTTTGACATCCACCTTAAGGATGGCTTCACAAACATTACTGCCGACGAATGTTCTCAGTGCATGTACCGCCGCCTCGCAGCCACCTTTGGTTCCAAAACCTAATTGGTTTGGAGCAAAGTAGCTGGAGCTTAGGTCTTTTATGGCTCGACAGCATACTTTGGCTGCGAGGCGCCGGTACGTGGTGCCAACTGCTATGGGACGGATACCACCATCTTTTTTTTTTAGTATAAGATATAAGTTTATAAGAGGAAAGACGTATCTTTGAATGTTTGTAAGGAATGAAGTGAAAAACTATAAGACCGATTTCAAAAAAAAATTCACCCTTCGAATGCTACATTATCCCTGATTAATATAAGCTATATGAAATTCAGGACTCCCTGCTAAGACTTCATTAATGTAACCTATCAATCTAAACAAAATATTTGACGCTGGAATCGGATTCTAGACTTTGACTTTTTCAAGGCAGGACAACGTCTGCCGAGACGGCTAGTATATTGTAGAAGATAGGTTGATATTTTTGTATGTTTCATTTAAAAAAGTCTCATTATTCGAATGCTACATTACACCGGTTCAATCGCTCAATTAATCTTTATTTACAAAAACAAAGGTAGGTACATGAATTGTATGAAGGTAAGAATAGGTATTACATAAAAATTCCAGTATGCTTAATCATTTATATGATGTCCAAATGCTAACCGGAGTAACATGGGCTATATTTAATTTAAATAATCGGATACAAATTTTTTTTCAAGACAGGACAACATCTGTCTGGACAGCTAGTACATAAAAATCAATTAAAGACATATCGGTGGAGAGTTTGTTGCGTCACTTCTCCTTTAGCAGTAACTGAAATTGCTTTGGAAGCGGTGGTATACTCACGACTTTTAATAAGAAATCTGTAAGATTCCATTTTGAAATGAATAGATTCATTTTCAGAATATCTTGATGAATTTCAAAGTTTGTATATCTTATTATGCAGATCTTTATAATCGATAAAAATAAAACAATAGTGATTCTAACAAAAATTAATTTATTATAATTAATCACATAGTGATCCCTTGCTTACAGGTCATACATTCCAATGAAAATATCTGTCCCACTGTTTTTTTTATATATTTTCTAATGCACTTTCCGATTGATTAACATTATTCTAAATTTCACTAATATTTGCTTTGGCTTTAATATTTATATCCTTCATCCTGACTGAAGCTAGGTGGCTGGCGTGGCCCACCGAAGACTCCAGACCTTCCGTCATCAGATTTTCCAGTTGCAGCAGTCCCTGGAGATCCAAGCTGAGTCCCAGGACGGTTGTATTCATAAGCAGCTGTCATCGAAGTTCTGGATCCAGATGGTTGGTTAGGTTGGTATTGACCCTGAGGAGTTTGATCTGAACCAGTAGAGTTTGGTACGTTAATGATGAAACCTTGGTTAGAGCCAGAAGTTGGCCTTTGAGATCCAGCAGGGGTTTGTGGAGTCCTGGAGTCACTGAAGCCCGGCTGTGGTCTGTTGTAATTGTAGCCATCGTCACTTTGTTGAGGGCTTACCTGGCCAGTTTTAGAGTATTCTGAGATTTGAACACCAGCTGTTGGGCTTGAAGGAGCAAAACCAGAAGTAGAAGGTGATGGAACGGTAGAAGCAAAGGCAGATGGCGAAGGTCTTGATGCGGTAGGGGCAGAAGGAGAAAAGCCTGATGGAGGGGTATTAGACACAGCAAAAGGTGATATGGACGAGCTTGAAGTATAACTGGTAGGACTAGTTGGTCCAGAAGTAGGTCCAGATGGGGCAATACCTGATGGTGATGGACCACTAGCAGTATGGTTAGGAACAGGACGTGCTGCTGTTGTTCTTGCTGAAGGAGCATTGTACTGTTGTCTGGAACCTATTTGAACTGTTTGTGATGATCCTGAAGGGTTATATCCTTGACCAGATGCGGGTGGTATATATTGATTGATAGGACGAGATGATTCTTTATTAGGTTGAGTTGTTCCAAAAGTTCCCTGGCTAACAGTTAATGAACCTGGTGTGCCTGTATTTGGTGTGTTATATTGTTGAGATGTAGGCTGAGATTGATAACTTGCAGTACCTAATTGAGTATTTAATGAGCCAGATAAAGTGCCTGAACCAGGTGCGTTGTACTGATAACTTGAAGTTGGGCCAGAACCGCTTTGTTGACTACCTTGGAAAGAGTCGGGCGTGCCAATATCAGATCTTGAAATGCCAGCTGAAGGAGTGTCATATTGGTAGCCCTGGTCACGGTTAAAGCCAGAGGAGCTGGTGTATTGTTGGTTAGACAGAGACGTACCTTCATTCGGGTTATAGGCGCCTGTAAAATATAATAATATTATAATATTTAATTTAGCATAATGATTAAATAAATTTGCTTACTAAAATAAGATATCCAGGTAAATTTAATGTGAAATTTAAAATTATCATCAAATTTGTTGATACATTTGATTCAATCCTGTATCAATCTAATACGTGCCATCGAACACACTCAATTTCAAGACAAATTACGTTGCATAGACTAGTGGTATATTCATGAAAATTAATGGATATATAATTATTAACACGTTAATTGCCACACCATAAATATTGTCATTACTAGTAACGTTAAAGGAGATAGAATATTTATAAAAGTATATTATAATAAAATTAAAAGTGTTAGTGTAACTTAACATTAGTTTATAATCGTCGCTTTTTCGCTTATTATACACTACTTTGAGCTACCCATTACAACTTACAATGATCTTAATCAAAGAAAGCTTAAGCAAAACCAGCTAATTCTCATGTTGCCTCTTTGTAATCAATAAGCGTACATAACGAAACAGACAGATCAATAATCGGATACTCTAGAATAATTACTATGATGATGAAGCGACGAAATTTTAGGTATATATATATATGTATATATATAGGTAGGTAGGTAAGTACCTATTTATATTTAAATTGTACAGTCCTATCTTCTGCTGCACCTACATAGCCAGACTAGTTAAGAATTTCTTTTTAGCTAGACTGGCTGAAAATATCGCTTTTAGTGATAAGGTCACTTGTTGTATGCAAAGAAGTATTGTAAAAGCATGCTAATGCAGTTTTTTTGTTATTATTCCTTTTGGTGAGCAATAAAGTGTTATCTATCTTATTTTTTCCAAAATTACCTTCTTGAATACCGGCCGCAGCAGCCCTCGCGTTCTGTTCAATTGACTTCAAAATCTCTTCTGGGATAGGATGCGGCGTTGGTAAATGTTCACCCTGTGGCTGATATCCATTCTGATCCGCTGTGTAGGTTATTCTGTAAACTTGTCCATCGTCAGCGGTATACGCAAAACCACCTTGCGCCTGAACACCGTTGGTTGCAATTCCTGATTCATCAGCCGTAATACCATTGGAAGTTTCAAAGGAATAGGCAAAAGTGTCACCATCAATCCTGTTGTCATATCTTAGAGTTTCAGCGTTTCTGTCTAAGGAAGCTCGAGCACGTTCAGGCTGATATTGATACGATCCTAACGCATTTGATTTTGGAGTCTGAGCGGCACCAAAACCAAAGGATCCAACAGGAGATCCTGGGGCTCCAGAAGGTGGACCATATTGAGCAGCAGGCTGGCCAAAAGTCCCTGGGGTTCCAGCGGGAATATCAAGTCCAGGAGCGGATGATGGACCAAAACCTTGGTCAGGTCCTCCACGTGGAGCACTCAAAGATCCAGGACTGCCACCTGCTGCAGTAGCACCCGGTGGTGGAAGATATGACCTGTCCAACTGTGCAGCATAACTACAAGCTATCACAGATATAACTACGAGCTGTAAGAATAAATAAAAGAGTATCTTTAAACAAAATTCTTATTAAAATATTTGGAATATTGCTACAGAAATTTATACTTCCTTAAAAAAAAACAACAAATTTAGTACTAATAACCCAAACTCGTAAGTATTATTATATCAAAATTGAAAAACTACCCTAGTATTTGAAAAAGAGTATAAACTATCGTCTTAGTGAAAACTGTGTCGGAATAAAGTAATTCTTATGCACCCGAGCAACTAAAAAACATTCCCAGAAAAGATCCCCTGGTATTTATTTATTTATTTATTTATTTATTATGGACCATCAACAGGAGATATATCAAAACATCCGACTTAAATCTAAACAATGCTCATGCTAAATATACTCCCTATTATAGGTGGTCACATCATGCATTATGTCATATTTTACAAAATGTCAAATAAAGAGTTAAATTTGGATAATTAACATATTATAAGATATTAATTAAAGGATAAAATAAAATAAAATAATAACGGTAATAGTATTCCCCGGAATAAAAATTTTAAGTCTAAGAATTTGCTGTTGATCGGTGAAAAATGCATCGAATTCGGCCCGTAATTTTGACGTGATTCCCAAAACTAACAGACAAACAATTTTTTTTAAATGCATAATGTTCTCCATCATCTATATATACGTTCAATTTCTTTTTTTTTAATAGCTTCAATGTACAGCCATGGCATTTTTAGAATTGTATATTATTTTCTTATCTGAACCTTGGAACAAATTAAAAGGGACCATAAACAAATAATTTCATTGAAATGTTAATTGGTCGTTTCAGAGCTTATTCGAGTCGAGCTTTCAAACATACTAACAATAAAAGTTCTATCTAAATACAATATTTTATGACTGGGCACCATATTAGAATACTGGTTTACTCGTATACCAATATTCGCTTAAATTTCGCCTTTTGTTTTACGATTTCAGACTGAAACTACAATTTTATTTAATGGTTATTTAAATCTAAAAGGAAGTATAATGGAGAGGACATAAATAAGTGAAAATTACTATATTATTGCATGCTTAATTATTGCATGCGTTCAGCAGACCGCCCACCTGATGGAAAGCGGTTACCATCACCTATAGACATTTGTAACACCAAAGGCGTTACAAATGCGCTGCTGCTCTTTTAAGGGAGACTGAAACCTGGGCACTAATGCCGGAACACATCTCAAGATTTTTATAGTGGCCTATTTCAAACCAGGGGTGGTAACCATCAGTCGGGCAAATACCCTACCACCTGGCTGTGGGTTACTTATTCGCCTCTGACGACAGGCCAAGGAAATTGTATTCTTTCTCCGTTCCTACACGGATATATACTATTCATGCAATTGCCTTACCATCGCTTGAAATTTGACAATACTTATAATGGCGCTTATGTCAAATTTTATCCGATGTTAAGGCAAATGAACGGTTTGCAAGATATTTGAACAGGGATATAACTGGACAGATAATGCACATCTCATATAAAAAAAATATCAATGCAGGAACGGGGAAAGAATACAACTTCCTGCGTTGGGGCGGCCTGGTGTAAGAGGTGACAATACTACCCACAGCCAGGTAGGGCATTTGCCCGTCTGGATGGCTACCACCCCTGGTCAAGAGTATGCCGCCATAACAACCTTGAGTTGTGTTCCGGCATTAGTAGCCACGTTCCAGTGACCCTTTAGAGAGCAGAAGTGCATTTGTAGAACCTTTGATGCTGCGAATATCCATAGGCAGTGGTAATCGCTTTCCACCTGTCTGCTGAACTCATGCAATAAAAAAATAAAATTTATTAGTAATATTGATTTTTGAATTTTACAAAATTATCGAAAGTTTTGAACGGTGATGTTAGTTATTGTATATTACTACAGTGTAATATTTACCAGTTTCATGTCAGCTGTTGGCAAACTCGACCACTGATGCCGAATTTTGTTTTAGCATCGTATTTATATTATCACAGAATGTAGGTTAGTTAAAGCGTTTTAACAGTAACCTTTGACAAAACGTGGTTACTGAACATTATCGTGTTGTAACTGATGGATGTGTGTTTTGGTTTCTTTGTGTGAGTTAATGAGACCTTGTTTGTTTAGGATATTTTAGGGGTGAAAATTTCTGTTTTGATTGTTTTAAACAGGAAATATTGTGTTACAGTTATTTAGTAGCATAGTTGTTCTTGACATGTTTCTTTTTAAAGTTAATAATTAGTTTTGTAATGTACCTTCTTATTTCTAAACTTATATTTTTATTTATTCGGTGATTAGCGCCTGTTTTGTATAGAGTAAGTAGTTCTCTATAATTTAACATAATTTTATGTAATAATATTTATCTCTTATATGTGGTAATTGTGTACATATTATAATTCAAAATCTCTCAATTGTATATAGACGGTATTCACTACATTTTATTTTCATGTTGGCAGACGCGATAGATTTTACTGTGTTCGGTTTATTTTATTAAATGTAAAACTTTAAGTATAATATTTTATATAATATGTTATATAAAATATTATCTAAAATTTCCAAACAATAATGTATTAAATTATTTTCATTCATTTTAATTGATTGAAATAGTTTATCAATGATTTCAATACGCTATCGGTTGTACCAATTTGCTAATTTTTTTGTACTGTAAAATTGTTGGAGGGATGGCGAGTATTCTAATGCTTGTCGAGTGTGAAAAGTCAGTGTATAAAATAGGTTACAACTGTAAGGTTCAAATCTCTGGTTACAAATGTAGTAACCAGCTGCTGGTCTTTTATTACCATAAACACTCTGAGTTGTTGCAAGTAATAATAGAATGATAAACATGTTTATATAGGACTACAATACGATGTAAAATACAATGTTAAAGTACTAATACAGTCAGGTAGGGTATTTGCCTGATTGGATGGCTACCACTACTACTGTACTACTGGCTGCTACTAGTGTTCCAGCATTAGTGACCAGGTTCCAGTCTCCCTTAAGAGAGTTGCAAATATCATTAGGCGATAGTAACCGCTTTCTATTAAGTGGGCCGTCTGACTGACTGCTGAACTCCAATAAAAAAACTACTTTATATTTATTACTGTATATAATATATACTCTTTACTTATAATCTACATGGCTAAATACAGGTGTACTCAATTCTGACAGGTTTTTACTGCCACATTTATTAACTCTATCGTTAATATATACATTTGCAACTATATTTGCAGCGTTATTAATTGCTCTATTCTTATTGACTATCTTTTTCACAATTTCTATCGCAAAGCTGACGAACTCTTCCCTCAGCTTTGTTCCATGAGGTCTTGTATCCTGTCCTTGGCTACTGTTGTACGATGGACGTACTCGAAGTTGCATCGCTCGCACCTCACGTATTACATACTATTGCCACGCCGCAGTTAAGGATAAACGTCCGTTGTCCGGGCTGTGGGCTCGCTCGCGCATTTACCTCCAGACCCATTTACGGGCTGGCCTTACTATTTTCTAGCCAGAACTGGGTCACCCGGCTACCTCGGGGTCTCACCTAGAGGCGAGAGGGCCGTGCGGATAGGTGCACGTCTCTCCTCTCCAGCCATTCTCGAGTCCAGTTTCCCACCGGCACGGCCGTTTGGCCGGAAAGGGATCCACCAGTTTTAGATTGCCGCGATTCAAACCTTAACCACGATGTACAACTTCCATTTTACGGGTGCGGGTCGGTTTGTAAGGAACGACGTGATCGCTCGTTACTTGTGCATTCCCAGTATCGAGGAATTTGTGGTGATGTCGGTGCATCGGATGTTCGACCGCGCCGCCAACGGCCGCCACACACACCTCCACGGGATTACTCCTCTACACGCGCGACCACCAGAGCACGAGACACCAAGATGTCTACCGACTCCCCGTGACCTCATCCGCCGGGATTAGGGCGATGTTGGAGAAGTCGCAAAAATCTCCTCCATGCTGCTGAAAGGCCACCAAACGCCGCAGATGGCCGACGCGAACCGCCGACATACCTGCCCTTATGTCTCTGGCGGCTTCCGTACTACATCACCGGGGGGTAGTTGCCCCCTGCGAATTGGACCGGGGCAAAGAGTTATAACTCGAGGCCCCTTACCGGCTCTGCCACCACAAGGCAGAGACGATGACCCTCTTAGTAACTTCCATTTTTATTGCATGAATTCAGTAGACAGGCAGACGGCCCACTTAATGGAAACCCGTTACCATCGCCTATGGACATTTGGGACACCAAAGGTGCCACAAATGCGCTGCTGGTCTCTCAAAGGAGACTGGAATCTGGTCACCAATGCCGGAACACAACTAAAGGGTGTTATAGCGACATACTTTAGACTAGGGGTGGTCATCCAGTCGAGCGAATGCCCTACCACCTGGCTGTGGGTTGTTTTGTCGCCTCTTACGACAGGCCAGGCCACAGGAAATTGTATCCTTTCTCCGTTCCTGCACGGATAGAAGATATGTATGGAAAATCTATATGTAAATAAATATATAGATTTTCCCTTACAATCAAAATATTGCCATATCACTCTGTTATTGATTTGTAGCGCATGTTAATTATTTTACAACAATCAATTATTATTCTGACATTTAAGTTAAGTATTAATTGCACGTATCAGACGCGAAAATTTTAAAACACTAATGAAATAGGTCATACAATGAAACATGTGATTATTCTAATGACAATTACATCCAAACAAAATGAAACGTTGCATCATTTAAGATTGTAATAATGATTTTTGTCATAATCGTTATTATCAACATTTAACTCGTGTTGCCAGTGTTATTGTACTGTTATTTTTATGTTATTTTAAAATATGATTAATGTATGAAATCTTAACGTATAGCGTACAATTTAAAAACGCTCGAAGAGAGAAGAGAGAACATTTCGCAATCAAATAAGGAAGTTTTTGGCAGGAAATGAAACGGGACGTTGTGCTGTGCAGTTTCAAATTCTAAAAATGTGTAAAATTACAGAACATAATTATAAAATTACATATAATTAAATACAATGCAAGAAAACTTTACTTATTTGTATTGTATTCTACCCATAGTCCCTCAAGACTATAAGCAGAATACTGAGCCCAGATCACCGTCTTCTATGGGTAAGTTGCCCAGAAGGCTGGCTACGTTCCTCGCTGGATCGCCATACTGATCTGTTGGCCGAGGTAAACAACAGCCTTCTGATCACTTGAAGAGTCAATGACTCGTTTCGATAAATTTTGGTAGAAGCTCATGGCCTCAGGACCCCACGATCCAAGCATCCTGACAGCAAACGGCACAAACATATAACTCCCAATGAGGGTTGGAACCGGCTGATCTAGACGTGTTTGGTAAATGGGATGCGGCCAACGTGTCTACGCAAGTCGCATCCCACACCAAAGGCTTGCCACGCTGCCAGGGTACTAGAGTGTGTAAAATTACTCTATAATTAACAATATTTGTAGGATATTCTAGTTTTAGAGTTGTATTAGATTTATTTATTATTATTATTATTTATTTATTTATGATTTAGATTAGGCTCCCCCATAATAACATATAATATATATAGTGACAGCCCATAACTGTTCCACTGCTGGTGCATGGGCCTCCCAATATAGAGGGAACGGATAGTATACCCGCCACGCTTGTCCAAGGCTTGGAAGGTTTGACACATCAGTTATCTCGATGTGCAGGTTGCATCACGATGTTTTCCTTCACCGCTGTTGGCACGTGGTAATTGTAACAATATGCACATTAGGTTAGAAAACTGCCTTAATGGTGCATGTGTTTTTGGGCCAGGACCGAACCCGCGGCCTTGAGTTTGGGACGCGTGCGCTAGCCATTACGGTACCACGACTATCAAGTAGTAATAAATGTAAATGTATGAGTAAATGATAACTATAAATTAAAATTTAAAAACTTCGTTTAAAAAAACCGACTTCAAAAACTAAAAAACTAAAGTGTATAAAATAACTTATTTCTAAAGCTATTATTATTAATATATATTATCTAAAACATCTTAAAGTCGGTGCTTAGTAATTTTCAAAATATAGTAATTTTTATGTTTTGCTTTGCACCGACTTCTTGAAGTCGGTTTTTTTAAACGAAGTTTTTAAATTTTATTTGTTACTTTTTAGTGTCTAGCTATGTATGGGTGGACCTACGATTGGTGCCGCGCTTCTTAAAAAATATAGGTCCCAAGAACCGGGAACAAAAGAATGTTCGTAAAATGAAAACTACTGGGCCAAACTATGTCAAATTTTTAGGGGACAACATGGCAGCTATTCCACGTCGAACAAAAAAAGAATCACGTAAATCGAATCATAAATCTCAGAGTAATCGGTGTACATATGGAACAGAGGGAAAATTATTTTCATGAAAAATTTTCATAAAATGAAAACTACTGGGCCAAACTATGTGAAACTTTTAGGGGACCAATTGGAAGCTATTCCGCGTCGAACAAAAAAAGAATCACGTAAATCGGATCATAAATGACGGAGTAATCGGCGAACATACATAAAAAAAAGCAAAAAAAAAAAAAAAAGATCCCAACGAATTGAGAACCTCCTCCTTTTTTCGAAGTCGGTTAACAAAATTAAAACTAAATAATTAAAATACACAAGTTGGCGGTAGGCTAAATAAAACTTGAATACCCATTGATTCTTGACATTGAAACCAGCTCGGAACCCACTTAAACATCCAAAAATTTCAGCAAAGTCAATTCAGCAGTTTAGTAGTTCAGTGATTATCCAGACAGGAACGGCGAAAGAATACAATTTCCTGCGGGCAGGCGGCTTGTCGTAAAAGGTGACAAAACAACCCATATTCAGGTGGTAGGGTATTTACCCGACTGGTTTGCTACCACCCCTGGTATAGAGTATGCCGCCATAACAACCATGAGTTGTGTTTAGGTAGTGACCAGGGTAAAGTATCCCTTAAGAGAGCAGCAGCGCATATGTAGCACCTGTGGTGTTGGAAATGTCAATAGGCGATGGTAACCGCTTTTCATCAAGTGGGCCGTCTGCCTGTCTGCTGAACGCATGCAATAAAAAATTAAACACACTTACACATATATTATTTATAATATACTTATAAAGATAAAAGATAATGTTAGTTAGTTATTGTACACGTAAGGAATTTATGGAGATACTGTATAATAATATGATCCACTATCAATATTTAGTATATCTTCGTCACTATTACGCCGGTAATTTTTTTCGCTTATTTTACACTTATTAAATATGTTTTACGATTGTTAGTTAGACGTGTTGCTAGGGAGTTTCTTTCCGCTTTTTCTCCTTAAGGTGCGGCCGTATCTGGGTAATGTTACATATGTAGGCCACTTTACGCAGATGTGGTGATGGCTTTAATGCGTTAATGTTTTTAATATTGACAGATAATGTATGTTATGTGATATACGTTAATGTGGCTATTTTTTAATGGCGATATTTTTATCTCTAAAAATAAGAGATAGTTAATAAGTCAATAGCTTTAATACTATCGCAGGGGAAGCCCCGGCATTAGACAGGGATAACATGTTGATTTAAGTTGTAAAATTATTTGTATTATCATTAACAAATTCGTGGTAGCCTAGACTTAAAGGGCTCGGGTTCAAATCCTGGCCAGAACGCATGAACCACTTAGGCAGTTTTCTGACCTAATTTGCATATTGTAACAAGTGTCACGTGCTAACAACGGTAAGGTAAAACATCGTGATTCGACCTGCACAACGAGATAACTGATGTGTCAATCCTGCCAAGCCTTGGACAAGTGTGGCGGGTATACTGTCCGTTCCCTCTATAGTGGGAAGGCTGAATCCAGCAGTGGGACCTTTATGGGCTGTTAGAAATGTTGTCCAGTGGAACTTAGTTTAGAAATTGTATGGAACCTACCGTATTAGAAATCAAAAATATTACATCCTTTCGAATGTGCGTGATCTTCCCAAAATTAAATAAAGCGATCGTCGCGACACACCAGGTCATGTAGCACACGAATTCGTGATACATTATTACAAATATATCGGTTATTTTGAAGCTTCAAGTAGGTAGTTAAGTAGTATTAGGGTTCCACAACCAAATCAAATCAATCAATTCAAATCATTTTACAAGCTTTTATTTAACTTGTAATGGATGTACTCGTGTGTATGTAAGTTCGGGTGGAATCTTGCAAGTTAAATTTGACCAACTTCCCGGTTTCCGATCGAGCTGAAATTTTGCAAGCTTATGTATATCGCGTGACAATGCAATAATATGGTATCATGGGGCTGTTCTGATGATGAAGTCGGAAGGTGACCACAGGAACTCCTGTACTAAACAAGATAAACCCGTCGTGTTTGGGCTCGTTTTACTTGTCTTGGCTAGTACTCTGCTGCTACATGATATCCGGGATCTCAAAAGCTTCTATTTAAAAACCTATTTAAAAAAGCCTATTTATTGATTTGATTCGCATTTAACCAATATGGCAGATATTATGCAGAGAGAATATAATAATAGTTCTTCATGTCTATCTGTCTGTCAGGCAGTGTCATTTTTATCAGAAAGTACCTGACAAGACCGTCAAAATCATGTTGGGTGGGGTTCGAAGATATTCAGATTGAAATTCAAGAGTTTTGTTTCAAAATAAGATTCACTGGAGAACACTTTTTTAAGGTCAAACATAAAGGTTATTTTTATTTTACTTTCTAGTCTATGTATGTACACCGCTTCGCAACGAGTTGATGTTAAGGAGAAGAAGCGGCAAGAACTCCGGCATTAGTAACCAGGTTCCAGTATCCCTTAAGAGAGCAGTAGAGCATGTGAAGCACCTTTGGTGTTGCAAATGCCCATAGGCGATGGTAACCGGTTACTATCAAGTGGACCGTCTGCATGTCTGCTGAAATCCTGCAATAAAAAATAAAAAAACTCCCCAGCAACACGTCTAACTAAAAATGATACATGTATTATGAGAAGATAAGACTTAGCCCCACGTTAACAATAGAAAATAAATATTAAAATGTATACTTTACAATAAAGTTAGATACATTTTCAAACATAGGAATCAATATATATATAAGTATATATTATTATTGCACGAGAAGACAGGCAGACGGGCCACCTGATAGTAAGCGGTTACCATCGCCTATGGACATTTACAACGCCAAAGGCTACAAATGCGCTGTTGGTCACTTAAGGGAGACTGGAACCTGGCTACTAGCCGAAACAGAATTCAAGGTTCTTATGGCGGCACACTCTAGAGTAGGGATGATAGCCATCTAGACGAGTAAGCACACTACCACCTGGCTGTGGGTTCTTTTGTCGTCTCTTACGACAGACTAACGTAACTATTTCCGTTCCTGCACTGATAAAAATTATAATTTTTAAATGTGTATTAAATAAGTATGTACAACGCCACCTAGTTCGAATTGATGCCAACAAAATTCGTTTACTTCACAAAACTTTTAATAACCTGTCTCTAATGTCCTAGTTTTGATCGTATATTTTTCGTAATGTATGGTCTACAATATCATATATCATCAGTTACGCTTCCACTTGTTTATAATTAATTATTTGTTAGGTTTCAAATAATTAATTTATTTTTTAAGTTGGCTGCAGCGTCATCTAGTTTTTATAATCAGAACTTTTGCAAAATAATAGTAATGTAAGAGTACACGGGTTTTTACACTAGGTGGCAACACTATTTTACATGAGTTGCTGTTTTATTACTGTAGAATACGTAGACAGAGAAACCGTAGAATACTTCGAGCCCTTATCGCCATTTTATCGTAAGCGACAAAAAACAAATTTTACAGGAGAAGGTTTTTTTAAAATAATTTTACAGGTAAAAGTGCTATTAAATTGAAATTTAAAACATAATGACGATATCTAAATTCTTACGTGTAACAGTTTAAATTTATGAAAATATTTGATTTTAAGGCTTTTTGGGCGCTTAAAATGTTTTTGCTGTCACAATCTAACGACGTTTTAACCTTTCGGGCGTTTGAGTTGACCCTTGCGATAAAAAATATCAGTTAGAAGTTTTAACGTAAACGACAATTAGTACCATTAACTTTGGATAAATTAACAAATATAGATGGGTGAAATTAATATTTTGGTAAATAAAAAAGAAATTAAGAATATATAAACCTTAATTATATTTCTTCTACAGTTTAATGAAATGAAATGAAATGAAATGAAATTTATTTGCTTATGACATGGTACATAAAAATACAGGTCTTAAATTTTACATATATGAGTTCACATGTCATTACCCATAGGGTGTACAAATATTACATAGTCTTAAATTAAAATATTATTTACGTTAACCACGGATAATTAAATTAAAGTATTGATGTCAAAAGATAATAATGTCAAATAATTAAATTCATATAAATGTCATACAGCCTCATCTATATCTTTAAAAGAGATGACAAGGACAATGTCATAAATATAGTAAATGTAAATCTAAAGCTAAAATGTTTGTATACCTAGGGTGTATGTTTACAAGAGATGGAAAGCACAAGAGTGATATTGAAGGGAAAGTAATATCAGGTAATAGAGTGAATGGAACGCTTAACTCTTTTATGAACCATCAGAAGATATCTGGCTGAAGATAAAGGCACGCCTGGATGTCCATTAAGGTGTGTTAGTACCAACGCTAATGTCTGGCAGTCAAAGTTTGTTATGGCAGAAGAAGCAGGAAAGTAGAATAAACGAAGTTGAAATGAGATCTTTGTGACGTATATGTAAGGTTGATTTGATTGATAGGATAAGAAATAGTGTATTAGGCGAGTATTGTGGATTGAAATAGAATGTAGTGACAAGATTTCAATAATTCGAACTAAAATTATGATACGCATGTGACTCCAAACTAATTCTCTTTGTCACTGTCATCTGCATCCGTTTCGGACAAAACATCAACAACTGTTCCGTCATTCTTCATGTTTAAATATTCTTTATGGTATCTGTTTGGAATAATATTTTTAGTACACAGATTAATTAGATCTTTATACTTTGCTGCGGAAATTGTTAGTTCCTCATGGTATGATTGTGCTGGTCCATTAGAGATAGTTCCTTTATTTGCTCTCGATCTGATAATCAGGTCCATATTCAACTCTTGTTTGTTGCTATCTTCAAAGAAACCGTATTGGAGTGTAATTACTGGATTACCCTTTGGAAAACAGACCATTCTTTAAGAATTTAAAGCTATTTTGAACTTCGCCGGTAATAAGCATGAGAGAAAGACTTCCAATCCATAAAATCAGTGTAATTTAAAACATTTACAAAATAGCCTGTTGGATTTGATCTTGAATTTGAAATTTTAGTTGGCCACTCAGAAGGAGCCCACACTGTTACGACCGTAATAAGCTGGCACAGCAGGCAACATCTCAATGAAAGATTTTAAATGGCACAGTTTTTCTGAACTGGATTTGTTGTAAGGAAGAAATTTCTTTTTGTCTTTTTGAGTATTCAGTGTAGTATTTGCATTTTCAATAATATACTTTAAAGTCATTTGGGACATATTAAGGGTCTTAAGTAAAAATTGTTGACAAATTTTAATAGCTTGACCTTCAAAGCTTATAAAATAATTGTATGATATTTTGCAAATATCACTGGTTGCTCGCTTTCTACCAATTGGTTTTGCCCTTGTACATGAAAGTAGAAAGTCTTTTTGTCTTTTATCAGATCCCATTCCCCAATAGTTTTCAAAAATAATCCACCGATCAGCCTCACTAAATTTATCAGCACATGAATTGCCGCATCTTTTGTTCAAACACGGATTAGGTTGTACAGATTTTCCAACAGCAGCTTGGCGATTTTTCTGCTTCAAAAGTCTTTTCGGTAAAGGTTTTTTTCTTCTGTACCCTCTTTTTCCAACATTAGTTTCTTCTTCGATTTGTCGAGGTGTACCTTCTTCTGAATCACTTGACGACGATGGTACCCATGAATTCTCAGAATCAATATAAGAAAATTCATGAGACGTCGTGGGTATGTTAATTTCTGGTTGGCTAGACTGTGAACTGGTACTTGGTCGTGGTTGGGTTTCATTTTGAGTACATCCAAAGGTAGAAAGAGTTTGATCAACAGAAGTAATTTTATCATAAACAAATTTGTTTTCATCTGATATTTTACTATAGTTGTAGTCTAAATCCATTAGGGTGTAGGAATTCTCACTATTAGAATCACTGTACACAAGAACAAGACATTTTCTTGTAACTAATGTCGAATCATCTTGCTTGGGACTATGATCTGATATTAAAATGGATTCAGCTGTCTAATTTAGTAGATGGAGATTTCATATTATTTTGAAACAAAATCTCTTCTATATCGCAATCATTGTATCCTTCCATTAGCATGAACGGATCATGTGTTAAATTCTCCTCCTGTGTATCCTCAAGAACAGGAGACCTAGTATTTCTCTCCTCTGGTAAAGAATTAGGTACTATTGCATCTTAATCCTTGACTGTAACAAATCAAAAAAACCTACTAAGTACTAAATTAGGTAGGTAACAGATTACTTAAATAGGGGATGACGACGACCACACAGAGGTGCTAAAAGCTAACTACTAATACCAAATCTAGGTAAGCAAACTAAGCGTTGTGCCTGGATGGGTGACCATTCCGACCATTTCCGTGCTTCGGAAGTCACATTAAAATAGATAGATACATAGATACTTTTTAGTTAGAAGTTGGCAGGAATGAGTAATTTCTCGTTATTTCTACGCCTTATTTATTCACTAACAAAATCACAACAGTTAAGTACTTAATTAATTACTTACCTTCGCTGCCGGCGTTGATATTTTGTGAAGCAATGCGATTAGTCACTACAATAGTAATTCAAAACACTAGGTATTCGACATACCATTTTAAAATTAATAAATAATAGTTTTACTACGACGTCATTCCTCAGGTAATTATTTTTAAGACTAAAAATTGTAAATATAGGGCAAAGAGATGAGTACTGCATCACACTTTTCACTTGAATGAACTTGTCGCAACACGTTTTTTGGGACTTTGTTTATAGTAAACGACGTAATTATAATGTACTATGTCGGTTACGATAACAAGTAGGGTTACTTACGCTAGAATTCATAGATAATTATTACACTCACAATATATAATTATTGTGTCGGTTACTCTAAAATATAAAAAACGGTTGTGCTAACGATAAACTTAAATGATTTGCTATAACTTCTGATTGAAGTTATTTTGGCGGGAAATCTCAATGTGCCCTTATCCTGTATAGTATAAAATGTCGTTTGCGATAAAAAAGCTATTTTGGTAAAAATGTCGCTTACGTTAAAATGGTGGTAAGGGTTCGACTTAACGGTCACTTTCAAAGAGTTGAAAATATAAATTATAATGATGATTACACAGCTCAAAACCAAAATCGTTGCTCTGAATCTCTTTGCAGGTGTGTATTTTGAGCACAGTTTGCGAATATACTCGTGAAAATACTGAATGGATTCTGGTTTTTATAATTTTTAGTAACGTATCCGAACGTAGAATTTATTTTAATGTATCCAAAAGATTAATTAGCTCTCCATCAAACACAATCGAAAGTTATCTAATGATGCGTTCCGTTTATAGATCACAACAAAATGTAGATAGTGGCTTACAACTCACAACGCCCAAAATGCTCCGGCAACCGTTGCACATGGCGACGACGTTCGTTATGGTCGTTGCGAATTTTCGATCACACAACGCTCACAACGACCCGTGTCAAGAGGTGTGTTGAAGAACCGTTCCACTTGGGTTTACGATTGTAACGCCGGCAAGCGAGTGGAATGGGTAAAATCGCGGTCGTGAACGTGGTCGTTGTGGTCTCCAATGGAACGAGCCCTAGTTCCTTTTGAACACAACTAATCAGTACCACGAATTAAAAATTGTAGTTTTGTTAAGAATCAGATGTTGTGATGGTACAGGTGGTATTTTGAAGACCTCCTCCCCAGAACGGGTTATGTAGCATGGCTACGCTCTCTACGTATTATTTTTTCTATTTACGGATATTTTTGTGAATACATCTACTATACATAATTATCTATGTTTCGACAACTCGGGTACTTTGTTTGTTCATGTATCAGACATGGATAAATATTCATCCCAAGACACGGCGAAGGGTCTGGAGAGAATTCGAAAAGTCGGCGTTGACCATAGAGCATTCATTCTCCCTATGTCTTAATATTGAAAAAGGCGCGAATTTCAAATCAACCAATAACATTTATTTTGTGAATTTCGTCGTTTATGACATCAATGCCCCATAATCCATTCCACTAGAGTTTATGATTGAAGCGTCCGCACTCCGCTAGCAAGTGGAACGGGAAAAAACGCGGTCTTGAACTTGGTCGTTGTGAGTCTCTAATGTAACGTAGCCTATGTAGCTCTCTCTTCTCTCTGCCATTTTTTGTAAATCGGATGTGCTCGCAAAAGATTTAAATAAAACAAGAAAATAATGTATAATTATCTTTTTATTTAATACACATTTCCGTCGGAACGGACATTTGTAACACGAAAAGTGCTACTAATGCGCTCTGCTCTTTAAACGGAGACAAGAACCTGGCCACTAATGCTGGAACACAACTCAAGGTTGTTATGGCGGCATACTCTAGACCAGGGTTGGTAGCCATCCATACAGGCAAATACCCTACCAACTGGCTGTGGGTTGTTTTGTCGCCTTTTACAACAGGCCGCATGGCCACAGGACATTGTATTCTTTCCCCATTCCTGCACAGATAAAAAGGTTCTCATTTTCCCCAAAATGGCAACGGAACCCTAAAAATATAACAATAATAAAAACAATAAAATATCCAAGATTAAAGAAAACTATAGGTAGCCCGTGGTCGAATTTCGAGCATAATAATTTGTTGTCAAAGACTGTACTTCTATAATCACAGATTTCGCCAAGGCTGCACTGTTAATTTGATTTGAACAATAAACAAAGAGTATAAATGCATGTGTCAAATACATGATAGTGTGTTTTTTTTATTGATTAAATGTATTTTTTATGCATAACTAGTTGACCCGGCGAACTTCGTACCGCCATATTTTTTGAATTCCTAAAAGACTTTGTTTCATGACACAAAAACAAATTCACCAAAATCGCTCCCGGTGATTAGGAGGATTCTAGAACCCGATCACAGCGCCACCTAGCGGTTCTACTAGTGAATCCAAACCATACGGGAACCCACTCAAACACACAAAAACAAAATCACCAAAATCGCTCCTGGTGATTACGAGGATTCTAGAACCCGATCTCAGCGCCACCTACCAGTTCCAGTTGTGGCTGTAAACCATCCCGGGACCCACTCAAACACACATACAAAATTTCACCATAATCGGATGTATAGTTTACGATCCTATAAAGGGCATACACACAGACATTCATTTTTATATATTAAGATTTAAAAAATATTAGAAATCATCGCTTCTTCTCTATACAAACTAATCTGTCGTAACACAGTTTTAAGCTAGTACGGGGAGTAATGATTGTCGCATATTGTTAAGTTGTATAATGTCACTTAGCTTATGTAACTGGAGAGCAATAAATATATGTGAGAGGGGTGGTGTGTTTGGTTGATAAAATATTTTGGCTCGCTTCGAATAAAACTGAACTTCTTTGAAATAAACACTTTAATTACACCTTTTGAGATACACCTTAATAACACCTTAAAATAACGTCTCACACCCACCCTCTTTCGCTTCCGACTTCCGACTTATGACTCTCTGCTCTGTTCATTCGAAATCATTCTATCTTCAACATTCATTCATCTCATTCAATTCATTCAATCTACACTTGCGTTCTGTTGCACATCAAACATTCTTTCTTAACATTCCTACATATTTTTTTTTTTTTAATAAACTATAAGTGTGCGAAATTTCATACTGCTCCGTCTGCGAAACGGAGAACTGCGAACTTTTCGTATAAAGGGGTATCAAGTTTTGCTTCACGTATTAGTAAATAGATAATTTGAATTACTAATAAAGTGTCAAAGGCCTCTTACGCAAAGCTATTTGTTTTTAAAACTCAGAACACGTCCTGACCAATTAGCCTTGACCTCTGTTACCTGGTCAGCAGACGCTACGGAATATGTGAGCTTTCATTAAAACCGGTTTAGCTGTATTAGACCAGTACCAATTCCCTGTGAAAATGTTAAAAAAAGCAAAAAAAATAATAGTACGATGAAACTCATTGAAAAATGAAGAAAATATAACAAAAATTAAGGAAAAATAATTTACGGGCGATCTGAGGTCAGGAAGTGGAAGTGGGGGGGGGCGGTTTTAAGGGTGAAGAACGGTTTATCTCGATTTCCGGTAAAACTACAAGTCCTATGGAAAAACGATTAATGGCAAAGTTGTAGTTAATAAAAAGATCTACAACTTTTGTACTAACACTTTTTTCACATAACCTAAAAATGTTTGTGAAAAATTCAAATAACCAAGTTTTTTGTTTTTTTATAAAAATAATTTTCTTTTCAGAAAATTTGGTGAAAACGCCTTTTTATGACCCGAACACACTGTAATTTTTCTTATTTAAAATATTTATATTTTACCTTATTTTGACTTAATATAAAAAAAAACAAACCCTAATTTTCAAACGAAAATTTTCGCGTCAAAATATCTTTTTTTTTTAAGAATCGGTGAACTATTTGATCGTTTAAATCTCTTCTTTCAGATGATGTAAAAAATATACATTACTATGGTAAATGTTCTCAGAAAATGCAAAGCAATAACAGGTAGTAATGCCAAACCCTCCTAGCTCCTTCCCTACTTCTCTCTCTTCTCTCGAACTACTAGTGATACTAGGGGTCTGAGAATATGGGGACTATGACGTCTGCCCGTCGCAATGTTCAGGGAACATCGAAAATGGGCAGACGGTGACTCGCCACTCCCTGCATGGGCCCCAAAAAATGCCATAAAAGACAAGGGCAACATGGGTGAGAGTGGCTAAGTGGTGAAGAGAGGTGGGCTGCAGGTTCACCGAAACTACTTCTGACGTGATGCCATTTATGCCTTCCACTGGAGCTTGAACTTAGCTCTAGCGATCTCCACTCCATGCCGGCTGGCTAAGGTACGAGGTGTCGCTACTCACCTAAGGCTTCGCCACAAAGCCCCCCTGCGGGTCCAATTTGATTATTATTATGGAAAAAGAACATGAATGAATGCGAAGAGAGCGTCGATACTTTGGCAGCGTCCAATCTTCCAGCCACCAGCATGTCTACCGGTACTGCTGCTACACAACAGGAGGCCTTAAAACGCCGCAAATACTCAACCATTGGAAATGGCTACATACTTGCGGCTTTTGATCGAGACCCTGGGACCATGGGGGCCTGGGCGCACAAGCTATTTTTTATTTATTTATTAAGCTTGCCAACTACTGATACATTCATACGCTTAAATTGAGTATACATGTTAATGGTCTTATACTAATATGCAAAGGAAATATGCGTGCATCAAGAATATTGTTACTAGTTTGCGGAATTCGAATTAAAATGCCGTGAGAATAATAATTATTATAGAGTTTATTAGACCTACAAACACGTATAACACAGGTACAAATATAACAAATCCAAACGTAATGCAGAAGGTCGTAATTTAATAAAACGCACAAATAACGTTACCATTAGATTCCCGAATGTCCACACGTCACACCTAGACCGTAGTTGTAGCTCAACTGACCCCCGCTCTCAATCAGGCCACCGTTTTATACTTCACAAATGCAAATGTACCCGCCCGGTAACGTTGACATAATTTCCTATAATTAGCTTGTACTTATAATCCGCAACACATGGCTAAAGATGCTCCTGAGCGGCCGAAAACTAGTATAATAGGACAATAGGCTGTTCTCCACAATAACTAGAAACGTATGCCAATAAATAAGTGAACAAAAGAAGGCGATCATAACAGGATTACATATAGTTGAAATGCCGACAGGTAATAAAATGTGCTTTTGCAGATCTGTACGTGGAATGTTGTCTTTGTAGGAACCTAAGTTGTAACAATATGTATTAGAGCATGAACAGGAGATAATATTACCATGACTCCAAAACCATTATTCAGCATTAAATAATAAACAGTAAGGCAAATGAACGGTCGGTAAAATATAGGAACCCGCGAGTAAAACATAATATCAGGTACCTACTGGGTTTTAAAATTTCACATCTGACTTGATCTTATCAAGTTCCCTGTGCAATAATTTTTAAATTAAAAAATACGGGAAACCGCATTCAAATGGGTAAATATGTATTTTCCGCATATTTGACTATTAACATGTTTTTTATTTCAGAAAAACCGGTTTCATATAGAGACTGGTATTACCCTGAATTTAGGTTTATACAAGACAAATAAATTATATAATTATCTTAAGGAAATCAAATAAAATATTAAAATTGTTGTTAGCTTTTTTCTTCTGTGAAGGTGACGTTGCTTGGCACTAACAGAAGACCAGCATTGGTTGTTATGAAGCATTTGCTGAGTTATGGCGTGTTTAGAGTTAGTAAAGTAGTAAAGTTAGTAGCTTTTGGTAAACTATGTATAATAAAATTTTTTTAATTTTTTGTCCAATATGCTCATACATGTTGAAAGTGTTTCTACCGTGCAGGAACGGAGAAAGAATACAATTTCCGGCCGGGCGGCCTGTCGTAAGAGGCGATAAAACAACCCACAGCCAGATGGTAGGGTATTTGACCGACTGGATGGCTACCAGCCCTGGTCCAGAGTATGCAGCCATAACAACCTTGAGTTGTGTTTAGGCAATAGTGAACAAGGTCCAGTCTTCCTTAAAAGAGCAGCAACGCATTTGTAGCATCTTTGGTGTTGCAAATGTCCATAGGCGATGGTAACCGCTGTCCATCAAGTGCCATCTGCGTATGCTGAACTCCTGCAATAAAAAATTTCAAGAAAAATATTTAGAACTACATACAAACTAAAACATACTAAAAATAAGACAATAAAACGGTAAAATGAAGTTCTAAGGCAGTCCTAACTCAGCTTGATGCTGGTTTCAACCAGCGCAGGTCTTCGACTACGGCTGTTACAGTGACTCACGGATAGACAAAACGAAAGAAACAAAAAACTGAGAAAACACGACGAGTCCTATTGGAAAAGAAATCGATATATATAAAAATCAATTGATGTTCGTTAGTCTCGTTAAAACTCGAAAACGTCTGGACTGATTTGGCTAATTTTGGTTTTGAATTATTTGTGGAAGTCCAGTGAAGGCATAAAAGGTGAGGAAATATGAAAAAAAATACTTGCATTTTTTTGGTTTTGAATGTCAAAGGTTTGATGTTCGTCCCGTCTTTCAGAAATCGACGTTTTTTTATTTGTTAATTCTAGGCGGTACGAAGTTTGCCGGGTTAGCTAGTTCAAATAATTAAATTAGTGGTCGTCAACGCGTTGGCCATAAAAGTTGTGGTAGCATAATGGCTTGCGCACGCATCCCAAATTCAGAAGGCGCAGGTTCAATTCTGGTCGGAACGCATGCACCACTTAGGCAGTTTTCTGACCTAATGTGCATATTATTACAATTACCACGAGCTAACAATGGTGAAGGAAAACATCGTGATGCAACCTGAGATAACCTATGTGTCAAAGCTAAGCCGCCTTGGACAAGCGTGACGGGTATAATGTCCGTTCCCTATAATGGGAGGCCCGAGACCAGCAGCGGGACATTCATGGCCTGATTTATAACGCGTTGGCGACTTGGTGTTGCAAACGTTTATAATCGACGGTAACCACTTTCCATCAGGTGGGCCGTATGCCTGTTTGCTTACTTCAGGCAATAAATGCTACGAAGCGAATTTATAAACAAGAACATAATAGAATAAAGAACAGAACAGAAAAAACGTATATACATTAAAACACATTCGACTGTGCTACAGAAACCTCATCGGCTTATTCGTGCCGCAGACAAATAAAATAATAACTGTCTTTCTAATATTTGTTACTAGGGATTACAATATAAAAATGGCGATACGCATGGGAGACAAGACGGTGGTCCAACGTACTCTAATGGAGGGTCAATAATCCCCCTCCTAAACCATCCATCATCACTAACACCAACTAAAAATGTTTCATGTCACTACAATTAAATTATAAATTATAACACCACACAAAGTCACAAACACACAATCAAAACTTATACACTTACTCACACCAACGCGCAATACCACTACATTGCATTACACGCACAATTCACAAACAAACCAAGACACACAAAGAGCCTATAAATTAACAACCTAGGCACAGAAAGAAAAAACAGCATACATGGCACTAGTTAATATATATAGGTATAGACATAAGGCACACACTGCACATGCACTTTCTCACAACACCAGCATGTAACAGATACACTCTACATTAGTATAAGTTAAGTATTAAAATTAGAAAAAAAAATATTATATAAGTTATTCTTAAGGTACACAACATAACACAAAAATCACAAAGTCACACACAATAACACATGAACAATAAGCGTGTATGAATTCACTAACAATAATTAAGTTGTAAAAAGGGTACGGAACTAGAGTCCGTAGATTAGTTAATTTAAAAAAAATATTTGTTACGAGTCGACATGGACAGTCCACCTGGCTGGCGGGCGTCCTACGCTACGTTTGCCGAGAAATGGTCTCCATTCCAGGACTCGTTTGCTCCATCGGCCGTCGGTCCTGCGAGAGACGTGACGGGCCCACTGCCACCTCTGGCTGACGACCTGCGTAAGATCGCTGGCAGGGGCTGGATGAGGAAGATGGGAAAGCGGGATATGTGGCGGGATGTAAAACGATGGACTGATGGAGAAAGGGGGTGAGTTGAGCTACAATTATATATCTAGGCGTGACGTGTGGACATTCAAGAATCTAATTATGACGGACTTTGCGCGTTATATTGAATTACGACCTTCTGCATTACGTTTGGGTTTGTTGCGTTCTGTTATATTTGTACCTGTGTTATACGTGTTTGTAGTTCTAGTAAACTCTATAATAATTCTAACGGTATTTTAATTCTTATACGTACGTACTTGGGGAGGTCTACGTCCAGCAGTGGACTGAAATTGGCTGAAGAAGAGAAGAACGTGGACAAAATAACGGGCATATGCTAGTACGTTATAAAATATCTACGCGGCTGGCAATGCGTCCTCAACGTCCCGGGTGTTGCACACCTCCATAAGCGTCAGTGACCATTTTCCACCAAGTAGGCCACCTGCTTATTTACCAGATTGGTAATAAAATAAAATATAATAACATATTAAAAATTTCAATCACCACGCCACAAGAAGTAAGTAATAAATTAGTGATAAATATCTGTTTTTTTTTAAATGAATCAAGTCTTAAATTCTAAGGCTGCTAACAACTGTGCAAAATATATTAATTGACATTTTACACGTGTATTTCAACTATCATGATTTTAATGATGCAATTTATAAATAATCTGTTTTTTATTAAAATATATGTTTTGGAGGAAATGCTATTTACAGAATTAAAAAAAAAAATAAGTATATCCTTTTTTATTCTAGTTATATTGCAAAACTCACATGTTACACAATTTTTCTCTAATCCATCGTCAGAATACAGAATATTCTGTATTCTGCGAATCCATCCTAAGGTTGTCTGGAAGAAATTGCTTTTAGTGATAAGACCGCCCATTGTCTCCTGTACTTAAACTTCGTGAATTGTATCATATTATGCATAAAATGAAAGAAACTGCTATAAATAAGATTTCAAATAAAAATTATTGCAATAAATTGCAATAATGCTATAAATTACAATAGTGCTATAAATTGCAATAGTGCAATAGATTGCAATAGTGCATTAAGTTGCAAATTCTGCTACTTCAATATCTTGGTGATGCATCGATATTTAAAGTACGATGCCACTGCGATAATGTCAAGACTTTGCATTCTACTAAATACACAATAGGAGGATTCAGTTGGCCTGGGCAGCATTCGGTAAGACTCGTTAAGTCTTCTCGTCGACCATTCCGCAATGCTTGAAGCCGAAAGTCTTCGAGCATTGCGCCCTCCCCGTCCTGACGTACGGGGCCGAGACATGGACATTGACGGCAGGATTGATCCACAAGTTCCAAGTCGCTCAGCGGACTATGGAGCGAGCTATGTTGGGTGTTTCTCTTATGGATAAAATTGAAGAAATGACGATATCCATAAGAGAACCAAGGTAACCGATAGCTTGCAAAATTAGCAAGTTGAAGTGACAGTGAGCCGGTCACGTCTGCCGCAGGATTGATTGCCGATGGAGTAGACGAGTCCTGGAGTGGAGAGGAGACCACGTCTTGGTAAATGTAGTGTCGCACGCCCTCCAGCCCGATGGACCGACGACCTGTGCAAAGTCTCAAAATTAATTTTAAAAGGTTAATTACTCTAAAATGAACAATAGTTGTAGGATATTGATAGTTTTTGAGTAGTAATTATGTGTTTTTTTGAGAAATGTGAACTGTATAGTTAAATGTGGCCTTTTTTAGTTGTCACAAGAGCTCCGTTGAATGGCACCAGCTGATAACCTACAGTTCAGCTGTGCTACACATAGGCTTCAGAAACTGAAGAAACTATATTGTAAACTAAGATCTGGCTTAAAGGCCTAGCTGCCATGCCATAAACCTAAATAAATAATAAACGAAAGTAAACTGCAGCGCCATCTAGTCCTAAAGGATTTATTAGCTTCTCAGAGATAAACTTTTTAGTAATACGCGATTACCATTTGTAGTTTTCTATCCTGACTAAAACGGATCTTCGGTACATATGTGCATTTTATAATTCGTTATGCTATTTAAAAATTTTCATTATATTTTTTTATTACCCTCAATCAATCCTTAATTGACTATAAAATTCTACGTTTAAAAATATTTGTGGTTTATGGCGCGGATTGCGTCATATTATCCAGGATCTAACACGGCAGCAAAAATAGTGATTATTTACATAAATTATTAGTTTGTAGAAATCAATATTATGGTACAATAAATATGATAGAAACTGGTTTTATTGTAGGTAGCCTGAGAGCAAGTGGCTACATACACCCAGGAACGTTTCCAACATTTTAAGGTCGTGCTTTGTTATTAAGGGGCCTACTCTCAAACATCTCTCGGGGGTTGCCTGGAAGAGATCGCTTTAAGCGATAAGGCCGCCCTTTGTTCAACATGTACTGTATAACCCGTGCACGTAAACATGGCACCTGGCTCGAAAACAACCCTCCTCCCGCTGCCCCGCTCGCGTCGTGCGAGACCAGTAGCGTGAGCATCACTGTTGTAGTTGTTAAATGACGATATTCAAAGAGCTAATATAACATTCAATTTATTTTGCACAAATAATTTAAATGTAATATATTGATGAGCCAGTTGCCATGTTAACTCGCACGAGTTATACTAGTTTTAAGAACGTAGTTTTTTAACCGACTTCGAAAAAAGGAGGAGGTTCTCAATTCGTCGGGATCTTTTTTATTTTTTTATTTGCTTTTTTTTTATGTATGTTCGCCGATAACTCCGTAATTTATAATCCGATTTACGTGATTCTTTTTTTGTTCGACGCAGAATAGCTTCCAATTGGTCCCCTAAAAATTTTACATAGTTTGGCCCAGTAGTTTTCATTTTATGAACATTTTTCATGGAAATAATTTTCACTCCGTTCCATATGTTCGCCTATAACTCCGTGATTTATGATCCGATTTACGTGATTCTTTTTTTGTTCGACGCGGAATAGCTTCCATGTGGTCCCCTAAAAATTTGACATAGTTTGGCCCAGTAGTTTTCATTTTACGAACATTTTTTTGTTCCCGGTTCTTGGGACCTATATTTTTTAAGAAGCGCGGCACCATTCGTGGGTCCACCCATACATAGCTAGACACTAAAAAGTAACAAATAAAATTTAAACACTTCGTTTAAAAAAACCGACTTCAAAAACTAAAATGTATAAAATAACTTATTTCTTAAGCTATTATTATTAACATATATTATCTAAAACATCTTGAAGTCGGTGCAAAGTAAAACATAAAAATTACTATATTTTGAAAATTACTAAGCACCGACTTTAAGATGTTTTAGATAATATATATTAATAATAATAGCTTAAGAAATAAGTTATTTTATACATTTTAGTTTTTTAGTTTTTGAAGTCGGTTTTTTTAAACGAAGTTTTTATTGGTGAAGAATAAAGTGTTTTCTTCATTCATTCATTCACTCTCGCTGTTTGTTTTCAATTTAACACTACTTTGCTTTATTTATTTATTTAAGTACATTTACCATACGATACTTTACCATACTTTACCAATTTTGTTTATGTGTTAAGACTTGTGCTTTACAAAGCACAAGTTAGGCCGCATATGGAATACTGCTCACACTTATGGGCTGGAGCACCCGCTTACCAGACCGACCCTCTTGACTCCATCCAGCGTCGCGCCGTTCGTATAGTCGACGATCCCATACTAACAGGCGGTTTAGAATCGCTAAGCCTTCGGAGAGACTGCGTCCCTCTGCGTATTCTACCGCCTGTACAATGGAGAGTGTTCCGAGGAACTGTTTGATCTGGTGCCAACGCCTCACTTTTACAACCGCACCGCTCGCCATCGACGGGATGTTCACCCTCATTTCCTTGAGCTCCCACACTCAACCACGCAACGGTTCTCTAGAACGTTTATACCGCGTACAACAATGATATGGAGGGAATTTCCCGCCGAGGTTTTCCCTCTGCGCTACGACATGGGGTCGTTTAAGAAGGGCGTTATAAAATTTCTCAGAGGCCGGCAACGCGTTGGCAACGCCCCTGGTGTTGCAAACGTCCATAGGCAACGGTAACCACCTTCCATCAAGTGGGCCGTCCGCCTGTTTGCCTGCTACAGGCAATAAAAAAAATATAGACTATATTGTTGTAGTTTCAAAGAAATATTTGTTGTTTTGAATGGCCTAAATCTTTAACATTATATCAGATAAAGCTTCACCTGTTCAGCTAACAATAACGATGGTTGCTCTAGAAATGTCTACACGCGCGTCAAGTTTTCCCATGCACTCTGTATGTAAACTGATTTACTTAGATCCAGCTACTGAGTTAGGGATCGGAGTGACTACAAAATAAACAATCGGGAATATTGAAGACAGTCTAACTTGGTAGCGCTGTACTGACTTAAAATCCATATACTACTGGCATCAATGATCTTAACTGGCATCGTCAGTATGAAGTCAGTACCTATCCGTCGTCTATTTTATCCGTGCAGAAACGGAGACAGAAATTAACTTTGGAATATGCTGCCTCTTACTGGCAGAGAGGCCAAAACCTTATCAACATTTACAAATTTGCTCCGAAAACACTATTTGTTCACAAATAGCTATGTCTGATCAACAGAATATAATCATGCTGATACATTTAGTATAATTATTTATGTATTAATTGAATTAAATTTTCTAACATAATTTAATAATATAGTTTTCACACTAACGCTAATGAAGCCCCAGTCTGTCTGTATTTCAATTCTACAAATACTTATCTAACATAGGTACTTACAAATAAAACCTTAAAAATAAATAAACTAAACTATACTATAAATAAAGCAATACTTACAAAATAGCATAAATCTATAAATAAAAAATTGACTTCAAATCGCTGTCGGCGGGGAGCGTGCCCAAAATGCTGGTCTCATTTCCACGTTGGATGGCAACGCTGATTCGTTGCCCTAGAATTAAATTAGTTTGAGTATTTATGTATCTATTGTCTTTTTCCTGCACCACCTATTTCGCAGATTCAATTTCTTTCATTTAGGTTGCCTGGAAGAGATCGCTTTGAGCGATAAGGCTGTCTATTCTATTACCTAAAAAATATTGTAAATATGATCTTCAAATCAAATCAAAACATTTATTTGCTTAAAAAAACATGGTCAGTAAAAATATTAGATGACAATATATTATTTTGTCTCACATCTTTTTACCCTTTCAGGCATGCAAATAGTAATTAACTTGAAAACAACTAATTAACAAAAAACATAGTGTAATCCACTCAATCCACAGACATTATTTTTACTTCTTTTCTAGAATTATACAGTAATCATAAAATAATATGTCAAGTGCAGAGTTATTCCATATAAATATAATGTCAAAAATGTAAAAAATAAAATATTTTAGTAATAAAGTATCTATGCATATAGTCAAATTTAATTTACAATTGATCATTTTAAAAAAAATGTGCAAAATGCATTTTTCGATTAATATCTTTTGTAGCCTCTTTTTAAACAAATCTATGTTATCATCCCTAATAGGTCTGGGTACTTTATTAAATATCTCTGGCGCCATGCAGAATACACTTGCCCTATTAAAGCGGTTCTATGGGCAGGCATACAACAAGTTTGTTATTGTCACGTCTATTGCGACTTGCCATGTCGGAAAACTTACTAAACAAATGCGGGTTCACTTTACCAAACAGTGCTATTTCAAGAATATATAGACAGGGTAAAGTCAGTATTTTATGTTTTTTAAAATATGGCAAACAGCTGTCTGTACTTTTTAAATTAAACATATAAAAAGGTCTGTTTTTGTAATTGTATATTTTATGTGCAATAAATTGTTATCTCTCTCTCTCTAATTTCCTGCACGGGGGCGGCCTCTCGTAAGGTGATAGAGTATTTGCTCGTCTGGATGGCTAGAGTATGCAGCCATAACAGCCTTGAGTTGTGTTCCGGCATCACTGGCCCGGTTCCAGTCGCCGTTTAGAGAGCGACAGAATATTGGTAGCAGCACTTTTGGTGTTATAAATGTCCATAAGCGATGGTACCCGCATTCCATCACGTGGGCCGTCTGCCTGTCTGCTGAACTCATGCAATAAAAAAACTGGCTTCCTTCGAATGTAGTCAGTAGCTGTAAATCAGCTTCGACTGTGGACACGGCATACAACGTACATACGCCGTTTCAAGCGCTTGAGAAAGATCACTTTAGTATTATTCATAAAAAGCATTCGTTGTCGTATCAGCGTGTTTTCGGATGATGCTTACTACGTTTGTAACGGGCTAATGCTTGTGGCTATGGTCTGACGCAAGTGGTAAAAACGTAGATTGATACTCAACGTTAGACGCCGCTTCCAGCGTCGAAAGTGCGTTATATTACAGCGATGTTCATTCTATACTATACTATACTACTATACTAGAAATTTCCCCCGTGCACTTTTTATGACTATGGACACGGCGTAAGACGTATAAAGCAGGAATTTTTCAAGTGCGTTGATTGTGAACCGATTTTCATATTTATTTTTCATAAGAATACATTTCTTAAGTGGTCCCATTGTCACCAAGTCAAGATCTGATGAGTGGATCGCAGGGAAATCGACAGCAACCGTCATATATAGGCACATACAATGTGTTTTATCCATTTTGATTTTTAAAAATTACTGTGCGGGCCGCAATATACGCTTGTATGTGAATGCCGCTGCCATAAACGGCGTAAAGAGTATAATTATGATCGACTTAGGTTTTTTTCAGATAATAATTAATTTCATAAATTGTATTTGATTTGATGAGTGGTTATTTTGAATAATGTCGAAGTAAAACAATGTTTATTTTTAATGATTTATTTCATAATTTATATGAACAAGATGGAACAGTTCAAATTTTACAATTTTATTAATACAATATTATACTAAAACGCTTAAAATTACTGACTATATAACCAATTTTCAAACTCAGTTTGTTAATTTATAAGCCATATTTTACTACCTAACTAAATTTAGATAGAAATTAGAATACATCTCTTTTAACAATACGCTGATTATTTTATGAAATTTAAAATAGAGACATTTCAACAATAATTGGAATTTTTAAACAACTTAAATCCAATTGTGATATTTAACTAAATAACTCTATAAATACTACAACATCCATCATTACAAACAATGTTATTGTTAATTATTTATTATTGTAGTCTTAATGTATAATTTCGTACATAAACTGTTTGTATATTGAACATACAGAAGTTGAGATAATTCTCTTTGAGATAAATTCGCACATAATTTTATTAATCGACTTTTATTTTCATCTGCAATGCAATTCATCACACAATATTTTCAAATTACCTTTCAAAATATACTTAAATTTAAAAATCTAAAAAATGACACATTTCAGTATTGGTAACTTGTTATATATCAAATTTTGGTGGTTCGCGGGGACTCCCAAAAATTTCACCTATTTCAGCGTTACTAGCTTGCGTCACACTTTTTGCATCGTATATCGGTTTCGCTGTGTTAATTTCCCCAAAAACTGGTGTGGATAGCTCAGAACCAAAGTTTGATGTCCCCTTTTTTTCATCAAAAATAGTAGTCGTCACGGGAGTAGTTGACACGAAACTGGAGGCAAACGAACTATCCTTAGTTGAACTAGCAAAGGCATTAGAGAAAAATGGTACTCCAGTTGTGGCTTGATTAGGATTTAAACCAACTTGTGGCCCAGATACAGCCTTTGCTACAGCGCTGCCAGGGTAACCATAAAATGGAGAAAAAGGTTGAAACCGACCTCCAGGAGTATTAAATTGAGGTAACACTGGGCCAGTGGTAGCTATAGCGCTTGCAAAATTATTTTGACCAAAAGCATTTCCAGATTGAGCTGTAGCTATTGCATTTGATGGATTGTCTGGCTTTCGTGTAGAACTTGGTCCTGTTGATGCTTTTGCTATAGACAAAGATGGAGCCGTTTGAACTGTAGCATCAGCGTTCGAGTTAAAGAATCCACCAAATTTATGTAATGCAGGTTTACCGAATGGTACGTGTGGTTCAGCACCAGTTATTGAAGACATACTTGCACCATCTTCTGCCTTAGTCCCCGTGGTTATAATTGTAGGTTTCATTGGTTCAGTAATAGTTTGGGCATTAGATGAAAACGTGCTACCAAATGGTCCTTTTGTTTGATCAATTGTTGGGTTTTGTGTTGAAATGACTATATTTTGAGCTTGACTAGGTAAATTGTTTGTCTGTGAGACAGAACCTGTAGTTACTGCATTACTAGAAGTGGTTTCAAATGTTTTAGGAAAATTATTAGGTTTATTGAAAAATCCAAATTTTCCAAATGGAGAGCGATTTTGTTCGAATTGTTTTTTTTCTGTATAGCCGTTATCAAAATATCCAAAAGGTTTGTTATGCCTATATCCAGATTGCGATTCGAATTCATGATTATGAAAACCAAAACCAGGGGGACCTGTATGATGATGTTGATGATGGAAATCATGGCGATAAGGAAAATGATGTGGATGAGGGTAATCATGATGATAAGGATGCCCATGGAAATAAGAGTGATCATGAGGATAAGAATGCTCGTGTTGATGATGGAAATGTGGATAATGATAGTTTTGATGTCCAAAGTTAAATTCATTCGATTCATATCCAAACGGTAGTCCTGTTTGAGTACTCCCAAATGAATTTTGTTCCGTGGTTGGTCTAACCTGTTGAAGATTACTTTGTCCGTCCTGAGTATTATAACTAATTGCTTGTTGATTGGTAATAGTTCCTGTTGTATGTGAAATGGATTGTTTATTATTAGTATCTTCGCTCTTTGAAGTTTCACATAAAACAGGTGTAGCTGATTGAGCCTGTGAAGATGAAGTTTCAACTGCTCCTGAAGTTACTTGTGAGATTTGCTCCAAAGAAGATATGTCTTGTTTCATGCCAACTTGATTCAGATTTACATACGGTTTTGTCGATAAAATTCCTAAAGCACTAGGATTCGTTTGTGTATTTGCACTTTGAGTTTGAGTTGTAATTTTTACTTGATTGACTTTACTATCTTGTATTCGGCTTTCTACTGTTTGTGTATTTTTAATATTATTTAATACTGAACTTTCATTTTCAGTTACAATGCTCACAGTAGGCTTATTTAATGTTATATTACTTTCCGTAAGTCCAAATTCAGTTTGATTGACTTGTGTTTCAAGAGTACTATTTCCAATTTCAGGTTTTACAGATACAGATATATCTTTATTAACGTTATTGGTTAATTGACTTTGCTCTACTGTAGATTGAGTTTCTTGAATGTTAATTGGTTTCTTTATTTCGAGCCCTACTTCTTCTTCAGTCCTAGTAATTTCGGCTTTTTCTGATGTTGTTTGCAATATTTGTTGAGAAGGTTTAGTTTGATAAACGCTACTTTCAGCTTTTATTGGCTGATTTGTCACTATTGTTACAGTCTGAGGTTCACTTATAACTTGTGTTGGGATAACTTTTTGTGTTTCAGTAGATATTTTCTCACCACCTATATTCTTTACTTGGTTCACTTTATTTACTTCTTGAATAGAAGAACCTGCATTTGTTACAAAAGCAATAGATGGATTATTATTTACGTATAAGTCACCAGAATATTGCTTGTTTACTTCTGATGTAGTTTGAGACGTTCCAGATGTAGTGTGCAATATTTCTTGTTTATTAAATTTGTTTAAAGTCAAGTCAGATTGTGCTTCTTTATTGATTTCTAGAGTTCCAAATGGTTTTTTGTTAGTATAAAGTGTTCCTTGAGTTTCCTGTACCTTACTTATTGAAGGTTTTGGTTTCTCAGCATCAGCATCAAATTTATTTTGAGTATCTTTAATCAATGTCGATTGTTCGAAAATAGCAGCAACTGGTTGAGAAACTACTTGGGTGTCAGATACTTGTCCGATTAGAGACCCTTGCATTTTTTGAGTGTTGGCAGTAGTAATACTTGTTTGAGACGTAGAAGCAGATTCTTTCTGTATATTTAACGTCTGATTAGGTATAACCTCGGTTTGCTGTACTGATTGAGATTTAGTGATCTGTCCTGTAGCGGTATCTTTGTTAGTTATTACAATTTCAGCCGGTATTTTATATTCGTATTGTTGTTGTCCAGTTGATTGCTGTGACTGATTTGGCTTGAATTTTTGGGTACCAAAATGCGTCAAACCATATTTATTTTGGACGCTAGTTAATGTCGGTTGTCCAAAAGTAATTTTAGGTAGCTGAGAAGCCACCTGGATCTGACCTGTTTGAGTATTTGTAGTTGCAGTACTTGACTGAGATATTTCGCTGCATGCTGGCTTAAAAGTCTGTGTTCCAAAATTGTTTTGAACACATTGAGGCTTTCCAAACTGAGAACTAGTTTGTACGGTAGAAGTAGATACTTTTTGACTACCCAACGTGTGAGTAGGTATAGCTCCAGTTTGAGATGTAGTCGTCGATTGAGCTGGATTAACTTGAACAACTTGTGGAGTTGGAGACGATGTTTGACTAACTTGAGATTGAGTTTGAGTTACCTGTCCGGTGAACGTATTCTCTTTGCTAGGTGTTAGAGTTTGTACTGGTTTTCTATATTCATAAAGTTCTGTAGATATTTGTGTGGAAGGTATGATAGAAGGTTTGAATTTTTGAGTACCAAATTGCGTTAACCCATATTTGTTCCGAGAACTGTCATACGTGGATTGCCCAAAAGTTACTTTATCTGATTGAGAAACGAATCGAGTCGGACCGACTTGAGGTTTCACTGCTACAACTCCAAATTGAGAGCCAGTAGTTGCAGTATTCGTTTGAATTGTCTGACCGAGTGGTGGTTTAAATGTTTGTGTTCCAAAATTGTTTTGAGCAAACTGATTTTTTCCAAATTGAGAACTTGTTTGGAAGGTAAAAGCTGGTATTTTTTGAGTATTCGACGTTTGAGTAGTTGTAGTCCCAGTTTGAGATATAATTGATAGTTGCTCTGGTTTAACTTGACTGACATATGGAATTACGGATGGTATTTTACCAACTTCAGTGAATTGTGATTGAAATTGATTTACTGTTTCCTTGTTGGTTGTAATAGTTTCTACTGGTTTTTTATATTCATACAGTTGTCCAGTATAGGGCTGTGACTGGATAGTGGAAGGTTTAAATTTTTGAGTTCCAAATTGGGTTAAGCCGTATTTATTTTGAGTGATACCAAACGTAGACTGTTCAAAATTAATCTTAACTGGTTGAGGCGTAATCTGGTTATAAATTGTTTCAGTGCTTGTAGATGTTTGAGTACCTTTTTGAGGTGTTTGATTAAGTTCAGGCTTTAATGTCTCTCTTCTGGAATTGACTTGAACAGATTGGGGCTTTTCAAATTGAGTACTGGTCTGGAAAACAGAAGTAGGCACATTCTGAGCGTTTAACGTCTGAGTGATTTTAGCCTCAGTTTGTAATTGTACTGATTGAATTGGGATTGGTTGGGGTGTTGATAGTGGTGTTTGACTAATTTGTGTTATTTTCGATTGAGATTCACTGACCTGTCCTGTAGCGGTATTGGTATCTTTGTTGGTTATTACAATTTCTGGTTTCTTGTATTCGTATAACTGTTCTGTCGATTGTTGCGATTGACCCACAGAAGAAGGTTTAAAGTTTTGAGACCCAAAATCTGTCAAACCATATTTATTTTGAGTGTTGTCAAATGTTGCCTGTTGAAAATTATTTTTAGCTGGCTGGAATGCAAACTGAGTCTGAGAAACTTGAGGCTTAGTGGGTATAACTCCAAATTGAGTAGCGGAAAATTTTTGTGTCTCAAAATTGTTTTCGCTAACTTCAGGCTTTACCGCCTGTATACTTGAAGTGATGGATGTACCTGTATTTTTATCAAATGTTAGTTTGACATCAGGCTTCTTATATTCGTAACTTTCGCCTAAAGATTCTTGCGACTGGATAGAAGGTTTAACTTTAGCACCAAATTGGGTCACACCAAATCTATTTTGTGTAATTTCAGATGCAGTTTGTTGAGTAATAGTTTGATTAGGTGCCGGAAACTCAATCTGGCTCTGTATAAACTCTGGCGATATTGACTGAATGCCAACATTTGTTTGAGAAGTTCCACTCTGCTGTATAACTGAATCAGTGAACGGTTTGATAGTATGTAAATTGTCTTGGACTGCACTTTGACTATTTGACGTCGAAGAACTTGTTGTTGATGTCTGTACGTTATTTGTGTCAGTTTGAGTTATTCCAACCTTTGTATCTTGCAATTGAGACTGGTTAGTTTGTTCCGAAATAATTTTACCTGACTGGGAACTAATAGTTTGTGCAGTTTGATCATAGTAAGGATCCGAAAATTTCGTTTGAAAAATTCCAGTTTCTTTTATATTATCAGTAACAGAAGGTTTGGCAGACTGAGTCTGTTTAGATTGTGGTTGAGTGTTTTCGAGGCTTGTTCCGGTTTGAGCACTTTGAATTTGAGAAATATGTCCAAAATGATGTAGATTTGGAATATTCAGTTCAGATTCTTTTGAATTTGTTTGCGACTGGATATTTTCAAACTTTGAAGTGGAAATCTGAGTCCCAGTTTGAGCAATGTCCAATGAACCATAGTTTGATTTAGTTGGAATCACCAAAGGTTGTTGAGGCTTATCATAATAGTAAGAGTGGTCAGAACCTTGAATTTGAGTGCGCTTAGCACTACTCAATGTTTGCTTACCATCGATGTTTTGGGGTTTTGTGTACCCAGTAGAAACAGATGCAATAGCTGTTTGTATGTTAGAATTAATATCCACAGCTGATGATTCTTCGTTTTCCTGATTACCCTCTTGAATGAGATAATTTAGAGATAGAGCGGGTGCAGATACTTCTGACGATGCTTTTAAACTAGAAAATTCACCGCTGTTGTTCTTGTTCGTATTAAGCACTGTTAGGGCATTTTCTACTGGCTTTGCGGAGGAAATAGCTTGTCCATTCAATCGAGTGTTATCAATATGACTAGTGAATTTGTTAGGATTGTAGCTGGTAGAAGCAGTTCCGGCGAATGAAGTTTTGGAAGCAGAAAGGTGTGGTGGCAATGTACTTATAGGTTTATTAATTCCAAATGTGTGTGAATATTTATTAGGTCTGTCAAAATTGAAACTGGGTAACTGTGTTTGAGATGAGCTGTGATAGTTAGTAAAAGTCGAGAGAGGCTTTGTTGGAACTATAGAAAGAGTACCGGTAGCCGTTTCTGGTCGAGACTTGGTTGTTGAATATTTTGAATTTATTCCTAGAACTCCTTCACTTGACTGTATATTAGCATAAGAAGTAAACGGAGTGGCTAGCCCTGTCGATGAAATATCACTTGACTTAATCGTTTGTCCAGCTTTATCAGTTTGGAGTTGAGATGTGGTTTGAGCTACTACATTATTCATGTTAATATTTGTATTTGGTATTGATTGAGTAGTAGATTGAACCGAGTGACCTTGGACCTCTTGAACATTTATCAAACCTTGATTGACAGTAGCTTCTCCCTTACCTACAGGTTTGGAGGTAATTTGTTCGTTTTGAATTCCTTGAATATTCGTTTCTCTAAAATGAGAATATCCATTAAATTTTTGAGAATCAAATATGACAGGTGGGACCTTATATTGATAGCCCAAACTTTCTTTATTAACTAAAAGGTTATTATCATTATTTGCTTCTCCAGTCTGGGTAGAAGATATTCCAGTTTGTTCAGATACCACCGAACTTGTAATTCCCCCTCCGAAATTCGAAGGTGAGGATGGTTTTACTACTTGATTTGCTATGCTATCAGATAAATCCTTTGTATATGTACTTCCAGTTTGACTAATATGACCACTAGATTGACTGGTCGGTTTGATCACACTTGTTACAGACGGTGTGCTTCCAGGAATTTCACCGTGTGAAGTCAAACTAGATTCTTTATTTATCTCACTAATGCCAATTGGACTATATACATGATTAATTTGATCAGTGCCTGCGTTATTAACAATCTGATGGTTTTCATTCACTTGATTCGATACAGGCTTACCAAACTTATTGTTGAACTGTGTGCTGTGATTGATAGTGCCAATTGATCCATGTATGCTTCCAAAATGTTGATTGTCATTGTGTGGTAGATTCTCCGAATTGCCTTTATTGTATTTCTGTGCGTCGTAAGAGCCTGCGAATGAAAATGAAAGTCTACGGTCATTTACCAGAGCATTATTGTAATAGAGAACATTTGTCAGTATACAATAGGTGTTGATTTGAACAGTTGGAACTGTTTGTCAATGTGAAGTTTCCCTTTTGAACTTACCGCGGTGACATCTTATGTGGTAATAGTTTTCTAAGATTAGTTTATGCTCTTTACAGAGGTTTATATTGTTTTAAGTCGCAAGGCCATTGTGGCTGAATTCTAAGTAATAAATGGTTTTATGGCGGCTTTTTTAATAATTTTAAATCTGTTTTGTTTTTTATATTTTATATGTCTAAAGGTGAAAAGGAATAATTATGGTCTCACTTCAGTGTTTATTTTGCTGTGTACAGCTATTTGGCATTAAATTTGAAATGCTTTTAGATGTTTATGTATTTTTTATTGTCTGAAGAGGGTAAAGAGACCGACGGCATACCTGACGGAAAATACGTTATCTTTGCTTATGCATGCTTGCATCACTAGAGGTTGTATTTATGTATCACCAGTCTTTAGGATGTGTTAGAGGATGGGATAAGATGGAATAAATAGATAAGATTATGGAATCAGCGATTAAATTTCATTATTCCAATTTAAACGTGCCAAACACTAGGGTACAAGGGTAGTAGTTTCAATTTTCGAAAGGGTAAACGTCTTTAACGAATTTTCTGTTATTTACGCTGGTTTTGGTACTAGGATCATTTTCAGAGATGTCACTTGTGGTTTTCATTACAAAAGTCTTAGGTACTGCGATTGAGAATATTTAAGTACATGCAACGTGTACAATTTGCTGAGGCAAAAAAATATGAAATAAACTCACCATGAGCACAATTAACAGCATCTTGCTCCTTTCTTCGTGTACCACTTTCTTCAGCACTTGTTTTTAGAAATTCATTAGTAAGGAATCCAGGAGCTGTTTTATATGCAGCATCGCCTATTTTGAAATCATTTCCGCCTTCTGATCCTGATACAATTGATTCGAAGCCCGGTGCTATTCTTGTACCAGGGCCAATATTGCGATCGCTGAATGCTCCAAACGTAGTTTTAAAACCAGCTTCTCCAACTTTTGAATTTGTTGAACCGTAGCTTTCTCTAGGTCTCCCTAGACCTGATTCAATGCCTGGAGCCGATCTGCTACTGCCAGGAGGATCTGCATCAACAACTACTCCTTGGAAATCGTTAGTGTATCCTCCAGCTGGGACTCCTTGGACAGATCCACCGAAAGCTGAATTTCGGAATAATGGTCCTGGTGTGGGTGGTAGATATGCTTTATAGCCATATGGCTCAGCGTAAACCGCTGTCACAGCGGCAAACAAGACCTGAAGATATAAAAATAAATTAAATAAATAAAAAAAGAGTGCGTGTAACGTTTACACGCGATTGAAGAAAAACTTTTTTACTATTTTTTTTTTCAAAATGTTTTTATTGATTTGTTTATAAACTATCCATTGACAAAAAAATATTTGAAAACCAGATGGTACAGAAACGTGACGCCATATTGCGACGCCATATTGCCGTAATGGACTTCCGTTGCATTGTCGTCCAGTTACCTCCTAGTCGCGCCTAAAGAAGTTTTACTTCAAAAACTTTCTTCTTTTAACTTCTATACAGTTCTATATATTACAACAAACTGAACGGAAAATAATTACACGTCCTAAAAGAAAGATAATAGAAAATATATACAAAAATTGTATGTTATTATATATTTTCCTGTGTCGAAACATATAATATACGAAATATACATAACTTTGCTTGCCCCCTCCCCTCCTCTGGCTACCCAGCAGTAAACAGAAATACAATATAAAGTAACATTTACATTAAAACACTTAATAAAAATAACATAACAATGTGGCTGGGCTGATCTGTGTGTTTAGTTCTTTCTTTCTTTCTTTCTTCTTTCTTTCTAGTTCCATTTTTTTCTGTGGGAGACTCTACTGTATATTTTTCGCTGTCATGCTATAATGCTTGCCATGGCTATGTATTTGTTATGAGCTCAGCAGACAGGTAGAGGCCTCACTCGATTGAATGAGGTTGCCATCACCTATAGACATTTATAACACTAAAAGTGCTATCAATGTACTGCCGCTCTCTAAAGAGAGAGTGAAACCTGGCCACTGATACCAAAACAGAACTCAAGGTTATCATGGCGGCATACTCTAGACCAGAGGTGGTAGCCATCCAGACAGGCAAATATCCAACCACCTGGCTGTGGGTTGTTTTGTCGCCTCTTACGACAGGCCACCCGTCCGCAGGACATTGTATTCTTTCTCCGTTCCTGCACGGATAGAAAGATCATTCGTCAATTTCTTTTTAATACTTTCTTCTTTATATTAATAAATTAATTCGTGTATCTGCATAACAACCCACAGCCATTGTAGAAGGGCATTTGCCCACATCGATAGTTATCACCTCAAGTCAGGAGTACGCTGTCCTAACAACCTTGAATTGTGTTCAGTGCTCAGGTTCCAGTCCCTCCTTTGAGGCTTGCAGAACATTGGTAGCTCGTTTGGTGTTGCAAATGTCCATAGGTGAAGGCAATCACTTTCCATCAGGTAGGCCGTTAGCCTGACCTGGAGGCCAGAACACTGGCCTCCTTGTACGTGTGGTGCAAGGAAAAGGAGGCCAGTTTTGGCCGACCGGCCCCCCGCGAGATCGAGGGGCGCAGAGACGAGTTGCGCCAGTTCCAGGTGGCAGAGTGGGCGGACCGCCTTCTGAACCCCAGCGCAGGCCTCGCCGTTATCCAAGCGGTGAGGCCAATCATACCAGAATGGCTGCAGAGGCGTCATGGCACCCTGACGTTTCGCTTGACGCAGGTCCTCTCGGGGCACGGTTGCTTCGGGAGGTACCTGTGTCAAATAAGGCGCGAACATACGTCAGGGTGCCACCATTACGTCGGCGATGACGAAGACACGGCGCTGCACACCCTCCAGGTGTGTCCAGCCTGGGACGAGCAGGGCCGTGATCTCGTCACAGTCATCGGGGCGGATTTGTCCCTCCCGGCCGTGGTGAAGGCTATGGTTGGGAGCGTCGACGCGTGGTACGCAGCCGCCTCCTTCTGCGAGACAGTCATGTCCGCGAAGGAGACGGCGGAGCGGGAGAGGGAGCAATCCACTACGCTCCCCTCCCGTCAGAGTCGGGGGCGGCGTCTGAGGGTCGTCCATGATGACCTCCAGCCGCCGTAGGCTGTGGCCGTGCGAGGGACCGGCGGGGAAACCGGACCCGCCCGCACATAAAGGCCGGAGAGGAGGGACGCGCGCCCTCTCTCACCTCGCGGTGAGGTAGAGAAGCCGGAGAGACCTAAATCTCTGGCTACCAAATGGAGAGGCCAGCCCGCAAGGGGCCGGCCACCGTCCGTCCGGGCTGGTGGTGAATGCGCGAGCGAGCCCACAGCCTGGACAAAGGACACTCGTGATCGCACAGGGGTTTTAGTGGGTATCCCTAACCGCGGCGTGGCAATAGTTCCCCACATCTCAACGTGGGGTGATAGTGCCACCCCGACCTGGCGAATCCCACACACGGGCCGCGACCTTTCCCTCTCGCGCGGCCTACGGTCCTCAAACGGATTTCCCCTGTTAAAAAAAAGGCCGTTAGCCTATCTGCTATACTCTGGCAGTGAAAAAACCTATCGATAATCCAGCTTTAGACGAGAATTACATTAGGTCGACGCATACGTCTGAGACGCGTGGGAGCTTGGTATGGACACCAGTGGCACGGGATGGAAATTCGGATAAAAACATTAAACTCATAGTGATATCTGCGTGAAACGACCTATATAGAATAGAATAGAATATACTTTATTGTACAAAAATGCTACATAAAATCAAGATGTAGGTCATGTTTGTAATAAGTTGAGATCAGTATTAAGTAGGATGACCGTACTAAAATACAAATGACCCTATAAAGTATTACGCGTTCTTTACTTAGCCCTAGCAGATTTGGTTGTTAATTACGGTCTAAGTAGTTATGGTAGAACATATAAAACATATCTAATGGATGTATACAAACTTCAGTTACGTTTATTAAAAACAATAGTACCCAAGAATATTAAATCGAAACATAAAGATAATTATAAAGAATTATTCAAATATTGTAAAGTTATAAACATCTTTGACAAGGTTAAATTTTCAATACTAACTGAATGTAACAAACCAGAAGTCTTAGTTCTGAAGACTAAACCTAATAACATGCGACCGAAATCTGACACATGTAAATATATTATACCTAAATATAATAATTTGTATGGGACAAGGCGCGAGGAATATATGATACCAAACATTATAAATGATCTCCCAGAGGACCTGCAAACCTAGTACAAAAATAACCATAAATTCATCAAGTATGTATAATCTGAAAAGATTCTATACTGATTCCCAAAGCGGACCATCATGTCCACATGTGCAGTCCTGGGACTAAAATGAGAACCATATACTAGATTGATGATAACCCCGCTTTATTATCAAATCAGAATTAAACACTGGAATGATGATAACCATTACTCGCCTCTGCTCCTATTTATTAAAATAACTGTATTGTGTACAAGACTCCCTGCGGCATGAATAAACCCATAAGGTTTCTGTGCCACAGTTCAAATGTGATTTGTAAAGTAGTATATGAATGTAAGCATATTGGATAATAAATTAAAAAAAAAGAAAAGAACATTAATATACAAGTACAATCGGCGGTTTTATTGCCCATGGTGATTTCTTCCAGACAACCTTTGGATGGAATATATGAAGGACAACAAAAGTCGGTAGTTGCTAAACCAGCACTCGTAGAATAATTTAGTTTATTAATTAATTAATTAATAGTAATATATACGACAATATATATACATAAACAAATACACATATTATATTATATACATACAAAAGTAAACAATAACACTATAGCTTGAGGTAGTAGTAATCTTTAACTAATCTGTTAAAAGAAGGTAATGATCGTGTTTGCTGAATGTCTAGTGGCCTATATCGCAGATGAAGCCCCAGCATAAATTCATAGCCTTATTTCAAGACAATATTTTTTTGTTAAATATCCACAAATAGCTATTTCTGATTTACTAAAATAATCATGCTAAGACATTTATTTATTATAATAACTTATGTGTTATTGTATATATATGACTATGTATATATGTATGTATGTATTTGTATATTTATTTCTTAAATTATTTGAGTATTTTTGTATTGTGTATATATTGCCTTTTTCCTGCACCACCTATTTCGCCTGATTCAATCTCTGTTATTTAGGTTGCCTGGAAGAGATCGCTTTGAGCGATAAGGCCGCCTGTTGTATTGCCTAGAAAATATTGTAAACATGGTCTGTTTTTGTAATTGTATATTTTGGTGTGCAATAAAGTGTTATCTATCTATCTATCTATCTATATCTAATCAAAATTATGAAAATATCGAATAATTATACAATCGTGCAAAAATATTTTTTTCCGTTAAAATGCAATTGGTTTTTTCATTCGTCACGTAAACGTAAAACCGGCTGGAGTATCCAACATTTTAAATTACACAAAGATTTTTTTAAATGACGTCACTTTTGAGGAAAATATTACATGAGATGTGCCCCTCAAATATGATTATGTTTGGACATTTGATTACATAATTATGGAGTCGGTTACGCAAGGTCTTGGGTAAAAATAATCTTTTTGGAATTACCCAATTCACCTTGGTTTTTGAAAAATGATAATTTTGATTTATTATGAAAATAGGTGTGTAGGTACGCAAATACTACCAGTGGGCAGGTGTGCCGATAGCCTCATGCGTCGATGGTCAGTAGGGTTGACAAAAAAGGTTGCGTAAATAGTTGTTGCTATAAATTGATCATTTTAATTTATTATTGTATATACCCGTGTAAACAGAGAGGACTTGCATGTCGGAGATACCAGCTACAGAGAAGTGTCCAAATTTAAATACCTGGGCTGTACTTTAACAGACACTAACACCCGCGAGGAAGATATAGACATTCGAATTCACAATACCCGACGATGTACCGCGGCGCTTCATACGGTGTTAGTATCCAAGCTTCTCAGCCGTAAGATCAAGATACGTATATATAAAACTGTCATACGTCCAATATTGATGTAAGGAGGTGAGGGTTGGACCCTAAGGCTGAAGGAGGAGAACAACTTGTTAGTAACTGAAAGACGGATGTCGGACCCAGGATCTTTCCTGGGTCCGACACGGGGAAGCGATGGCAACTGGCGGATCCGTAAAAATTCCGAAATCGAAGAACTGGTGGATGAGCTTAATATAATAGGCGAGAGCAAGGCACATCGCTTGCGCTGGCTTGGCCACCTAAACAGAATGGGGGAGGATCGCGCGGTGAAAAGAGCCTATCTGGGCAGACCAACGGGACGGCGACCAGTTGGTAGGCCCAGATATCGCTGCAGGGACGAAGTGGAGGCTGATCTGCGCGAGCTGCATGCCGATGACTGGTAGGAGACAGTGCTGAACAGAAACGAGTGGAGTATTCTCATTTCGGACGCCAAGACTCATTTTGGGTCGGTGAGCCGCAGCAGTTAGTTAGTTAGTTTTAGTTGTATATAGTGTTTTAAAAAATATATTAAATTAAACTCTGTTTCGATATCTGTACGTATATTTCGTGATTTCACAGCATTTTATGTAATTAGATTTTATATAGAAGTGATTTGTATTGATGTTTAGAGTTATGTAAGGCGAGTGATATGTGTGATTTATAATAATATTATGTAGTAATGAATGAAAGGATTGTGTTAATCGCAGACATATATATAATATATATTTTTTATGATTCGCCTCCTACTATCCCGTCCCCTCTTTCCTATTTCTCCCATCTGATTTACTTATCCTGCCCACCTGTCCAATACCCTTCACCTTATTACCTCCTACTCTAAAGACGCAACGCACTAGTCTCGCCCCTGGTGTTGCAAATGTCCATAGGCGACGGTAATCACTTCCTATCAGGTGGGCCGTCTGCCTGTCTACTGAACTCATGCAATAAAATAATAAAAGCTATAACTTCTGTAGATGTATTGATAACTCTGAGGTTTTATTTCAAATATTCTTTGTTGATTTTAATAATACGGTAGTTGACAATTTTTGAGAAACAGGTTTATTTTGAGCCTTATGGTCTATTTTAGCCAAAATATTAATATTTCAGCAAAAAAACAACATTAACATATTTAATTTAGCAATTTTATAAATATTTTGACATTTCGTCACAAAAACGCGTCAAGCTGTCATGACGTCTCGCATGACGTCACAGTGTGCAAAACAAACATCTGTTTCATTGAAGTGTTATCTGAGAAGTCATTGATAACTTCTTGTGTTTTGCACACTATGACGTCACGCGCTCTGATCGACGTTCATTGTCACGTGGCTAATGGCTGCAATATAACAATTTTATTTCTCAAAAATATCAAATAATGTTTTAGTTAAAACAATTTATTTTTGTCATATTTAGATCGTAATCTACGATATATATTAAGATCAGTCTATATTTTTCATACTGTCAACTACCGAATTAGCAATGACTCAAGTTAGTGATTGATTACCAAGCTTTGTTTGAATACAAATAAGTTTGTAAGGCTATAGGTCATGTAGCTTAAGCCTGATTTACACTCACTGTAGAGTTAAGTCCCAATCATACTTTAGAGAGGTTTTTTGTTAATTAACAATTTGTCAATTAAACATCGGTGAACTTCTCAACCGTTTTCTGTGCTACATGGGAAAAGTCGCGACACGCGTATGGGATTCGCCAGGTCGTAGTGGCACTAGCACCTTATTTATGTATGACGTGCCATTGCCACGTCAAAGTAAGAGATACCCCCTAAAACCTCAGTGCGATCCTCAAGCATCCCATGTCCGGGCTGTGGGGTCATTCGCGCAATTACCCCCAGCCTGGATGGATGACCTGGATATATGGGCTGGCCCTGCCATTGGTTAGCCGGAGAGCTGGGCTTCTCCGGGTACCTCGAGTTTCACCTCGAGGTGAATGGCCCCCCATTCACCTTTGCTCTAGTCACCGCGCTAGGCAGGCGTTTTGGTGACCGCAGGGCCAACTATTTGTACTAAGAGCACTCACACTCACGGTCTGTGGATTTTTATATATGTATATATATATATATATATATATATATATATATATATATATGTATATATGTATATATATATATATATATATATATATATATATATGTATATATATATATATATATTTATATATAGACGATACTAGGATTTTTGTGATGAAAAAGAGTCACGGCCGTGTGGAGGGAGTAGAAGGCATGTCGCGTGGTGAGAGGCAGTATATTGTTAAAGTTGTTCCGGATAGAATTCAGTTTTTTTGTTTGATAAAATAAAATTTGTTTAAATAAATAATACATTCACACAGACACAACTTGTCTGCAGTATCTAAGTCGGCTTAATTCGCCACACCTGGCTAATGACTCGGCCGCAAGCTGCCAAAAAGAATACAATAACAATAGGCAAATTTCTAATCACAAAGTAAACAAAAGAAGACGGTCATAAAAGAGTTTCAATTTTATAAGCTCAAACGTCGACGGGTAATAAATGTGCTTTGTTTACAGATATGCAGTTGACCCAAATTGTAAAAATAATATTAACTTGAAGTTTTACGGGAAAGTTTTCCAATTGGACATGTACATTAACAATCTGCCCGGAAAGTTAAGTTAAAATTTTGTTGCAATTCTTGTCCGTTGCCATTTGTTTTTCCACTTGTCCTTTGAAGATAACTTCAAAGGACAGTTTAGTTGGTTGACATAGATTGTTAAACCGCCATCAGCGGGTCATCATTGCGTCGTGAGTAAATTGCAGGGCGCACCAGAGGCAGTAGAGGTTGACGGTAGGCGTTGCTAGGTGGTAGATCGCTCCTCCTTACGCCCTGGATGAGAACAGCGGTGGACCGGGAGGTAACCGATATTTTATTCGCGACCTTATTTTTAAGATTTCTCGTTTTCCAGATAGAATTTAGGCCTTATGTTGTCCATTTTGCACTAATATTTTCTTAAATTTTCGCGACTTGTATACATAATAAAACGACGTTTCAACGGTTTTAAGCGCGTTAATTTATTAATTACATTACAATTATTTATATAATAAATTACCGCACTGAAAACCGTTAATACCTAGTTTTATTATGTACACAAGTCGCGAAAACTTAAGAAAATATTATGCGAACAAGTACGGTCTGGAAATCGCAATTAAAATAAATTACCGCGCTTAAAACCTTTAAAACTTATTTTTATTACATTTCGCACTAGTTAGTTGGCGAAACTACACCATTCCCTATAACCGTCGGAGTGCACGAGGGGTCTGTCCTCAGTCCGTTTCTGTTCAGCGTGATATTAGACGAAGTGTCCAGCAACATCAGAGACCGACATGAGCAACCACCATGGTTGCTTATGTATGCGGACAACATCGCGCTGGCAGATGCGGATAGGGCCCGCCTGGTGCGACGTGTGAATGCGTGCAAGGAGTCGCTTGAGAACGGCGGTCTAAAACTAAGTGTGGCGAAGACGGTGTACTTGGCTTGCAACGTTGCGGATCCCACGTCCGTGCGCATAGACGAAGATACGGCCGAGCGCACGGACCAGTTTAAGTACCTGGGGTCAAGGCCCGAATATTAGCAGCTTGGGCCAAGTGGCGTGAGGTGACAGGTGTCATTTGCGACCCCAAAATGCCGGTTAAGTTAAAAGGACAGGTCTATAAATCCATTATTAGACCTGTTCTTTTATATGGCAGTGAAGCGTGGCCTGTACTTGGGCGACACAAGTAGGAGCTGCGTGTCACGGAAATGAATATGCTTCGGTGGATGTGTGGAGTCACGCGAAAGGATCGCGTCAGGAACTCCCGCATCCGCGGCAGCCTTCATGTCCGTGACATAGCAGACAAACTGCAGGAGAGACGCTTACGCTGGTACGGCCACGTTTTACGGAAACCGGCTAGTTACGTGGGGAACAAATGTCTAGCCATGCCGCCTCCGCCAGGACCCGGTCGAAGGGGTAGGCCCAAGAAATGCTGGCTTGACATTGTGAGGGATGACATGCGTACCAACGGTCTCAACACAAGGGATGCCGAAGATCGCGCGAAGTGGAGAAGAAAAAGTAGGAAAGCGGACCCTGGGCGTCGAAGTGATCGCTCCGAACGCAACCGGGATTTAACGCTCGGATGATGATGATTTTGCACTAGTTAAAATAAATCGTTTTTTATAAAGTCATATCTCAACTCATTAAATTTCTTAGGCCCAAAAGTGTCTCCTTTTTAATTATTTTTAGCGTTTTGAATTCACAGACAACTTAAATATTATTGTCTGGTATAAATTAGTCAGCAAGTCAACAATGTCTGAGGCGTTGCGAAACACTTATTAGCTACGCGTTGGTTAAATCGAGACAGCGTATTTTCTTTCCCACGAAGATGGTACATTATTAGTTTTAAGATATTGTCGCACTCAAAGTTAGATAACAATCCATTAAACATTAAGTGTATATCACCATATTTCTCGCTTTGTTATTTTATTTAAATATTAGGATATACACGCGATTTCGTCCACGCAACTTGAAATTCCCGCGAGAATCCCAGGCACATAGGACCGCAGCATTAAAAAAAATCCCGCCGGATTTCCAGGGTGTAAAATCATACGTTTTATTACAAAAAATTTGCTATAGATCCGTGAAAAAATATCATTACAATTGGTTTTTTTTTAATTGGCCTTTTTTTAAATAATTACTGGAAGAAGTCGAGCGGGATTCCCAGGATAAAAGTAGCAGATTTTAAGTCTATGAATTTGCTGTCAATCAACAAAAACTGCATTAAAATCGGCCGAGTAATTTTTACGTGAATCCCGAACAAACAGACAAGAAGATCGTGTTTTGACCGTTTTTCAATAGTTTATTTTTTAAATAGCTTCAATGTACAAACATGATAAGTTTAGAATTTTATAATATTATATATATTTCTCTCTCACTTAAGAAAGAGAAATAAAACCATAGCATCTTCTAATGTTGCTTATGACCATAGACATCATAACTCTCCTAGACAGATCGTCCGCTTGGACCATTTCCGTATTAAAGGCAAGTTGTTTTCGAAAAACCTTCCTTGACATTTATAACTTGTTAAACAAGAAATTGTTGATATAAGAAATATTTTGAACGTTTACATACGTTATAAATTGTATATTATTTTTATGACGCGTGTTTTGGCCTATGTTGTTGTAATAAGTTCTTGGGCGTTGGCCAAACCGTTACAGTATGGCGAAACAAAAAACTATCGAAATGGTATTTACTAATATTTTTCACAAATAGAATTAGTTTAGCAAAATTGGGTCATTATGGTCTTACGGTCTTATGCCAAAAGCATGGTTTGTACTGAAAATCCTGCGTTGCGTTGTGTCGGATATAATTCCGGCACAACAATATGCTGAGTGCAAACCTTGTTAGCTGAAAATGCGGCGTACAAATTCTCAATCTACGCTGTGTGTATAATAATGTATAAGGAATGTAATTACGTCGCTATTACTTCAAATAAATTCTTTCTTTCTTGATTGTTGTGTGTGGTTTCAATCTTACTATTAATTAGGGTTGCCAACCATACTTTATAATCCTACTTTATTTCTGAGAATTAATCATTATACTTTATACTCTTGCATGCCAACAAAGTATGTGAAAATACTTCACTTCTAACCTTTAGTGTGATGCGAAAAACAAAACACTCATTATGGGTACTTAACTATTTAACGCTAAAAATATTAGATGTCAGATGTGGTGTGCATGTGACAGGACAGATGACATCCTGACACTTGTCATACATGTCACTATCGACTAAATTGTACAAAAATAGTCCGTTGGTTGTTGTTGGTTTTGTTTATAATTGAAGAATCAGATAAAACTGTTAGCATGTGCTGAAAGCACACAAAAATACATTTTTAAGGCAATAAAAACATTAAATTTGAAAAATACGTTTTTTTCTTCCTATTACTTTATTTTATTCCTATTCAAACCATTTTACACGTTTTTTCGTCAAAAAAAGTTGGCAACCCTACTATTAATACGCCGTCCCACAAAAAAAGTGGTCTGTACTTTTGACCAGGCCTTTCTATCTATTCTTATGTATTTAGATGTGCTGAATCCGAATTTGGAGTCAGTTTGGTCGCTACACCATCAAAATTTTGAGTAAATTTGGTGTTTTTTTTTTATGGAACTAGATGAAGTATGATTTTTAATAATAAAACTTAAATCAATTACAATTAAATTGCAAAAAGCCCCTGAAAGTTGCTAAAAATTACAGTTATATGATTTAAAAAATAGCAATTTATTCCAAATTTTGAGGGTATAGCGATCAAACTGAGCACCCCGCTTTATAATTATTTGAATTATCCACAAAAAAAATTCATGGTCATTCTAACAGAGATGCGTATTAGTGTAATTTTACCGTATTTTAATTTTTGATTTTTTTTTTATTGCGTGATTTCAGCAGACAGGCAGACGGCCCACTTGATGAAAGCGGTTACCATCGCCTATGGACATTTGCAACACCAAAGGTGATATAAATGCGCTGCTGCTCTCTTAATGGAGATTGGAACCTGGTTACTAACACAACTCAAGGTTGTTATGGAGACATACTTTAAAGCAGGAGTGGTAGCCATCCAGTCGGGCAAATGCCCTACCACCTGGCTGTGGGTTGTTTTGTCGCCTCTTACGGACAGGCCGCCCGGCCGCAGGAGATTGTATTCTTTCTCTGTTCCTGCACGGATAACTTAATATACTACGTATACATACATATTCGTATACCATAATAACAAAAATGTCATTATTATTGACAGTTTGCCAGTTTTGCTATGATTTTATTTAGCTTAAATTTGAATAAAACTATTGTTTATTAACTAACTAACAAATAAAAATAGCAAGTTAAATAAAAGCTTGTAATAAAAAAATGGAAATTTATTTCTACCAGGGAACTCATTATGTGCAAGAACCACCACACATCTAGCCGGTTTGACTAGACCTAAACTACTTATGAAGTTTTGTTTTCAAATACAATTTTTCCTTAAGCAGGCAACAAGGTTTTTTATTTTGTATCTACATAATATGTATATAATTAATTAAACAACATTCAACTTGTAAAAAAATCGCGTTTTCCACTGGCTTACAAACACGTCCCTCACATTGTTGTAACGGTAGAACATGTGGATTATATCACGCAAATTGCATTTTTGAGAAATACCGTCAAAGTATAAAAATTTCTAGTAAAAAACAAATTGACTCCAAGAATAGCTAAAAAGCAAAAAATAAATATTTTGTACCACATCTACAAGTCGGTGCGAAGCAAGAATTTAAGTAAGAGTTATGTTAGATTAGGTTTGTGAAATATGCCTTTTTAGCTGTCACAAGAACTGACGCGATAAGAAAGAATAATATTTTTTCTATAATTTGATGATCCCATTTATAATAATTGTTATTATTATAAATGGGATTCATTTATTTCAGAAAATTGAGTATTTCCATTTTATCTAAGTTCAAATTAATTCACGGCACAACAATTAAAGGCATTATACCCGCGTCACTATAATTAGTACCTATAGTCTACTCCACGGCGTCAAAAGGACATGTGTACCAATCACTTGAAGTCCATCCACCAGGCCGCGAGGCGGCAGAAAACAAACAAGCTCATGTGCAGTTGTACCCATTTATCATTATAAAAAATATTAATACGTGAAGCAAAAACTTGTACCCATTTTTAGGAAAATTGCGCAGACTTAAGAGTATGAAATTTCGCACACTTAGTTTATATAGAGAAGAAGCGACCAATGCTAATATCTTTTTAAAATTATGCATAAATTAAAAAAACAAAAAGAAACACGCTTTCATAAAAAATCCAACTAAAAAACAGAAAATAAAATTTAATAAATTTGGTTTCTGATGAATGGGGTCTTACCGTGGAGTGCAAAAAAGAAAAAGCGTGGGTGTATTATAATATCTTAAAAAGCGCTTTGAATACACCCCACGCTTTTTCTTTTTTGCACTCCACGGTAAGACCCCATTCATCAGAAACCAAATTTATTAAATTTTATTTTCTGTTTTTTAGTTGGATTTTTTATGAAAGCGTGTTTTTTTAAACTATTATTTATTTTTCATTTTTTAGTTGAATTTTTTTTTAATGTTTTTAAATACAAGCTTTTGAGATCCTGCATATCATGTAGCAGCAGAGTGCTAGCCAAGACAAGTAAAACGAGCCCATACACGACGGGTCTATCTTGTTTAGTACAGGAGTTCCTATGGCCACCTTCCGATTCCATCATCAGATTAGCTCCATGGTACCATATTATTGCATTGTCATCGACCTTTGACAGGTGTGCAAAGTTTGAATTAAATCTGATCGTTTAAAGTAGGACAAAATCGAGCTCAAAGGGTCGGTTACAAACATACATACACACATACAGGTGAAGCTAATAAAAGCGTGTTAAAAATACATTAAATCAATAAAAAAAAACATTACATACACTACCTACATATATTTGATACACACGCATATAATTATACTCTTTTGTTTATTTGTTAAAATCAAATTAACAGTGTAGCCTTGGCGAAATCTGTGACTATAGTATAGTTTTTGATAACAGAACTTTAATAATATTCAAACTTATAATTTAAATGAATTATGGTTGAATTTCGACCACTGGGCGACCTTTACTATGTGTAAATAGTATAATTACTAGTAATATAGTAGTATTTTAATATTTGTTTTTATGATTTTTAACGCGATGCTTGCAAACAGGCAGACAGTCCAGCTTATGGTAAGTGGTCACCGTGTCCTGTATAAGATGGCAACACCAAAGGCGAAACCAATTCGTTGCCACCCTTTAGAATTGTATAGAGAAGATGGAGAAATTATAATTTTATACTTTTATGGGTTTTTATGCATTTATAAAATTAAATGATCTAACTTTATGTCTTTGAAGACCACGGGCCATAAAAGTGGCCCCGGCTTTTGGAAGGCCGTGGGGCCATGGAAAGGCCAATACGCAGAGGCCTCTTGACAAATTTAATATAAGTGTGGCGTGACAGTGACCGGCGATTATGCCTGTCTAACATATAAAAATGCAACCAAGGACAAGCCCGGTCAGTGTAGGACTATTACGGTAAATGATAACAAAAAGTCCCGAGCTATTAGGGTGAACTGCTAGTGGTACCAGGGGTCTGTGAATATCGGGACTATGGCGTCTGCCTGTCGCAATGTTCGGGGAACATGGAGAAATGACCAGACGATGATTTGCCAATCCCTGCATGGGCCCCAAAAAATGTGGAACAATATTGGCAAGGGACAATGTGGGTGTGAGTGGCTAAGTGGTGTTGAGCTCTAGCGATGTTCACTCCGTGCCGGCTGGCCAAGGCAACCAAGGAGGCGGGAGCCTTGCCTTGGCCCCCAGAGTCTGGTCCGAGGTGTTGCTACTCACCTAAGGCTTCGCCATAAAGCACCCTTGGGATAAGTTTTTATTATTATTGTATATAATTCTTCTTTGGTATCTTTGAACATGAACCTACTCGTATTTATATTTATTATTTATTTATTTTATGAATTAACTATTAAAAAGTAAATTTATAATATAGATAAAACTATACTATTAATAAATCCCTAACAAATATATACCTACACTAAAAAGCAAAGAATTGTTAATTATTAATTCACAAATTTATAATCACTTATTTTATTGTGTTTATTTATATACTTTTTAATGGGGTTTCTACTCTTTTATACATTTAAATATTTCTATTATTATTAGTAACTATGTTTTGTTTACATTAATAACACGGTTTTATTTATATTTTATATTTATTTGTTAATTATTTTATTATATTTTAATTTGTACTTTTAAACAAGGTTATGATTTTATAGATTTTTTTATTCTATTATTTTTACTATGGATAATTGTGTTATATTATCTTTTTATTTACTATTATTTATATTTATTAGTTACTTATTTTATAATGTCTATTTTTATACTTATTAATGCGTTTTCTATGAATTTATAAAAAAAAATATTTTTAGTTATTATCAATACATTTTTTTATTATCTTAAACTCACTTATCACTTTCACTCACTATTTGATTTACTTACTAATCAACTCATCATACAACACTTTTGTTAATAAAAATCGAAAAGTCCTTAAAAATATTAAGTATCACTTCCATAAATATTAAAAATATCAAATTACCAAATACATCTTGTTTTCCCCACACCCCACTGTTGGATAACCGCTTTGGTAATCCCACACACACTGGTGACTCTCTGTTACATATTTACCTTTATATACGACGAAAACTTGTCTTTGGGCATCTCAAGTTTTTTGCAAAGTTATTTACGTACATATTTTCCTACAACTCTATTTCTTGTAGCTCTTAACAGAATCATTTTAAAGTTGATTTTATTATGTATTTATATTTCAAAATGTCATTGATAAGTTTGTTATGATCTTAAGTTCTGTGAGCTTTTATTATTTTTTATTTGCGGCTGAATTTACGATATTTTGATACGTAGTTCTTATTTCTAATGTGATAAGGTTCATTTTTGAATCGTTTTATTTATCAATAGTATTATAATTTTTGTATTGGCTGTATTATCGCAGCTTGGTATGTTTGATGAGCATGTAAGTATAAAGAGACACCATACGCTTTTCTAGGTTTACTAGTGCAAAGCTAAAAATATATAGTACATATATCTCTACAAAATAGCCAGCGATAACAAGTTCCTTACTTCAGTACTCAGAGTTGGATGACCCATTAACATTAATTGGAGAAAAAATGTGTTTTTTGTTTTCCTATTTTATTTCAATTTTAGTTTCCCGCATTAGTAATGTATAAATCTGTCTATAATATTGTTACAACTTAGGATTTGACAAATACAAATTCTGTAAAAAACACATTTTATTACATGTCGGCATTTGAACCAATTGTAATTCTTTATGACCGTCTTTTTTTGTTTACTTATTTATTGGCATACGTTTCTAGAGAACAGCCTATTGTTCTATTGTTTACGGCTGCTTGCGACTGAATCATTAGCCAAATGTTACGGATTATGTCAACTACGATACGGGCACATTTGTATTTGTGAGATATAAAACGACGGCCTGATGGAGAGAGGGGGCAGTCAAGCTACAGCTACGATACGAGCGCGACGTGTGTACAATCGGGAATCTAATAGTACGGACATTGCGCGTTTTATTGAATTAAGACCTTCTACATTACGTTTGGATTTTTTGTGTTCTGTTATATTTGTACCTGTGTTATACATGTTTGTATGATTTTAATAAACTCAATAGTAATTCTAACGGCACTTTAATTGGAGTCCCGTTAAACTCGTAACAATATTGTAAAAATGTAGTCTTTTATATCTTACATTTTTGTGTCTGGTTGTGTGTTCGGGATTCACGTAAAAACTACTGGGCCGATTTTGATGCGTTTTCCGCCGAACGGCCTTAAATCCTCGGACTAATAATCTGCGATACATTATGTCCCGACAATCCTACGGGATTTTTCTTTCTTCTTGGAAGAGGGTTAGAGTGGTCAGGTCGAAAAAAATTGATCCTGTTGCAAAATTTTCACTCGCCGATAAAATCTTTAGTAAACAATTGTAGTTATGTATGCCTTTAATAACAATACTTATACCGAGATTTCACAAAATAGTTTATGTACTATTTAAGACTATAATTTATATCTGAGCCAAATTTCATCCAGATCCATTCAACCGTTCTGGCGTGATTGAGCAACAAACATCAATCAAAACTTTCGCATTTATAATACTGTTACAACTCAGTTTCCAACAGAAACAAAATCCACCTGCATATCTGTAAAAACACATTTTATTACCTGTCGGCATTTGAACTGATTGTAATTCTTCTATGATCGTCTTCTTTTGTTTACTTATTGGCATACGTTTCTAGAGAACAGCCCATTGTTTTATTTTACCCGTTTATGGCCGCTTGCGGCCGAGCCAGGTGTTTCGGATTACGTCGACTACGATACGAGCAAATTTGTATTCGTGAGGTATAAAACGACGGCCTGATGAGAGGGGACAGTCAAGAGAGAACCACGATCAAGGCGTGACGTGTGTACAATCGGGAATCTAGTAGCTTTATAATATTAGTATAGATATCTGTGCCAAATTACATCTGTTCAGCCGTTCTGGTGTGATTGAGCATCAAACATCCATACAAACATTCGCAATCTCTATATCTTTATAATAACAATAATATTTGTTATAAACGAGAAAGTTTGTAAGAATGTATGGATGTATGTTTGTTACTCTTTCACGCAAAAACTACTGAATTGATTTTGACGAAGCTTTACAATCTATACATATTATAATAAAACTGTAGAGGTCAAATTTCTGTACAATGAAAAAAAGTCAGGGGGATGTAAGAAGGGAAATAGAACTAATTTAATTTTTTTCAATTTTTTGTTTATTTGTTTGTGTGTATAGGCTAGTCTCCGAAACGACTGGACCGATTTAAATGATTTTTTTTATGGTGGTAGCTTATATCCGTGGTCAACATATACACATTGATTCCGCAAAATTAAAGATTTCCCGCAGGATAGTTAAAAAACCGCACCACACGGTCGAAATCACGGGCATCAGCTAGTAATATATATAACTTACACATCAGAACAACATAGGCTATAATTTATAAAGATATAGTGTGAATTATCCAAAATATAACGACTTTCCATCACCACGCGGGTGGAACCGCGGGCGCAGCTAGTTTTCTACTAGTATCTTCCTTTAAACTTCTCTAAGTGCAATACATTAATTATTAATTAATTAATTAGTCACAAAGTAAAGTAATAAAAAATAAACAGTAAAAACCAGCACACAAAAGATGTATAAATAAAAATTAATCATAAAAATGTACAACGACAGAACTACTGCGCCAAATTGCATAATTATTTTTTTGTTGTGTTTCCCATAACGTTGTTTGAACAAAAGAAAATATAAAAAAATCTACTAATATATTTTTTATAGCTATGTTTGTGTGATTGTCCTCGATGCGTTCCTAAACTATTGACCAGGTTTTTATGAAACTGGTATAGTGTATTCTGAGGACGCCCGAAAGGGTTTCTAGATTAAAATATTTTTATACATATATTATGTATAGATGACATAATATATCTATAAAAATAGTATTGTATGTTCGTCCTGTATGTGTTCCTAAACCATCGATCAGCTCCTGGTAAGTTTGGTAGGCTGTTCTGAGAACGCCCGCCCGCAAGGGTTTCGGACCTAAAAAAATCTATCTTCTATATTTATGTATATATTTTTTCTTTGTGTATGTCAATTATTATTATCATTGAACTGCCCCTAGACTGCTGCACCAATTTTGATGATTTTGTGTGTGTGTGTTTGAGTAGATCTGGGATGGTTTACATTCACAAATGGCACCGCAATCGAGTTCTTGATTTTTATTCTTGAAAGTCAGTACAACGTCTGACGGGTGGGTATACAGCTAGTATGGCATAAAACCAAATATCTTATTTGTACGGATGCTTGCCTTTTATGTATTTCATTTATTTTAATTGGCTTGATTTTATTTAAAGGTTAATTGTATTTTAGTGATCATTTGAAGACATTTAAAATAAATAAAGTAAGAATGACTTAGGACTTACTTAAGTCATACTTGCTTTATTTATTTTGCAATTCTATCTATCTTTGAATTAAGAGCTATGTGTGCTCTTGTCGGTGGAGCCTCCTCCAATCTTCTCTATTATGGGCCAGTTGTTTTACTTGTATTTAATACACGACACCCACTTTTTCTTTTATTTGATCCATGAATGCTCGCCTTGGTCTTTCCTTCCCTCTCCTTGCTTCCACTTTACCTTCGATTAACGTGCATAAGAATATGTCGTGTCGTAGCAAATGGCCAAAATCTTCCCCCTTATTTCGTTTTTAAAATGGCTTTATTTTGCAATTATTGCAAGATAAATAAAGTAGTATAAAGAAGAATATCCATACCCATCCATAACGAGTTTCTGCCCATCCAAAGGTTGTCTGGAAGAAATCGCTCCCAGCGGTAAGACCATCCATTGTAGGTACTTATCATTATGATTGTATGTGCGAATTTATTTTGTAACATTGTATGCAATAAAGTATTGAGGGTAGAACTTTCCTGCAGCGTAAACCGGTCGCAAGACTTTTGGAAAAAGGTAGAACATTCTGGAAGGAAAAGACAAGGACGGATATATTTTAGAAAGGGATAGACAATGAACAAAAGACAGCAATAGATAGATGTTAGAAAGGGATAGACGATGAACGAAAGACAGTGATAGATAGATTTTAGAAAGGGATAGATGTACAAACGAAAGTTCCCGAACAGAAGGTTCGGGAAAGAAGAGACAGAGATAGATAGATGGATTCCAGAAAATTCTTCCGGGTATATAAACAGCGTAAGGCGCGCCTACCGAGCAGTTTAGAGTTGATTTCAGTTCAAGACGGTGAAGCGACAAGAAAGAGTTGGAAGAGGAATTTAATACAAGACACTGAGGAGTTTAGTGGTGATTTTAATGACAAGTTGAGTGGTCAGTTAAGTGAAGGAGGAGTGTAGCGTGGTTCAAGAGACGAACCGTAAGCGAGCTACACGCGGCAATATCGGAGGTGAGCACTGCAATAGCCGGAGGTGGTCTACGCAATGTCGTCGACGGTATTGTGAGCGAGACACTTGTCGTCGGGACTGTGCATCGCTAGTCGTGCGAATAGGGGCAACCCTGCAGAGAGGTATTGCGTGCGACTGAGTAAGTCAATAAAAGCGTTTAATTAAAAACTGGTGTTTTCTTCCAATCCATAAGAGCGTACCCCCTGTTTTTTATATTAACCCCTAATTACGCTCGCACGTAACAGTATATTCTATTCTATTCTAATATTTTAAGATAAAATTGACAACGGATCAAGGTTATATGTGCCATAATATTGCAATTTATGTCAAGTTATTATTAACTGCTAATTGAGAAATAAAATCTATAATTCCCGCCTACGCTATCACGTATTATGTTGACGACGTGATTGATATGTATGAACTAAAGTTTTTTTTATAGAAGTATAGCTTCGATATTGACCATAACCTTGCCGGTGTGAAGCGAATATATAATATGGAAGATAATGGAGCTCGCTCACCTAGAAGGTGACACACACGGGAGTAGAAGACACCCAAGTTGTAAGTGATGAGAACGACGTTTAGCAATGAACAGTGCCTTATAATATGTTACTGAAAAAATATATTTATTTATACTGTTACACCCTAGGTGCTGAAAAATTGCACGTACAGATTTGTAGAAGCACATTATTACTCGTTGTAACTACATTTGAACTATTTGAAACTATTGTAATTCTTTTATGATTTTCTTCTTTTGTTTACTTATTTATTGGCATACGTTTTTAGAGAACAGCGTATTGTTCTATTGTTTATGGCCGCTTGCGGCTGAATCATTAGCCAGGTGTTACGGATATAAATTACAAGCTGATTCTAGGAAATTCGGTGCTCGTTGCCGAGCACATTGCGTTTGTGCAGTATAAAATGATGGCCTGATTGAGGGAGGGGGGCAGTCGAGCGAGAACCACGATCAAAGCGAGACGTGTGTACTACAATCGGCAATCTAATAGTGATGGACTTTGCGCGTTTTATTGAATTAAGATCTTCTGCATTACGTTTGGACTTATTGTGTTTGGTTATATTTGTATCTGTGTTATACGTGTTTGTATAGTTCTAATAAACTCTATGGTAATTATGACGGTATTTTAATTCGAGTCTCGCAACTCGTAACAATACTTACATTATAAAGAGGTAAAGTTTGTGAATTTATTTGTAGGAAGTAATCTCTTTCGATTTTGAAAATTCTTACATCAGTAGTAGAAAGCTACGCTATTTCTTAGTGACATAGGCTATATATTTGATTTGCGTGCAAGCGTGCTTCTGTGCGTAGGTGCGCATTATTTTATGATGATCAGCGAAGTGGGCACGGGACACTCGACTAGACTTTCATAGTTAAAAAAAATTCAATCAGAGACAATAAGAATATAACTGAAATAGGTAGGTATCGATATTAATCTTTTATTGCGTATATAGATTATTTAGGTAGTTAATAGCATAGATCATTTCTGGACAATCATTATAACCAGTTCTTTGTTTGGTGAGTTTCAAAATGGATAGGTGTAATATTTGGCTTTACTTTGAAAATGACCGCTTTATCGTCAGCAAACTACTGATCACTGCAGAACGCCTCTCCAAGTATGCGTCACATATACCGGTCTGCATAAAGCTAAAAGGACAGATCTACAAATCTATCAGCAGACTGTGCTTTAGCAACACAAGAACTGCGAGTCATGTAGATGAATATATTGCAGTGGGTGTGACGAGTCACGCCAGAAGACTGCATTAGAAGTTCCGGCATTCGCGGCAATCTTCAGACAAAATACAAGAGAGTCGCTTCCATTCGTACGGCCACGTTTTACAAAGACGGGTTATTTATGTAAAGTGTCTAGTTTTGTTGCCTCCGCCAGGCTCCGTTGGAAGGGGTAGATCCAAGAAATGCTACCTTGATATCGTGAGGTATACTATATGTAGTAATGGTCTCACGACAAGGGAATCTGGAGATTAAGACAAGGTTTAGACATATAGTTTTAACGATTATTTTATTTTAACCATCATTTGAATATCTATGCACACCAGCGTTAATGGTTTAATTGTCTGTTGCCCTAAATAAATTCAAAACGAAAAGAGAAAAAAGGACCCAAAAAAAAACCACTGCAATCACCGTACTCCTGTCAAAGTAATTATTGGCTGATCCGGAAATCGATGCAGGTAATTACTGTATAATGAATACAAAATATTTCATAATTAAATCTGTAAATTCCCTGGCTACTTTACAAATAAAAGTCTATCAAATAGCGGAGATGCCAGTTTTAGTATTCCTTTAGTTTCGATAGGACTTCTTTTACGGCGCCCGGGCTTCGAAACGAATGATAGCAACTGGGTTTTAAAGCTCTACCTTACGGAGAACACCATCCAGCAATAGCTGATGATCACAATCTATTAAATGTATATAAAAAACTCGAGCAACTCAGTGTCCAGGTACAACTAAAACATATACATCACAGAGTAATATTTTCTTAAGTTTTCGCGACTTGTACACATAATAAAACTACGTTTTAACGGTTTTAAGCGCGGTAATTTATTTGATTTAGGTTTATCCGACGTTTCGGCCGCTTTTCAGTGGCCGTGGTCACGGAAGACAAAGATGACATTTGTCAAACGTGTATTGTCAAAGTTTTTATTCAGCCTACCGCCAACTTGTTTATTTTAATTATTTAGTTTTAAATTTTCTTTATGGATATTATTTACTCTATGGGAGCCTAATCTAATTTACCACCGCTTCACAACATGTTGTGGCTTGAAGAGAAGAAGCGGCGCAAGAAACTCTTCAGCAAACATGCCTAGTTCTAAATTTTTTTTATATAATATTAAAATGAGTGGAAGGAAAAAATAAAAGAAATTATTAGTCAAGTTGGTTTGTTTCGTTGCACGCAGAAAGAGCTCACAGTGTCTTGAGGTCTGGCAGTTGGTTTTTTCTGGGTTTGGGTCTTAATAGTTTTGATGATTGGATCCCAAACAGGTGGTACCTGCCAACCATCTTCTCTATTGAAATTTGGGTGTTTTTTGATTTCAATAGCCTCACGCATCATTCTTGGTATGAAACGATTCTCTTTCGCGAGGATTTGTGGGTTATCGAATCTGATGTAATGGTTGGGTTTATCCAGCGTGGCAAACCAGAAATTAGCTTTTCTTGATGTGCTCATCCTAAGGAATTCTGACAATACTCTTGGCCATACGGTGTATAGGAAACCTACCCATACAGATAAATACCTTAATGGTTCGTCTCACCACCATCCTAGTCAGTTAGCTACCGTGGGCAAATCTTTGTTTCAGAGAGCACATAAAATCTGTGACGGGAACCACGTGGCTGGAGAGCTTCAGCATGTCAAGCGAGTCTTACAACGCAATCAGCTGAAGACTCCACACCAACGTCACAAAGGCCCCAAACCACCTTCAGTTGAGCGGTGCCCTGTTACCCTACCCTACATCAAGGGGGTCACAGACAGAATTGGTCACATCCTCAGGCGAGCTTCAATCAAAACATATTTCAAGCCGCATAAAAAGATAACCCAATTTTTGAGACCTGTGAAATGCAATATCCCACTCCAGGATGCAGGTGTTTACAAGCTCGATTGTGAATGTGGATTATCATACATTGGGCAAACAAAGAGGAGCATAAAAACACGGGTAAAAGAACACATTGCTGACATGAAACACACAAGGTCTACGAAGTCTGCGATCAGTGAACACACGCTGGATAAACCCAACCATTACATCAGATTCGATAACCCACAAATCCTCGCGAAAGAGAATCGTTTCATACCAAGAATGATGCGTGAGGCTATTGAAATCAAAAAACACCCAAATTTCAATAGAGAAGATGGTTGGCAGGTACCACCTGTTTGGGATCCAATCATCAAAACTATTAAGACCCAAACCCAGCAAAAACCAACTGCCAGACCTCAAGACACTGTGAGCTCTTTCTGCGTGCAACGAAACAAACCAACTTGACTAATAATTTCTTTTATTTTTACACGCTTTATATTAGCTTCACTTGTATGTCAGTCAGTATGTCTGTAACCGACCCCTAAATTTGACCGACTTCCCGTTTTCCGATTGAGCTGAAATTTTGCACGTATGTGTATATCGCGTGACAATGCAATAATATGGTACCATGGAGCTGATCTGATGATGGAGTCGGAAGGTGGCCATAGGAACTCCTGTACTAAACAAGATAGACCCTTCGTGTTTGGGCCCGTATGTTTATATCGCGTGACAATGCAATAATATGGTACCATGGAGCTGATCTGATGATGGAGTCGGAAGGTGGCCATAGGAACTCCTGTACTAAACAAGATAGACCCTTCGTGTTTGGGCTCGTATGTTTATATCGCGTGACAATACAATAATATGGTACCATGGAGCTGATCTGATGATGGAGTCGGAAGGTGGCCATAGGAACTCCTGTACTAAACAAGATAGACCCGTCGTGTTTGGGCTCGTTTTACTTGTCTTGGCTAGCACTCTGCTGCTACATGATATGCAGGATCTCAAAAGCTTGTATTTAAAAACATTTAAACAAAAATCAACTAAAAAACAAAAAATAAAATTTAATATAATAAAAAAAGCGTGGGGTGTATTCAATTAATAATATAATATCTTAAAAAGCGCTTTGAATACACCCCACGCTTTTTTTATTATATTAAATTTTATTTTTTGTTTTTTTAGTTGGATTTTTTATAAAAGCGTGTTTTTTTTAGTTTTTTTAAACTATTATTTATTTCCTTCCACTCATTTTAATATTATATAAAAAAAAATTAGAACTAGGCATGTTTGCTGAAGAGTTTCTTACGCCGCTTCTTCTCTTCAAGCCACAACATGTTGTGAAGCGGTGGTAAATTAGATTAGGCTCCCATAGAGTAAATAATATCCATAAAGAAAATTTAAAACTAAATAATTAAAATGAACAAGTTGGCGGTAGGCTGAATAAAAACTTTGACAATACACGTTTGACAAATGTCATCTTTGTCTTCCGTGACCACGGCCACTGAAAAGCGGCCGAAACGTCGGATAAACCTAAATCAAATAAATTACCGCGCTTAAAACCGTTAAAACGTAGTTTTATTACATCACAGAGTACTTTATATATACTGGATATACATGTTGACGGCGTTCAAGCAGTCGAAGTACGTGATAATTGTTTCAATATCTATTTTAAATGTAGCATTTGAGAATCCAAATGTCAAGAGAGCATGCTTAATATTCTGGCACCTTTGCAGTTTTTTATTGCTCGATGGATACTAGTGTCTTCTTCCGTCCTTTTTTTGTTTTTTACTTCTTTTTAACCGTTTAGTACCTACGAGAAATTTCCTCAGAATTTTGCATTACAAAATTTAAAATCTCGTGCCTAGAAGTTACTGGTAAGTCGTAAGATGACAAGGTACTACAATATATTGACATTTGTCATGTTCGCTACATGAATCTGCGAGAGCTAAGGAAGTTGATGACACCCTTTGTCAAAAACCGTCATATCGTAGAACTGAGGAAATACCTCAGCTGGGAGCTCATGGAGAAACATTCTTGAGAACAGTTGCGACTTACGTACATGAGCGAAGTGACTCAAGAAAATGAGCATGAACAACCAGCCAATGGAGAGTGGTGCGGTGGTAGCAAGAAGACGAAGGTACCATTCTGAACAGTTCCTTGGAACACTCTCCATTATAAAATCGGTAGAAAACGCAGACAGGCACGAAGTCTCTCTGAAGGCCACGCGTATCTAGACCAACTATGAGAATGGGGATCGTCGACATTAAATGTGAACGGCTCGACGTCGAATATAGTAAAAACTAACTTTAACCACTGACTAAGTCAGGTGCTGGCAACGCTGCTTCAAGAGCTGAAGATCTCAAGCGGCGCAAATATGGAACCCTAGAAAGGGGTTACATATTTGTGCCGTTTGGAGTTGAAACTTTAGGTACGTGGGCAAAGGGTTTCTTCAAAGTTTTAAGAAACTCTTTGATACCACCCGTGATCAGGAGTTTGGTTCGTATTTCGCGCAACAAATCAGCATTGCCATATAGCGTGGCAATGCAGCCAGCCTTCTGGGCACGCTTCCCTCTGGCAGCGATTTGTTACATCTATATATATATAAAAGAAAGTCGTGTTAGTTACACTATTTATAACTCAAGAACGGCTGTACCGATTTGGTTGAACATTGGTGTAGAATTAGCTTAGAATCAGGAGACGGACATAAGATACTTTTTATCCCGTTGGAATCGATAGGTGGCGCTGAGTACGGGTACTAGAATCCTCCTATTGACCTGGACCGATTTTGCTGATTTTGTTTTTGTGTGTTTGAGTGGGTTCCCGGATTGTTTAGTTTCGGAATTAGAACCGGTAGGTGGCGCTGAAATCGGATTATAGAATCCTCCTAATCACCTGGACCGATTTTATTTTTGTGTGTTTGATTGGGTCCCCAGATGGTTTGAATCCACAATTGGAACCGGTAGGTGGCGCTGGGATTAGGTCCTAGATTTTATTTTTTCAGAGCAGGACAACATCTGCTGGGGTCGGTAGTACTTTATATTAATTTATTTACAATTAGTTTATTTTAATATTTTCTTCTTTAGTTTCTAGTTATTATTGCTGTCAGAACTAATATTGATTATATTCATTACATGTATTTAATAATTTGTTGATACCAGAAAATATATTATGAATTCATTTCATTACCATTTTGAGTAACACTCAAATACTTAACCCATTTCGGACTATTCTATTACAACGTTGACACGTAATCGTACCATTCTGTCAACATACCAGACGGTGTTATGTAACTCCGTGTTAGAATCTTTGAAATCGATCACGTTCACATGACATACGGACAGAAACCTCTCAGTATGTCAGATTTATCTGTAAATCTGATTCATGAACCATGACGATGAAAAAACGAAAATAACTTTTATAGGCGACGACATAACGTTTATACATCCTAAGACTGTGAATGACAAAATTAATTCTATTTCAAAAATAGCACGATTGTATAGGTATTGTATTCAACTTTTAAAGAAATAGGCAAGTGTTTTTATGGGTTTTTTCCAGTTTTAGCCAACCGGACATGATTGTCTGAGTCAGATGCTTTTGTTTGTTTGATACAGACTAATTTATAAAGAAATTACCTAACTCCCTAATTGCAGGGTCTCTTATGCTAGGTTATATAATATTATTACTTATATAATATACTACTTACTACTATTGCATGATTGCAATAAAATAAATACAAGTTGGATATTGGAATATACGTAATAAAGAAAAACTTTGTATGCACTCTGCAAAAACAACTTTACTGTACAAGAGTATAGCATTGTTACGAGTTACGGGACTCGAATTGAAATGCCGCTGGAATTACTATAAAATTTATTACAACTATACAAACACGTATAACACTGATACAAATATAACTGGACGCAACCAGTACAAACGTGATGCACGTTTCAATAACACGCGCAAAGTCCGTCACTATATAGCTTATCGAAGGTACACACGTCTTGCTCGTATCGTAATCGTCTCTTGACTGCCTCACTCCTCCGTTCGGGCATTCCTTTTATCCTGTACAAATACAATACTATGTCTCGGCACAATATTTGACCGCATAACAATAATTTCCAAGAATCACACCTGGCTGGCTACCACAAAAGATTCCAATATACAATAGGCTGTTTTTCTAATTACAAATTTTAAACACAGAGTAAACAAAAGAAGTCCAAATGCGGGAAGGTAATAAAATGTGTTTCTACAGACGCAGGTGTGATTTTTTTTCTTTTGTCGGCATTTGGTCTTATAAGTATGCATGGCCCCAAACATGTCACCAACAACCGACATTGAAAACAAATGAATCCTTAATTATATAAATAGATGGATAACTTTTTATTGCACACCAAAGCAAACAAACAGAAGTAGAAAATTATATGAATGGCAGCCACTCTTAATCATATTTCTTTGCAATTTCGGTACATACTTTTATAGTGCCACACTGACTAGATACACCTAATTTCTACATTTTCCTCCACTCTGCTCCCTCGCCCGAGGGCCTTCAATGCGGGCTATCCTCTTGCATTGGTCGCGGCCGTTTACTCACGGCGCTGGAGGTTAACCAGGCTGACCCCGCAGAGGCTACGTCTTCTCTCATCCAAGGGGTCGTCATCCAGGTAGAGGTGGAGGATCGACGATGCTCAAGCCGAGAGGAGTCAGGGCCGTCCTCTCCGGATCCGGGTTGTAATCGGGCGTAGCCTGAAGTGTCAATCGATGACGATAGAGGCAGCGAGTACACGGCACGGCTAACCCGAGATGAGTCAGGGCCTGTACGATCCGCTCGTCACTTCTCGTGGTCAATTGGCAGGCCACTATCATGAGGAAGCGGGAAGTCAATATCAAAGACCAGTGTCTTCGTCTCTAGAATCAGATCCGGGTCGTGATTGGGTGCAGCCTGGATTTTTAATGTACGACGATAAAGGCGGCGGCTACACGGCACGCCTAACCCGAAGTGAGTCCGGGGCGATCTCTCGCCGCTCGTCACTTGTCGTGGGCAATTGGCTGGTCACTATCATGAGGAAGCGGGAAATTAATGGCAAATGGCGGTCTCGTCTGCGGACGGGTGCAGCCAGGATTGTCAATCCACGGCGGTAAAGAAAGCGTACGCACGGTGCCCCCTTGCGGCCATCCGCCTCTTCGTTCGACGTTCCCAGCCACGGGCGTACCACAGCTGGAAACGCCATCTATACCTTAACATTCCTTCCTCAACTCTTGTTATTACATAATCTTGGAATCCACATCGTTCTCTTATTACACTGTTCTTAACGCTAAAATAATGATGATACAACATTTATGTATGTAAAAAGGTTTGCGAGAAAAATCTACATAAGCTGGTAATCAGTAAACCACATATCATTGTAAAAATATAAAAACCGAACAATACAGCCTTCAATTTGTTTGACAGCAAAATTAATATCCAAAAGTGTTAAATACATAGAAAAAAAAATACTATTAAATCAACATTTTTGCTGTATTATCGATAACTATTACGTCATTTTCAAATCCTGGTTCGCAATATCATCTTTAGAAACACTTCTTTGTTTTTAAGAACAATACTAACGCTTGTGATGATGATCCTTCTAAATCAAGGCTTTTTAAAGCGCAAAGAATTAAAAAACACACACTACTCTTACATACGTTACAACTTACCATGTTATCGTTGCCTTTTGAGTTTTTTTAATAATATCTAGGCGCAGTTTAGAAAGTAATTCAGTACATTCACTTTACTTTCATCCTGGCAATCTCGCGGGAATTTTTCTCGGAATGATTTTAATGTTATTACTTTACATTAAACTTGTGATATTTTTTTATCCCGGGAGCAGTTTGAAGTTGTTCGGATGCACAATAATTAGCTGATGCCGACAGTTTTCATTAAAACGATCGCTTCCATTCTTTTTTTAAATGCTGCGATGCTTCGTGTTCCGGGAATCCTGCGGGATTCAAGTCAAGCGTGGATGAAATCGCGGGCATATGCTAGTATTAATATAAAAAGTAGGAGCGGAGTATAAATTTTATGACTGTGACTGAAGGTCTTAGTGGTTGAGCGGATTTGGGCATCCAATGGCTTAGCGTACTAGAACGCTATCCTAGAATCCTGCGGTCGATTCCTGGTATTGTGATATTTTTTATTTTTTTTATTGCATGAGTTCAGCAGCCAGGCACACGGCCCACTTGATGGAAAGCGGTTACCGTCACCTATGGACATTTGCAATGCCAAAGGTGCTACAAATGCGCTGCTGCTCTCTTAGGGAGACTGGAACCTGGTCTGAATGAGCTTGCCGTTATTTATTGTGCTCTGCGATTCTGAATTCGGCCGATTGTATACGTATGATATAACTAATAAATATAACTTGACTGTCGCGGTGTTGTGCACTCGGAATTCTTACCGGAAGGTCAAACGGTAAATAAAGTATATTATTTGAGCGTTACGCGGCCTTTACGAACGAATTTTTGTCCAAAAACTAAACAAACACAATCTACCTTATTCACCAGATAGACCTCCAGCCGACTATATTCTTTGTGCTAAACTCAAATTACCACTTCGTGGCACCCGTTTTCGTTCGGTAGAAGATATAAAGGGGAATTCGCGACGAGAACAAAACTACATTCCGAAAAATGCGTTAAAAAATATTTTGATTATTAGATTATTCGTTGGCGTAAGTGTATCGTTTCTGAAGGAGCATACTTTGAACACGATAAAATATATTTGAATAAATAACTAACATTAACTAACATCTTTTCCCGGCTTTTTGACAGAGTAGTATTTATAAGGGCTTATAGAATCTAAACAATTCTGTGTTAATACTGTAAGTAAATACACTGTGTTCGAATGGTGATTTATAGTACATAGATGGGAGTTTTTGGCGGGAACTGAAAGGTGATGTTGTGCTGTGCAGTTTTATTTTCTAAAAATGTGTAAAATTACTCTAAAATGAACAATAGTTGTAGGATATTGATAGTTTTTGAGTAGTGATTATGTGTTTTGTGAGAAATGTGAACTGTATAGTCAAATGTGGCCTTTTGAGTTGTCACAAGAACTCCGTTGAATGGCACTAGCTGATTACCTACAGTTCAGCTGTGCTACACATAGGCTTAAGAAAATGAAGAAACTAAATGTATATTATAAACTAAGATCTGGCTCAAAGGCCTAGTTGCCAAGCCATAAATATAATAAAATAGTACATAGATGTGTATAAGCTTCTTGACATAGATAGTCAACGGCAATCTGACATTTACATGTTTTTATTTACAATGAAGGAACGCCTATATTTTTTTAAATAAATTTTCATGTCTTTTAATTATTAGAATTTGAAATTCATATTTATTTTGTTGTATTTTATTATTTTATGGAAGGCAGGCACAGAAACGCCTTAATAACACATCATAAAGTAAGCCTTGAAATAAATTAAAATTCACATTACTTAAATATGGTTTCACATTAGGTCTGTAATTATTTATTAATTTAGACAAAACAACAGATAGCAATCAATAATTCATTTAAATAATATAGTTTGTAAATTATTACGTTTAGATTGGAATCCAAACGTGCTGACACATCAGTATTAAAATTATACTTTCGCAAACAAAATTATGTAAATAATGTCAGTAATAAGAAAGCATTAAACAAATTACTAAACAAGTAAAGAGGTATTATGTTTGAGCATAGACATTACCATTTTTTTAAAAGCCAAACGTTTTACATTAAATTTATCTATTTTTGAAGTAATTTTTTACGATGCGCGCGCACACCGTCACACGAAAAAGCTACACCATGAAGTTAGCTATAGTCAACATTTTAGTTTTTCAGGATGACCGAGTGCAGGATGGTGGTTGATCAACAACTCGTTGCGTAGCAACGAGTTGTTGATCAATAGATGGATTGTGAGACGAGTATTGTAATATTTCTATACTTTATTGTGTTTTAATTAATTAATATACGAGTTTGATGATTTATAAATCATTTATTTAGTATCCTATATGTATATATATATATATACCACGGCCACTGAAAAGCGGCCGAAATGTCGGATAAACCAAAATCAAATAAATTACCGCGCTTAAAACCGTTAAAACGTAGTTTTATTATGTATACAAGTCGCGAAAACTTAAGAAAATATTAAATGATGGTGTTCATCAGTAAAAAATCTTTACATGCACAAAAAGTTATACTAGTAAACAAGTTCAACAAAAAACCACAATACATGTTTAAAAATGTAATTATTTAGTGTAAACAACATTTTTTTAAATCAAAAATGCATAGCATAACATCTTTTTGCAAGTGGCCGCCATATTTTTAAATTGCTTTTGTTTTTACAAATTAATGAATGATCCATTATGATGTAATTAGATAATTAAGTAGAATGGATAATTATGAAGCCAATCCCAGGGTCGGATCTAGGGGGGCAAACTGAGCGGCCAGTTCAGAGGCAAATTCAATCTTCGCAGACAAATTCATACCCATTAACGCAACTTGACCAGTAAGACGTCCAGTACTTTAAGAACATAAATTACTTTTTTCGGGGCGCAGGCATAGGTTAAACGCGTATTTTACTCCCCTTAGAAAAAATGCAAGATCCGGTTAACAATGAAAAGGTAATCTAGGAAAACATATTATCTGACTGCTTACTCTCAAACGTCTTTCGTTATTTGTAAGCATTTTAGGATTTCTTAAGTACGTTTTCAAGAAGAATTAGCGACGTACATACATTGATGTCATGTGTCTTAAAAATAAATCATGTTTTGAGAATTTGTACCCAGTATTTTCAACAATCCGACACAAAGCTGATTTATAGCGCAAACATTCCTTTTCACGTAATACTAAGACGATCCGAATATTTTGTATATTAAATTGAAAAACTATGTAATTTTTAAATAATAATATATACTGTATATATTTGTCAATAATTTTATCCGAGCAGTAACGGAGAAAGAATACAATTTTCTGCGGCCTGTCGTATAACTTAGTAATAACTTTTGTTCATTTTAGAGCAATTTTACACATTTCTAGAAAATAAAAGTACACAGCACAATATCTCCTTTCAGTTCCCGCCAAAAACACCGGGCAAAGACTTCATGACCACTCACCCACAGCCCACAGATACAGTTTGGAATGGACATATACAGAAGTTAGGTAAGTACTGATTTGATTGAGACGATATTTTACGAAATGTTATTATATCATCAAATGATGATTAATTTATTTATAGTTCGTAATTTAAGAATTTTTCAAGATATTATCGGATCGACATGTTGATGGATCTGTTGGGGGTCATTGGCACAACCTTGACAACAGATTAATACTATGATATTTAAAAAAAAGTTGAAGTTCGTGTTTTACGCTGTTTATTAATAATCTTCCTTATATATAATAAAAAAAGGCGCATCGCGTCTGTCTGTCTGTCTGTATATCCACTAATCTTCGAAACCACGCAACAGATTTTTGAGTGGCTTTCACCACCTTACTAACTAATCTATCAAGGAAGGTTTATATTATGTTCTTTTGCCCACGGTTTTGCTTCGATATATAAAGACCTAAATCAATTTTTATGTAAGTAAAACAGATTTACCTATTATGGTACCCAATATTGCAATTTTAATTATGAAATAACTAGACATATTTTTAGGGTATAAAGTTTTGAAGAAAAATTCTTTCAAAAACTCTAGTTCTAAACAATAAAGCATTGGTAGCTTACGTTCAGTTCCTATATCTTATCAACCGTTCATTTGCTTTACTCAGTGCGTTCCATTAGTAGCTCACAATGCCCAAAATGCTCCGTTAGCCGTTCCACAAGGCGTCCTCGGACGTTGTGATTGTGACGAAAACGTCACTTATGACGTCATGATTTTCAATCACGCAGCGCTCATAACGACCCATGTTAAGAGGTGGGTCGAATAACCGTTCAGCAACTGGAACGGGAAAAATCGCGGTCGCGAACGTGGTCGTTGCGAGTATCTAATGGAACATAGCCACTATTGGTTAAAATTTGACATAAGTTATGTCAAAATTCAACCGATGGTAAACAAATGAATGGAATGTAAGATATAAGAACCGGCTATTAGCCGTCACCTGCAGGCATTACGTTAGCGAGTCATCCACCCATTAGTCAAAAAGCCAGCAAGTGGTTTTTTAGCCAGCTATTGAACCAACACTAGCCTGATGACTATAATTTTGGAATTTCGGTTGGTTACCCGTCACTAAATTCATCATAGTCCGTGTACTGGCCTATTTTGTTATAGGTACTACTTAAGTTCATGTCAAAAAATTAAACCACAAAATAACTCCGCAATCAATTACACTTTAGTGTCATTTGTTTTTAATTTAAAAAATTTTTTGTAACAGCAACATCCGTGTTAATTGAAAATACGTTTTGTTTAATAACAACTAACATCCTATTGTGCACTTGTCAAATATATTACAATATTGAAATTCAATTAATGGGATGAATAATGATTGCATCAAATAAACATTAAGCTTGTTAGTTATGGATTAATGAATTCCGGCATTTATTTGTAGGTATTAGGTACATAAAATCAGATTAACTTTTAGATGAAACCAAAAAATGATAAGTTCAAGGCGTAGACAGAGAATCCTATCTCTGTCTACGGTTCAAGGCGATATTGAAAAAACCTACCAAAACAATATCTAATTGTCAATGAAGCAAAGCGTTTTATCATTATTATTAATTTCAGTTTATGGCTTGGCAGCCAGGCCTTTAAGCCAGATCTTAGATTAGTATAGTTTCTTCATTTTCTTAAGCCTATGTATTGCACAGCTGAACTGCAGGTTATCAACTGAAGCCATTCAACGGAGTTCTTGTGACAACTCAAAACGCCACATTTGACTGTACAGTTCACAATTTTCACAAAAGCACATAATTACTACTCAAAAACTATCAATATCCTACAAATAGTTCATTTTAGAGTAATTTTACACATTTTTACAAAATAAAACTGCACAGCACAACATCAGCCTAGATATTTCAGCCTTTTAGTTCCCGCTGAAAACTCCCAGTGTTTTATTATATTTATTACTCCATAGAGTACATTAATATAGTAGGAGAAGGTACGGTCTCCTGTTATATTAATGTACCTATTCTCTGAGGTACTCTGTGGCGTTCAGGCACTTCTCCACAGAGTATATTAATACAGGATGGCGCAATAGAACGTGCATATTTAAAATATTGATTAAAAAATAAATACAAAAGGTATAGTTAAAATAAAACTGAGGTATTATTAAGAAATAACTGAAGTTTATTTTTTAAAAATAACATCGTCTAAATGATGACCCTCTCTACGACAACACTCCTCTAATCGCAAACGGAAGTTATTGAAAACTTTCTTCAGTAATGCTGGTGTAATTGCTGCCATTTCACCACGGATATTCTCCTTGAGCTGATCGATGTTTTTCGGATTATTGCTGTAGACTTTGTTCTTGAGGTATCCCTATAAAAAAAAGTCAGGAGGCGTCACGTCTGGACTACGTGGGGGCCATGGGATATCACCTCTTTTCGAAATCAGTCTGCCAGGGAACATCTGTTTCACAACCGCCATGGAGTCATTTGATGTGTGACAGGTAGCTCCGTCTTGTTGAAACCAAGTCCTAGAATTCACTATTCTTGAATTTTCAAGCTCTGGAGCCAAAAAACCTTCCAACATCGCAACATAGCGTTCGGTATTAACAGTGACGTTTTGCCCCCGCGCATTTTCAAAGAAAAACGGTCCAATTATTCCTCTACCAGAGATTGCTGCCCATTCTGTCACTTTAGGACTATGCAGTGGTTTCTGGTGCTTGAGTTTGGGATTCTCACTGTTCCAGTAACGACAATTTTGACGGTTTACGAACCCATTGATATGGAAGTGGGCCTCATCTGAGAAAAGGATATTGTCAAAATTGGAAAATCGATTAAGCATTTCATTAGCAAATGCGAGCCTTGCCCCGAAGTCAGACTCTTTCAATTCTTGTGTTAACTGCAGCTTGTAAGGATACAGTTTAAGATCCAAGTTTAAAATTCGTTGCAAACTTCGTCGCGATAAGTGTAAGACAGACGATCTCTTGCGAGTAGACATTTGTGGATCTCCTCGTACAGACTGCATAACTCTCTCAATATTGTCGTCGGTCCTAGATGTTCTTGGACGACCTTTTGCTTGTGGTTTAAACGTTGAACCAGTCTCTTCAAAACGCTGTACCCATATTTTAATTAAATTAGCACTCGGAGCTTCACTAATTTGCCGTAGTCCATATTCAGAACAATATAAACGCCTAGTAACGATGTATGAACGAGAGTTCTCGTAAAATGCGCGCACGCAAAATGCGCGACGCTTCCCGTCGAAGTGACTCATAGTGACTAAAACTCCATGAGCCCGCCTACGCAACGATGCAGGCTCCCCCCGCCCGCGCACTTTCTACCCCGCGAAAAAAGATGATGCAATATGCACGTTCTATTGCGCCACCCTGTATAATGAAAGACTTCTCTTAGCAGCAATGCCATCTGGGTCCCAAATTTGCTACTATATCCCTGACGATATAGGCTACGTTTCATTAGAGACTCACAACGACCACGTTCGCGACCGCTGTTTTTCCCGTTCCACTTGCTTGTCGGCGTTACAACCGTAAACCCATGTGGAACGGTTATTCGAAGCAGCTCTTGACATGGGTCGTTGTGAGCGTTGTGTGATCGGAAATGATGACGTCATTAGTAACGTTTTCGCCACGAACACAACGACCGCGGTCGCCTTGTGGAACCGCTAACGGAGCATTTTGGGCGTTGTGAGTTACTAGTGCAAGGCGCTGATAATGGTTGCTTTTGTATAATTTGTTTGTTATTTATTATTGCTGGAGTAAACAGACAGGTGTTAGCCAATCTACTAGATGGAAAGTAATTGTTATCGCCTATGGACATTTGCAACACCAAAATGCTACTAATTGGTTGCTTAAGAACTGGCAACATATTTGCTGCCATGCCAGCCTTTATGGACAGAATGGAACCTGGCCATTGATTGGTTTGTCAGGTAGTGATTGCTTATTTTGTCAAGATTTTAATGCTAGATTTAGAGCCCTGATATACACTATACAACCAATGAGACTTCAAGAAAAAGTAGACGAGTTACTGCCGGAAATCAAGTTAACTGCTCGCTTAATACATTACTTACTACTTAATAAAATTATTCGTTAAATCACTTACTAATTTTGAAATGCAGAGGCGCATTCAAGTTCGATTCGTAGGATAGTTAATTTCATAAAAGAATTGGCTGTAGTTTACTACGGTCTGTGTTCTACGTCTGTTTCTACGGTGGTTATAATAAATTATTTCCCATACCATAACAAAAGCATAACTTGCCGATGTATAATGTGTGTTAGTGTGCGGATTAAAAAATATTGCTAGAATATTTTTAATAAGGTCATTGTACTTTTTGCGTTAGTTCAGTATAACAAACGCAACCCAAAATACTAGCGCATTGAGTTAACTCAAAATTACGTTATGGTGCTGCAAAACATAAAATTACTTATGTACTAATTTCATCGTGTAATTTTCATTAAGCTAACTCAATGGCAGCTTACTGCGCTAGTCATTTGAGTAAAACGAAAACTGCACCATGGAGTAGTAAAATAATACGCACAAATCAGTTGTGGAGCATGCTAGTAGTTACTTGCATTTATTGGCTTTTAGTCCAGTGGCACATAAGTGGCAGTAAGCGTAGATAGAACAATATCACAGTCAACACAGTAGGTGTAGACAGACAACTAAACACCACAGTAATGCTGGTATCACACTGGCGCTGGCTGCGTAGTGACGTTCGCTGACTCACATTGCAAGCAAGACAGTGCCCAACTAACCACTGCGCAGTAGGTAAAGCTAGAAAAAGTGTCACGTAGAGTGCGCGTACATTAAACCTAGGCGCGGCCGTATTAAATTTTAGGCTTATGCGAATAAACTAGAGAATTAATTATAAGTAATTAACCGATTGTATATTAATTTTAGTCTTTAAAACATTAAATTAATTTTAGTTAAACGATGGAAACAAGATTTATGGGCTTTTGGGAATTATCTTGCGAGCAGTTAACTGAGTTAACTCATCGAGATGTTGATTCAGTTCAGTTAACAGTTCTCATATTAATTACCTACTTTTATTTGACATGGAGTTTTTGGCGGGAACTGAAAGGAGATACTAGGCTGTGCAGTTTTATTTTCTAAAAATGTGTAAAATTACTTTAAAATGAACAATAGTTGTAGGATATTGATAGTTTTTGAGTAGTAATTATGTGTTTTGTGAGAAATGTGAACGGTATAGTCAAATGTGGCCTTTGAATTGTCACAATAAGTCCGTTGAATGGCATTAGCTGATTACCTACAGTTCAGCTGTGCTACACACAATCTTATGAAAATGAAGAAACTATATTGTAAACTAGATCTGGCTTACAGGCCTAGTTGCCAAGCCATAAACCTATATAAATAATTTATTTGACATTTGAGTTGTAAGTTTGACAGCCAGCCAGCAGCCAGCAGTAGCCTACGAGGCTACCAGTGTCATAACAGTCAGTACAATTATTTTTTCTTAGAGATTTTTTGCGTTCTATTAGTAGGTACGTATTGCAGTAGATGTCACTGTTCTCAAATTGAACACCAAATGAAAGAAAATAATATGTTTCGTTATACGCAGTTGTTTTAATACTTGTTTAAGAAATATTTGATATGTTTTTATGTTTTCGCAAGCTATATCAGCTAATAAATATATTTTAAAGTTTGTAAATTCTATTCCTCACCTTTTTCAAATTATAAAGCTCTTTTTAACTTTAATTACTGGATTTTTGATGAATTGTCGATTTACCAAAAACTTATTTCAAAGATGTCAATTATGTCAAAACCAAAAAGACATTCCGATCGATACGAGTTAGACTCGTGAATGTATGTACTTTGTTTGTGTTTTGATTATTTTTCGACAACTTTGTTTGATTCCTGGACTCCGAAGACTTCACTTATCACGTTTACTAGTGTTCTGTGATCACGTTGGACTTACGCATGTACCCTGAACACCGATTTGCCTAACGATTTGTTCTCTGATGACTTGGATTATGGCTTCTTCTGAAAGAGCTTGTTGTGTGCCCAGATGCGGTAAAATTTGTAAGTAAATCATCGTAACGGCACCAGATTAGATGTGGATACATATGATGTTATGAAAATGTATGCATTTGAATATTTTAATAAAAGGAAACATAATAAATCACGCTACCGCTAAATTGTTGTTTTAATTACTAACAAATAAACATTTTTTGGAAAGGCTTTTGGGAATTGCAGGAGTTAAATTATTAACTCCCGCAATTTCCAAAAGTCTAATATAAAAATCAAAATAATACTAGACACCCTGGACGGTTTTCGCCGTTGAATAGTGTCGTATACCGATAGAGTGCGTTAGTATATACATTACGACTGTTGACTCTATACCAGTATATATAAAGTACTCTGTGGAGGCTACGAATCGAAATATCGAAGAAACGAGAATAATTATTGATCAAACATCACAATAAAAGGTATTATTTAGTGCTAGAGTGTAATAAAGTGATGGAAAAAGCTTTTGAAATTCAAAAGCATATTCGTGATAATGCTAAAACCTTCCAGACTTATTTGACAGACTTGCAAAATTGGGAAGTCGAGATGAAGCGCAAGGAAGCAGCTCTTAACGGACAATTTGAGCAGGTTTTGATCTATTTGCTGTATATATTTCGCATTTAGTTTGTGTAATGGGGTTTTCAGGAATTTAAAGTATGTTTCTGTAGATTTTTAGACCTAAATTTGTAATGTAAATCATAACCTGTTCAATATATACGAGTTGTTTTTTGTGAGAAACGTCTGTAACTTGTCTCTCATAGTATGTTTAAAATAGGATTTCGTATCTTTGGTTCACTTTATACACTTTTAGATAGATTTTATAGTTAATATCTAAGTTCTTTATTGTTATTGACTGCATTGTGTTTATAATTTGAAGGTTATAATGTAAATTACCTACTTAATAAAACAAGAAACAGGTAAAGAAACAAAAAAATAATTTAAATATATTGTTTATTTAAAGTTGTTAATTATTGTGGATATTAATCTATACTTTTATACTAATATGTAAAATAAATGTATAAGTAACATTATTTGTTTTATCTGCAAAATATAGTAAATGCAATAGTATTTCTTTAATTTCTATGACTAGTAAATAACACAGTTCTTAAAAAAAAGGTTTTGTTTTGTTGCCCTGGATATCATCGCAAATTTTTATGTTTTCAAGTGCCCAGATTACGAATATATTCATGAAAGTTCTCAATGTGCTTGTATTTTCATGATTTTTGCATATCTTATATTTTGAACACTTATTGGTTTCTTAAAAATAAAATGTAATTATCCAGTCATGATTAGGCTTCTGCGCATACAAACATCACGTGATCCCCACTCTCAGACCCCTTGCTCCATCCACATTACATTGCATTACTGACATTATAAATATATCTGTTATTTTATTTCTCATTTTTTGATTTTTGTAATGTAAAATGAAAATAAAGATTTTAAAAAAATCAGAGCAAATCTAACAAAATCATTGATAGTTTCATGAATTGTCTGCATAAATGGACCCAAAATAATTTTCATATCTAGGGCAACAAAACCACTGTAGACCAGTGTAATATATTTAACATTACTCATTACACCCACATTACTTCTGTGATCCAGGTGTCTGAAAAGTGGCAGAAAAGTTAAATGAAATGCCACACTTAGAACCGTTAAATGTAGTTGTAATAATGTGATATATTTAAAATATTTATTAGAATCGTGAACAATTAAAAAATGTCTTTTTTTCCAGGACTTACCACCAGTAAGAAGCAAAATCAAGAAAGAGAAACCAGTGCAAGTGGTCAAAAAACCCGAGAAGAGAATTGCGGCATCTGATTACAAGGCATGGGAGAAATTTGATGTTGTATGTGTTTTAATCTATTATCTTTTTTAATATTATTGCCCTGCTACCTACTTGCGTATAAATGGCTGGCTGTGCTGATCATTTTGTTGTGTGAAACTTGGACTTTGTATTGATATCTATATACCCTGTAAGATATCAAACTGAAATATACATGGAAATTTAAGATACAATTCCTATTTTAGTCCCTTCATAAATTTTATTTTAAATCTTTGATTGATCTTATAATTACAGGTAGACACTAATTTTATTGGTATATGATAAGGTTCCAGTCTCCCTTAAGAGAGCAGCAGCGCATTTGTAGCACCTTTAGTGCTGCAAATGTCCATAGGCGATGGTAACCGCTTTCCATCAAGTGGGCCGTCTGCCTGTCTGCTGAACTCATGCAATAAAAATAATAATTGTGATTTGATATGTTCTTGGTACAAATGTTTATAATATCCATGTCATACTTGGACAAGTAATCTTTTCTATCAGTATCTAATAAGATACTCCTGTATAAACAGATTCTAATGCCAGTATGGACCGGTATACAACATTGGGACTGCACCAAGCCAACCAATTTAAACATGACAAAGTACTACTACAAAGGTTCAAAATAAAGTACTTTAGGACATGGTTAATGCTCCTTAGTACATAAGATAAGATGATCTCCATCGAGCCCTTAAAGGGGACCTCATCATTAACATAGTTAAAAAATATACACTGAACCAGCAACAGCTTCATCACCATGTAAATGTCGAGGCCATCCAGCTCCTTGATAGTACAAATTTATTAAGAAGACTCAAAAGGACAAAACCATTTGAATTAGGGTTATAATACTCTCATAATAATAAAGTGCAGTGCTATGTGCTGAACATTAACAAAGAACACATTAACAAAGTGTCTTCTCCTTAATAAAGACAATAGGAAACGTGTTATTGGACACATTGTTAGTTTAAGTTATATCTAGTTATTTTAGGTCAGATTTAAATTACTCATTAGTCTTATTTCCTAGATTAGATTGTAATTTTAATGTTGTATCACTAAGATACCTACATCATTTACGGAAAAATAAATACTTGGGCAAGTGATAGTTATGCGTTCGATGACTTTTTATAAATCATGAAGTTAAAATTAAATTTGAATTATAAATGTTTCAGGATAAAGCATGCGAAGATATAGACATGGAAGAAGTAGGCCCTGTTTCTTTAGATAGCAAGAAGAGTCAACAGGTCAAAATGGAGAAGCTTAGAGAAGAAGCTCAATATGAAAAGGAGAGAGTAAGTTTCTATAACATTTTGTTCACTTATCAGTTACTACACACACTTATGAGTAACTTTCAAACTTTGATTTATAGTTTGTGCTATTATAGGATCACTCCTTTGCAAAAGCTGTGCAGCTGTGTAACTTATTACTTTATTATACTAGCCCGTAATAAACTTGACTAGGCATGCATACTGAAATTTCTAAGTACTTCTTTTACCATAAAGATGCCTCAATATCGCAAGATATGAAGTAAAATTAAGTATAAATAATATAATATAATAATAATAAATTATATTATAATAATAATAATATAAAAGTAAAATAAGCAAAAAAATACAACAAAATTACTGGTGCAGCAAAAGACATCAGACAAAAATAACAGACTTCTCTCCATTTAACGACAACACTCTATAACACCATAAAATGCACTGTCCCTTCGGTGTCGTTATATAGAGCTCACACTGTTCTTATTAGTTTTCTTTAGATTATATTGTAAAATAATATAAAAATTGTAGCATTAATGGGGTATTTTTTAATAACTAAATACTTCATTAATAAAATAGACTAACTATTTAACTTGATTATGTTGCTCTTTCAATTTTAGGGTAATGATTTTGTGAAACAGGAAAAATGGGATGAAGCCATAAAGTGCTATAATCGGGCTATTGAACTTGTGCAAGATGATCCAATTTATTATGCGAATCGTGGACTCTGTTATCTGAAGAAGGAAAGGTTGGTACACAGCGGTTGTCCATATTTCTTTTATTATGAAGCTGGTCCCCAAATATGCAGATAGTCGTCCACCTGATGGAATGTGGTTAGCTACCAGTCCAGAGCGTAGCACTTTTGATGCACATCCATACTCAGTAACCAATTTTCATCAGGGCCCCAAGTCTGTAACTCAAATTTGCATCGTAACATGACGGTTTTGGTAGTCTGTAGACCGTCTTGGCTCGATATTGAATCAATCTTGATTCAACCGAGACTGATTTAATATGAATTTTAGAAACTACAGATATTTGATCCATTGTCACTCGAATGGATCTTGACTTGCACTGGTAACATTTTTTTTTTGTTAAAATTACAAACTTGAGCTTCAGCTAGACCAGTCTATCGGATGACATGCATAACAATGGTCTCTAATTAGAGATGCCGAAGACTGCGCGGATATATTTTAATACGAATATATAATTATATATTTTCGACAAAGTTATGTCAGATGGCCGTGAAGAGGAAGTCAATTATCATTACATTAATGCATGAAGCAAAAACGTTGTACTCCTTGTTACGAAAATTGCGCGGACGGAGGAGTATGAAATTTCGCACACTTATAGTTTATATAGAGAAGGAGTGCAGAAGCTATTTTTTTTTAAATTATGCACAAAAAATTCATTAAATCAATGAAGAAATATTACACGCACTACCACTTATTTGACACACACACGCATATATCGTCTATGCCATTTTTTTGTTGTTTACTAAAATCTATGAAATATTACAATTTAGAAAGTCTTACCAGTATGCTATTGTACAGTCAGCGTCTTATAGAAAGTAACGGCCAAGATGGTTAAATAGATAAGAACATCAAAAGTGATCATTACTATTGATACAACCAAGGTAGATAATTCGAAATACAATTTTGATTTAGTATGAAACCATCTTGATTTGACTCTAATCACATTTAGAATTCAGTTCATTTTTCTAGACTGTTACGTTGTCTTGGCTACCTTGTCTGCTTAGATACATTTGACGAGGTGGTTGTTGAGATAATATGGATGACTTGATTACACTCATGTATTTGGCGTTCTTGGTGTGCCGATGTTTTTGGATAAGAAGGCTGATTAGACTACCTTGGTTGTATCGATAGTAATGATCACTTTCGATATTCTTATCTATTTAACTATCTTGGCCGCTCCTTTCTATAAGACGCTGACTGTACCTAAAAAAAAGATATTCCAAATTTCAGCCTTATGCACTCAACTAGTTTTGTTATATTCACAACTTTGTCCCTTGTGTATAACTGCACTTTGGTCTGTACACCCATTTGTTATGAAGCCCCTCAATATACGGTTTTGTTTGTTAAAGTCAAATTAACAGTGTAGCCTTGGCGAAATCTGTGACTATAGAAGTATAGTCTTTGACAACAGAACCTTAATAATGTTTAAACCTATAATTTAGATTAATTATGGTCGATTTACTTAAAATTAATGCAGACTCCAGCAATTTAACGATGTCTTGTTGTTTCAGTCTTCATCAAGCCGAAACAGACTGTACGGAGGCCTTACGTCTCGACCCAACATATGTTAAGGCGCTCCAAAGACGTGCAACGGCCCGTGAAAAGCTGGGCTCGTTGAGGTCAGCCTCGCAGGACCTCAATGAGGTGCTGAAATTGGAACCTCACAATAACCATGCGAGAAGACAGCTGGAAACCATCAGAGCCAGAATGGGAACTAAAGGGGTAAGTTTTATGGGATCGTTGATGGTAGAAATTTCAAATGTCAATACAAATTTAGTCTATTAAAACTTAATAAGTTTTCATTTTTTACTCTAATAACATATAATCTTAAGATTGTTACAACCTAGGCGCCGACAAAGACAAATTCCACATACAGATTTGTAGAAGCACATTTATTATCTGTCGGCGTTTGAACTAATTGTAATTCTTTTGTGATCAAATTCAAATTTATTTATTTGCTTAAAATTTATATACATAAATTTGAGGTGACATTGGAATACTAGGTTCACATATTTTGCCTATGAGGCGTGCAAATGTTCTTTAAGATTACGAAAAACACGCCATCACAATTGTTATTATAAAATTAACAAGAACCAAAAATATACATTAATGTCAATCATAATTATTGTCAAAAAATTATCCTAAAAATTCGTTAACAGAGTAAAAACTTTTATCCAACAACCATTTATGTAGTCTTTGTTTAAAAAGATTTGTGGGCAAATATTTAAAATCTTCTGGAAGTTTGTTATAAACCTTCACCGACATATAATTTGAATTTTTCTGTAAGGACGATTTACAGCTGGGGAACAATAATCTATTGTCTGTTTTCGATTCAATTTGATCGTCTTCTTTTGTTTACTTATTGATTGGCATACGTTTCTAGAGAACAGCCTATTGTTCTATTGTAATAGTTTACGGCCGCTTGTGGCTGTTATCATTTGCCAGGTGTTACGGATTGTAAACACTGACTCTAGGAAATTTGGTCCATGTTGCCGGGTGGGCTCATTGCATTCGTGCAGTATAAAACGATGACCTGATTGAGGGACGGGGGCAGTTCAGCGACAACTACGATCAAGGCGTGACGTGTACAATCGGGGAACTAATAGTGACGGACTTTGCGCGTTTTATTGAATTCCGACCGTCTGACTTCTGACCATACAAACACCAAACGAAATGACGTCTGGTGTTATATGTGTTTGTATAGTTCTAATAAACTCTATGACAATACCAACGGCATTTTAATTCGAGACGTAACAATATACTGGTTTCCGAATTAATCCATGCAAAACAACACTCATTCTAGAATGTGAATTTATTGTTCAACACATCTAGCCTTTACCGCCATTTTGTCGTAAGCGAAATTTTGGACCCAAGTCTATTTTTGATTGCAAAATGTATTGTGAACTATTATTTTGTTTTAAAACTTTTGACACGATTCTTTCACTGATCTATAACAAATTTTTATCGCGGGAATCCCGCGGAAATTTTCCCGAGAGCGGTTTCACTCACCAAAACGATAGTTTACATTTTTTTTTAATGCTGTGTCCCGGGAATCCCGCGGCTTAGTTTGCTGTTCGGTTTGCAGGAACTCTTATAAGAGAATGATCCATTTTATTACGTGATGTATTTTTGTTCATGTACGAATCGTGTAAGCGGAACAGAGCTACAAACGAAGAGACAGCAACAGCCCTGTCAATTATGCTAGTTTAATTTACACTATTTATATGTCGCAAACCGGTCTGTACATTGTGCAAACAAACAACTGCCAAACGGAATTACGAGTATAAGTTGTGTTGCGGACAGAGAGCACCCCCCTGAACCTCCCGCCGCTACTTTCCGCGCATAGCTCGCACAATTAGCAGCTAGGCGTCGGACGGTATAGATAGTTCAATCCACGAAGACGCGCCCCACTACATTCTGTAAAGGGAAGGCGCGGGGTGAGGGGCTTTAAGCCCGGACAGCAGTCTCGAGCCAACTCTCGTTCGGTGTACACGACTATCTCTGAATTATATCGCTCTCTCTCTCAGACTTGAATTGCAAGTTGCTGTACTTACATTATATTTAAAATGTCTAAAAAAACGCAGCGGACTGTACTGAAGAGCCAGGTATGAATAATATTTTATCGCACAGTATTAGAATATAAAACTACCTTCCTTATACACGAATCAAATTTTTTTTCAGGCAAGAGATATAATCTCAAAAGTATATGAATTTATGAAAAAAGAAGCGAATAATAACAAAGCAGAAAGAATAACCGATGCACGTTGGCGAACAGCGCAGGCTGTTGGTGTTTCTGAAAGCACAGTGACTAGAATTTTAAGAGAAAAAAAGGCTCAAGGGGAGGTCGCAGCTTCTTTGGATGAGGAAAATGTTGAATGTGTTGCTAATGAGGCAACTACGTCACACTCAAACTTTGCGAAAACAAGTACGGTAGTGTTTACGTCACCTATGAAAAAAAGAAAGATACAACCAAGAAAAATAAATTTAGATGATTTTGATATAGGAGTAGTCAGAAAAAGCATAGAAGACTTTCATAGAGAGCACCATCAGTTTCCAACATTATTGCGATTACAAAGTATTTTAAGAGATCGTATACAATTCAATGGATGTAAAACAACCTTAAGAACTTTGTTAATTAAACTAGGATATAAATGGTGCAAAACTGAGAATAACAGAAAGACGCTAACAGAAAGACATGAAATTCAATTATTACGACTAAAATACCTAAAACAGGTGAAATCTTTGCGCAATGAAGGTAAGCCTATTGTTTATACTGATGAATCATATGTACATTCCGACCATGTGCAAAATAAATCATGGTCTAGAAAAGATTCAAATATGGGAATAAAACGAAAACTGTCTAAAGGAGTGCGTATAATTATGATACACGCCGGAAGTGTTGCAGGATTTATACCAAATGCGTTACTAACGTACAGGGCAGAGATTAAAACAGGCGACTACCACGATAACATGAATACAGAGAATTATTTAAAATGGTTAAAAGAAAAATTAATACCTAATCTTCCGAAGGATGCTGTGGTAGTTTTGGATAACGCAGCCTATCACAACTCTACTTCGGAAAAAATACCGACGTCTAACTCTAACAAATCTGAAATGCAAAGTTGGCTCACCGCAAAAAATATCACATTTGAACCGACATTTAAAAAAGTAGAATTATACGATTTAATATTAAAAAATAAAGAAAATTTTCGCAAGTATAAAGTCGATGATTTATTAAAAGAACATAATTTTACAGTATTACGTCTCCCACCATATCACCCAGAACTTAATCCAATAGAAAATATTTGGGGCATAGCAAAAAATTACGTTGCTAGCCGCAATGTCAATCAAAATTATACCACACTAATGCCTATTTTAAATGAAGCTTTTCAACAAATAACTAATGATGTTTGGGCAAATACATGTCGGCATGTAGAAGATATAGAAAACGAATATCTAAAATACTTTGATTTAGACTTTAATTTTGTTATAAATATCGGTGATACTTCGGACTCTGAAATAAGTGAAGATACTGAATAATCTTGAATAAATATCTTCTTTTATATTTGAAGACATCGATTTTTATTTATAATTACTTCCTTTTTAAATATTTGTGAGTGTAGGACTTTTGAAAAGAAAATGGAAACAAAAAGGACTGGGCTATTAAGACGAACTGCTAATGGATCGAACTAAAAACTTTAACACTAACTTTTTTTTTGTTTATACATATACAATTTTAAATAATTCAATTGTAATGTTTTAATTAATGTGTATACACATTAATTTGTTTCTTACTACTTTTACTGTTTAGTATTATTTTCCTTGTTCTAAATAAATACTTTTGTTTCTTTCTAAAATATTTAAGTAGAGCATCTTTCCAGATGATCAGCTTGACAGCTGATTTATGTGCTAATTTTATTTTTGTGTGCGTGAGACTACATCGCTAATAAGTGCATAATGATAGAACAAACACATTGATAATTGCTTCGCACACTTGCGCTATCAGTGATACGGGAAAAAAGTGGGGCGCGTCTTCGTGGATTGAACTATCTATACGCGGGATATAGGAGCAGCCCTGGAGGCAATTAATTCTACTATAATTCTCAACAAAGACTTACCACTCTCTCTCTCTCTCTCTCTCCTCTCGCATAATTTGTACTTATTCTATGTATATTTCGATTCATGTAAAAAGTTCAATAATAATAATCATACTGTTACAGTCGACAAAGAATAATTCACACCTGCAGTTTATTACCTTTTCGGCATTTGGACTTCTTTTGTTTACTTTGTGTTTAAAATTTGTAATTAGAAAAACAGCCTATAGTGTATTGTAATATTTTATGGTAGTCTTTAGCTTTTTGGAAACTATTGTTTACACGGTCGAGTATTGTGTCGAGACATATTGTATAGTTTAGTATAAAACAATGCCCGAACGAAGGGGTGTGGCAGTTTAGCGATAGGCACAAGCGGGACGAGACGTGTGTACATCCGATGAGTTATATAGTGACGGACTTTGCGCGTGTTATTGAATAGTGTATTACGTTTGTACTGGTTGTGTCCAGTTATATTTGTACCTGTGTTATACCTGTTTGTATAGTTCTGATAAATTCTATAGTAATTCCAACGGCATTTTAATTCAAGTCCCGTAACTGGCAACAATACAGTCCATTACATCGAGTTTAATTTCCAAACTAGAAGCAACTGCCGCCAATAAGTTGTGTAAAACTGTAGTGTTGTTTGTTTATCCAGGCGAAATCGAAATCATCACCGGCAACGACGCCATCTGTGGAGAGTAAGCCGATAGTAGCGTCCAAAGTGAAAAGTCAGCCAAAAATAAAAGAGATCGAAGACCAAAAATCGGTGATCAAGGAATCATCGCCAGATGACAAATGGAGAGACGGAGTTGGCGAGGATATTACCGTGATCAAAACTGTTAAGAAACCACCACATTTACGGTCCAAGGTATAATAATTATGATAATAATATCTCTGTTTTCTTTCTCCTTCTCCCAATTACACTCCTACTCCTCCTTACACTACTCCTCTTTATCCTTTAAATAAAATCCCAATAAATATATATATATATATATATATATATATATATATATATATATATATATATATATATAATGGTGCAAACACAACAATTAACAAATTACTAAAACACTAATAATTGATTTAATTAATTTATTATTTATTTAAAATTACTGTTAGTTTATTGTAATGTGAAATTAACGTAAAAGGACACGATTCTTATTGCAATTTCAATACTTAACCTAAAAATTTGTGATCACGTGCACATGCGCCGACACGGGCGCCAAGCCCTATAAATACGGCCACACTGTCGACGCTCGCTCATTATTGCTCGAGCCGACGAACAGGACGGACCTCTCTGGGAAGTCGTAACGCTCTTGGAATATACGATCAGAAGCCAACGATCGTGACGTCAGCATTGCTGCCACTTTTCCAGGGAGGCCATTGCATTGATGTCGATATGCAGAAATTTCTTTTTAATCTTGTTAATAATTAACTTACAGAGGCCTTTAAAAACTATACCTATCCAGGAGATCCGATTAGGTAAGACTGAACCCGAGAAGCCGCCGACGCGTCTCAAGATCGTTGAAATCGACAGTGATTTAGGCCAAGGCGATACTAACAACAACGGTCCTAGTAAAACTGAGAAAATCGAGGAGAAAGTACAATTGGAAGGTAAGAAACAAGAAATAACTGCTATGAATAGTAGATTGTTACACGAGAGGCGACCTATTTAGGCATGAGATGGTTTGGCGCACGCGCGTAATGATGATGCTAATAGTTCGAGTGCCTAAATAGGCCTTTCATCCGAGGTTAACACTGATTTTAATTTCGAATATGAGGAAACTAATTACAAACTCATTAGTAAAATGTCAGCCAGCCACTATTTTTTTTTTGTCACTGATGATAGTAGTAAATATTTAGCTCAAATTTATGTAATTTAAATAATTATTTAGTTTATAAGTATAAAATAACTAGCTTCTGCCCGTGACTTCGTCCGACTTTGTTTACGTAGAAGGTGAAACGCACGCAGCGGAAGCTCTCAAAAGGAAAAAATAACCTCGGTTTTGAAACATTCTTCATTGGTGCTCCCCTCCTATTGGTTTTAGCGTGATGATATATAGCCTTCCTCGATACATGGGCTATCTAACACTGAAATAATTTTTCAAATCAGACCACTAGTCCCTGAGATTAGTGCGTTCAAGCAAACAAACAAACTTTTCAGCTTTATGTATTAGTATAGATGTTATACAAAATTATTGCAATTTTTTATTACAATTTATGCCGCGACTAAATGGTGGCTGTAAGAAAAGTTGCGACATAAGTCGCATGTGTTATCGAGTTTTTGGCGGGAACTGAAAGGATATGTGTGATACTGTGCAGTTTTATTTTGAAAAATGTATAAAATTACTCTAAAATGAACAATAGTTGTCTTCCGTGACCACGGCCACGCGTCGTCAAAAGCGGCCGAAACGTCGGATATACGAAAATCAAATAAATTACCGCGCTTAAAATCGTTAAAACGTAGTTTTATTAATAGTTGTAGGATATTGAAAGTTTTTGAGTAGTAATTGTGTTTTGTCAGAAATGTGAACTGTACAGTCAAATGTGGCCTTTTGAGTTGTCACAAGAACTCCGTTGAATGGCACCAGCTGATAACCTACAGTACAGCTGCGCTACACATAGGCTTAAGAAAATGAAGAAACTATATTGTAAACTAAGATCTGGCTTAAAGGCCTAGCTGCCAAGCCATAAACCTAAATAAATAATTAAAGTTTTTGAGCGTTACCCAGGCACGAAAAGTGCTTTATGGATCCCTGTGAGCAGGCAACTTCATGAATGTGAGAAATGAAAAAGATATTAGCTATATTTTTATCCGTGCAGGAACGGAGAAAGAATACAATTCCCATGTTGACAACTCGCAGCCAGGTGGTAGGGTATTTGCCCGTCTGGATGGCTACCACCCCTGGTCTAGAGTATGCCGCCATAACAACCTTGAGTTGTGTTCCGGCATTAGTGGCCAGGTTCCAGTCTCCCTTAAGAGACGAGCGACATAATTTAGGGTACTTAAAAGTTATATAATTTAATCGGGACTGGTTGCAGATTGCTGCATAGACAAAATAATAATTTTTTTATGTAAATGACATGCTTTAGTGAGGGACTGACCGACTGACAGCTGGAAATTTTTTTAATTTTAATTTTGTTAATTTGTATCAATATTTTAAGTTTTAAATTTAATTCATAATAATGTGAAATTTTTTTTTTTTGGATCTTTGTGTCTGAAATAAATAAATAATAATTATTATTATTAATAATAATTTACTCACATTTTTTTTTATCAAAATCAGCTCCGGGATACTTTTATGTATTTTTTGCTATATCTTAAAGTTTTGGAATTGTCTGCATGAGAAATTAACTAAACTTTGGTTTATTTTTCCACAGGCAGCGGTGATAAGATAGGAGTCAACCCAACGAGTCCGGAATCGGTGAAACTTGTCACCGATGTGTTGTACACGGAGAAAAGTGTGAAAAATATGTTGCCACCAGTAAATAGTGTTCAATTTATGGCGGAGTGGAAAAACTTGAAAGGGCACGATGTTGCCAGGAGTGATTATTTAAATGTAAGTTCTGTTTCTAATATAGCCTAGCAAAATTGTGTGTTCAGTCAGTGTCAAGCGTCTATGAATGTTAAAGTCTTAAAATGATTTAATTTACAATAATATATATATATAGATCAGTTTGGTCCTTTCAGTGATTTTGGTGATATTGGTCATTTTAGCTTTTCCAAAATGTAATCACCAATTACATTTTGGAAAAGCGTGTAAAAGTGAATTTTAACTGCGTATACAGATAAATAAAATTTATGTGTGTTTGTAATTTCGAAATAACAGTTATTTATCAACTGCTAATGAAAGTATATACAGTACTCATATTAAGAAGGCAGTTTTTAAAATTGTTGTATGTCTGTCTGGATGTTCCGGCCAATCTCTGAAACGGCTGGACCGCTTTTGACGCGACTTTCACTGGCAAATAGCTGATGTTATAGGGAGTAAATAAGTCTTCGTTTTTTTTTAAAGCTTTTTATGGTTCTTCGATAAAATTACCCGCGGAGAAAGTCGCGGGCACAGCTTGTAGGGATTAAGTTATGTTTTTATTTAATTTCAGATTATAGAACCATCTAAGATACCGTCAATTTTTGAAAATTCCCTGGAGAGCGATATTCTGTCCGAAGTTCTAGTAACATTATATAACAATATAGATAAATTCAAAGAGAAAACAATAACTGCCTACCTTAAAGGATTCAGTGGCGTGAAGAGATTCTCCGCTCTGGCAATGTTCCTGTCCTCCAAGGATAAAGAATGTAAGTTTTAGTGATATCATTTTTTTTAAATAGGCTTAGCACAGCTTCTACATTTAGTCCGTTACAAGTTTCTACTTTATGTTCATTATTTCTAGTTTAAAAAAATGCAAAAAAACCAAAACGGTTTTTTTTCTGAGTTTAATTTAACATCGATTTCAAAAACTTATTTATGTTTGATTTTTAGTAACTCTTGAAGTCGCTTTCTCTTTTGCTAGATTTTATTTCAAACATTTTTTAAATTAACCTAGCAAAACCTAAATCTGCAATGTAACAAATGTGAAAAAATAAGACTTGCCTTTAAGGCCCTTCTTACCGGGCCATAAGTCTCAAAATACTAATAACTAAATTGACATTTGTTTTACAATTTTGAAATGAAATTTTAAATTTTAATTGATTTCAGTATATTGTTAGTCTTGGGAGTCAATGAGATTAGAAACACTAATTTACTGTGTTATAAATTCAAAACACTTTTCAACCGAGTTCTTTGCTCATTGGTTGATGTCATGTAACTAAGAGCATAAGCACTTGTGTCACGGATTCAACTAATAGTAACTTTGTGAGTCAATGAGGACTGGAAACGGCTAATTTACTGCGTTATAAATACATAATATTTTTCATTGGGTGAGTTGTTTACTCACTGGTCGGTATCGTGTAACTATAGGAACTTGTGTCTCGCATTCGACATGTGTACCCATCGGTGGTACGAGCAAACCATGGTTCGATAAGTCTTGCGCTGAGGCTATAAAGCTAAAGCAACAGGCTTATCGAGCCTGGACTGCAGCGCGAGCTCGTCAGGATCCAAGTTCCTCTGACCTGAAAAAGAGATACAATGCCGCTTCCAGGTCCCTCAAAAAACAGCTCGCGAGAGCAAAATTCAATCACATCGGCAGAATTGGTGAGCGCCTCTCTAGCTACCCTTCTGGGACTAGAGCTTTTTGGGCCCTCGCCAAAGCTGTCGAGGGAAACTTCTGTCGGGCATCTCTTCCAGCTCTGCGCACAGTGGACGACCGTCTGGCACATGCCGCTAAAGATAAAGCCGATCTTCTAGGTGAAATCTTTGCGGCCAATTCGACTCTTGACGACGGGGGAGAAACTCCACCTACTATCCCAGAGTGTGAGTCTAGAATGCCGGAGGTGCGCTTTACTCAAAAAGCAGTCCGATGTGTTCTCCGCTCTCTCGACGTCAAGAAGTCTTCTGGCCCTGATGGTATTCCTGCTATTGTGCTGCAGACGTGTTCAGCTGAGCTGTCACCAGTCCTTGCCCGACTTTTTACTCTCTCTTACCGCAAGGGTTGTTGCGTCCCCGCTTCGTGGAAGATTGCCCATGTGCACCCTGTCCCCAAAAAAGGGGACCGTACAGACCCGTCGAATTATAGGCCTATAGCAATAAACTCTTTGCTCTCAAAGGTGATGGAGCGTATTATCAACGCGCAGCTTCTGGGTTACCTCGAAGACTCCCAGCTACTAAATGATCGACAATACGGCTTCCGCCACTGTCGCTCAGCTGGGGATCTCCTGGTTTACCTACCCACCGTTGGGCTGAAGCCATTGAGAGCAAAGGGGAAGCATTGGCAGTTAGCCTAGATATTGCTAAGGCCTTCGACCGGGTCTGGCACAGGACTCTTCTTTCGAAGCTGCCATCGTATGGGATACCTGAGGGACTTTGCACCTGGCTATCCAGCTTCCTCGACGGGCGCAGCATTCAAGTCGTTGTTGACGGTTGCTGCTCCAGTGTCAAGCCCATCAACGCTGGTGTGCCCCAGGGTTGTGTGCTATCGCCAACGTTGTTCATCTTGCATATCAATGATATGTTGTCTATTCACAAAACATGCGGATGACAGCACTGGCGATGCGCAGTACTCTGGTCGTGCAAACGTCCCTCGATCATTTGTGGAGGAAAGTCGGGCTAGACTTGTGTCTGAAGTAGAGCATTCCTTGGGGAGAGTCTCAGAATGGGGGAGACAAAACCTTGTCCATTTCAACCCCAAGAAGACACAAGTCTGCGTATTCTCTGCCAAAAAAAAACTCCATTCGAGCAAGCGCTTCAGTTTCAAGGAACTCCCCTTACCACCTCCAAGAGTATTGGGATCCTTGGTGTTGACATCGCGAGCGATGTACAGTTCAGGGGCCATCTTGAAGGCAAGGCAAAACTTGCCTCCAAGAAGTTGGGAGTGCTAAACCGGTCCAAGCAGTACTTCACACCGCGGCAACACCTTGTGCTTTATAAAGCCCAGGTGAGGCCGCACATGGAGTACTGCTCACACCTTTGGGCTGGAGCACCTGCCTACCAACTTAATCCCCTGGACAGTATTCAACGTCGAGCCGTTCGCGTTGTTGATGTTCCCATACTAACAGACGGTCTAGATACGCTTGGCCTTAGGAGAGATTTTGCTTCTCTCTGCGTATTTTACCGACTGTATAATGGGGAATGTTCCGAAGAACTGTTTAGAATGGTGCCTTTGTCCTCTTTCTACCCATCGGTTGGGAGTTCACCCCCACTTCCTTGAGCCTCTTCGCTCATGTACGCAACGGTTCTGTAGAACATTTCTCTTGCGTACCGTGGGGATTTGGAATGAGCTCCCAGCCGAGGTTTTCCCACAGCGCTACGATATGGAGTTTTTCAAAAAGGGTGTCATAAAATTTCTTCGAGGCCGGCAGCGCGTTGGTGACATCTCTGATGATGCAAACGTCCATAGGCGACGGTAACCGCTTTCCATCAGGTGGGCCGTCAGCCTGTTTGCTGTACTCCAGCTATAAAAAAAAATGTGTTAACCTTGTAAGCCAATGAGATTAGACACGCTCACTGCCTTATGCCACATGACTTTTTCACTGAGTGAGTTTTTTTGTTAACTGGTTTTCATATAACTTGGTGCAATTTTCTATGGAAACAAAACAAGGAATGACATGAACCAAATTCAGGATTTTTGTATTCTAATCAGTAAGTGACGAAGTATGATAATCGTAAAACTTTTCTTTTCAGTGCTAAATCATCTACTCACTCATTGTAAAACCATCGATAATAGCACAGAGGATGAAATAGCTGATCTGAAGAACAAATATGAACTTTAAGTATACTGTAATAGGGTGGTAAATTAAAATATACGTACTATCTGATTATGTTTTTGCACATGGTTTCGTTTATGTACTTCGAATAAATTTTCCGCTGATATTCCAACTTCTATCATTAAATAAAACTCTACATAAGATAATTGCTCATTACAAACTTTTTTACCTATTTAAGTAACTCTAAAAATCTCCAAAAACCTGCATGTCTAGATAGCGCTATAGATACTCACTGATGGAGTATTATTATTTAAAACTCACTCAATTTTGACATTTTATTATTTTTCACTCACTCATTTTTGATGTTTTGTTATTTGAAACTCACTCAGTTTGACGTTTTATTATTTAAAATATATCTCTATAAACTATATTGCATAGAAAAAGAGAACTTGAATTGATAAAACGTCTTTGGGAGAATAATTACCAGTTTTGCTATAGTGTAGGATTTAGGAGATTTTCAGTTACTTTTTTACTTGAGGTATTTCATTCCTGGTTATTCATGCATTTTATTGAAGCGGCAGTATTTATGTTTATTTCGAAGGCCGTTAACAAAGTGCAAACAAATATCTAAAATGAATTTATTTTCACATTTATACGTAAATAATATAGAAGGGACGTGTTTTTTATGTATGTAATCGGTAGCAAAGATGTAAATTGTATTAAATCTAAAGAGTCTTATATTGATTTTCAAATGAAAGTGTCCAAGAAAATGCGTTAAATAAAAATATTAAAGGGTAAGCAGGGTTTCTAAGTAAAAACTGCCCCCACGCCGTTTTCTACTTTGCTATGGGGATCCTTTTGTTATGATGTAAAATTAATTTACCCAAATTTTCAGCTTTTTATCTTAAGTATTTCTCGAGTTATTTTAAAAACTTATTTTCCATTTTATTTTATTTCCAATAGTAAAATTGCAAATATATCATGGCGAATTTTTCAACAAAACTTGGGAGCAAAAGGCATGACATAATATTTTCGTTGTAATTCCCGAATGAAAAGCCGATTTTTTTAAAATAAAATAATACTAAAATGTTTTATATTAGTATTTATATCTCGAGTTTTGATAAATATATATGATCAATTTTTATCTCATAACTTGCTCCCAAGTATTGTTAAAAAATTCGCCATGAGTTTATTTGTAATTTTACTATTGAAAAAAAAACTGAAAAATAGTTGAAAACTTGGGTGAATTTTTTTTATTTGTTAACAAAACGATCCCCATAGTAAAAGTAGAAAACGAAAACGTAGAGGGGAGAGGTTATAGCTTAAAGACGCCCTGGTATCATCAGAGTACACTCTGACCTAATGCACTCGTACAGGATAAGTTTTTACGAGTGTATGATAGCGGATAACATTCATCCGTTCTTACAATATCAATCTGTTTGTATTCAAGGTTAAGAATGTTACGCTAATTGTCATAATTTTTTCTATAAAGTTATCCTCGCAAATGTTGAATGTTGTCCGAGTTTATTTTCATCAGAGTACAGTCGGACCGAGTACACTCGGATCAAGTGCACTCGTACGGAATGACTTTATACGAGTGTAGACTGATAGTGGTTTGGACTCATCCAAGCTTACTCATATCAATCTATTTATTTTGAAGTAGATTTACAAGTTTCAAGATGTTGCGATAATAACATATTAACAATGTTTTTTCCTATAAAGTTATGCTCGTAAATGTTGGGCACAGTCAGAGTTTACTCGGGTCAGAGTACACTCGGACCGAGTGCACTCGTACGGAATGACTGTACGAAAGTACACTGATAGCGGCTTGCACTCATCCAAGGTTACTCATATCAATCTATTTATTTTGAAGTAGATTTACAAGTTTCAAGATGTTGCGATAATAACATATTAACAATGTTTTTTCCTATAAAGTTATGCTCGTAAATGTTGGGCACAGTCAGAGTTTACTCGGGTCAGAGTACACTCGGACCGAGTGCACTCGTACGGAATGACTGTACGAAAGTACACTGATAGCGGCTTGCACTCATCCAAGGTTACTCATATCAATCTATTTATTTTGAAGTAGATTTACAAGTTTCAAGATGTTGCGATAATAACATATTAACAATGTTTTTTCCTATAAAGTTATGCTCGTAAATGTTGGGCACAGTCAGAGTTTACTCGGGTCAGAGTACACTCGGACCGAGTGCACTCGTACGGAATGACTGTACGAAAGTACATTGATAGCGGCTTGCACTCATCCAAGGTTACTCATATCAATCTATTTATTTTGAAGTAGATTTACAAGTTTCAAGATGTTGCGATAATAACATATTAACAATGTTTTTTCCTATAAAGTTATGCTCGTAAATGTTGGGCACAGTCAGAGTTTACTCGGGTCAGAGTACACTCGGACCGAGTGCACTCGTACGGAATGACTGTACGAAAGTACACTGATAGCGGCTTGCACTCATCCAAGGTTACTCATATCAATCTATTTATTTTGAAGTAGATTTACAAGTTTCAAGATGTTGCGATAATAACATATTAACAATGTTTTTTCCTATAAAGTTATGCTCGTAAATGTTGGGCACAGTCAGAGTTTACTCGGGTCAGAGTGCACTCGGACCGAGTGCACTCGTACGGAATGACTTTGTACGAATGTACACGTATCCGTGTTGACTTCTATCAATATCTTCACTTTCAAATAGTTTTTCAAAATTAAAATGTAAGACCAGTTGACACAATTTATTTTCTCAGGTAATCTTAGTATAGTAGATTAGGGAATAGTCGAGCATGGTCCGAGTTTACTCGTATTAAACGCCGTTGTCCTATTTCATTCATCTTGATGGTTGCTACGATATGAGTAGTTGCTTTTACTCATCCCCTTAACCTTCATACAAAAGTGATTCTGTAATTGAAATAAGAGATGCTGCGAATATTCGGCTGCTATTCGTTGTTCGGCCACTTTTTTAACTATACGGTGGTATTCGGTAGAATACCAAATTGTTAAATAAAAACGCACATGTTGCTCAAAATCGTATATATTTCCATCAGAAATTGATAGTTATATTACATTTTAACAGTGTTGAATGCCATTTTAATATTTTCTTTATTTTTTTGGCCACTTTGTCAAAATGTCAGAATCAAATAAAAATCATTTAAAATCGCGCTCAAAACCGTTAAAACATAGTTTTATTATGTGTAGCCGAACGTTCGGTAGCCGAATATTGGGTGCGTGGCCGAATATTTGGTATTCGTCCAACCGCTATTCGTGACATCTTGAATTGAAATTGACTTAATTGTATTTCAATACATTGTGTATACCGTGGAGAGACTTATGTTTTCTTAATTGGTGCAAAGGAAGGTTTTATGTTCTGTGATCCTTTAAGTTCAATAATATCACATTTTGTTTTTTCATATATCTTGTTTTATTTACTAACCTCATAATAACCCATTTATAGGGCGACCTAAATGGTGTTTCGCTTCTTGCTCGCGCGTTACTACATTTTTAGACAGTAATATTAATAATAATTGCCCACCACTAACTATAAAAAAGAAATTAGGTAGGCACACGTTTTAAAGCAACGGTACAATCCCCGGACCGCAACATGGCCAAGTCGTAAAATAAGCAAAAGTCGATTTTTCAACTTGTGATAAACTATTCAAACTTGTGAAAAATAAATGTATGAAGCCAGAAAGAAAACAACGTGAAATTCTCGTAATTTAAAAAAAAAACCTGGAATTTTGGGGGTTTGCGAGGGGCCATAGGAAGGTTAGCACGTAGATGCCCCTTGACAAATTCAATCTATTGGCGTGATACTGGTCGGCGATTATCCCTGTCTACACCATATAAAAATGCACCCCGGCCAGTGTAGGTCTTGTAAGTTGGGCTATTGGAAAGAACTGCTAGTGGAACAAAGGGGATCTGGGACTATGGCGTCTGCCCGTCGCAGTGTTCGAGGAACAGGGATAAAATGTACATAATTAAAGATTTAATAATCATCAATACTACCTTTACACGATCTAATATATTGCCCAATATTATAGGTGTGTGGGCCGCTTAAAATTTTGAACCACTTGGCCGACTACCAGCTGCTCGGGAGTGATTAACGTATAGACCTAAGCTATAAAATGTATTTCACGCACGGTTCACTTGACCCGGTGAGATAAATAAATAGATAATTCTTTCGTCGTCAGGTAATAACCGTCCACTGATGGACATAGGCCTCCCCAATTCGTCGCCACTCATCACGGTCCTCTGCTTCCCCATCCAACGCCTTGCGCTGGTCGTCGGTATACGTCGACACTACGTCTGCCGAGACGCGGTCTCCACTCCAGGACTCGTCTGCTCCATCGGCCAGTGGTCCTATGACAAATCGGTTACCTTGGTTCTCTTACGGATATTCTCATTTACTAACTCTATCCATAAGATATCTTGAAATTCGTGGATCAGACCTACACCGTCTGTGTCCACGTCTCGGCCTCGTAGGTAAGGACGGGGAGGACGCACTGCTCGAAAACTTTCGTCTTCAGACATTGCGGGATGGTCGACGAAATACGATAATATAAAACTCTTTATTGTACACCACTACAGAAAACTTAGAAACTGGTTACTTACAAATGAACTCTAAGGGCCGCTTGCATAACGTTGCTTAGATTTATTTAAGAAATACAAAACGCATTTAACACCCTTAAATACAATTAGCGTCTTGCACAACCCAAAATTTGCCGCTAAACATGTTTAAAGAACTGTCAAAGTTAATCACCCAAAACGGGTGTTTAACTGCCTTAAACGCATTTAAGGACAAAAAACAGAACTGATTTCTGTTTTGAACAATAGAACTGCCAGATGTGTTCGGATTTTACCTGAAGCTATTCATTTAGCACAGCGTCGACCCTATAGATAATAGAATTCAAATATCTTTGGTCGAACTCTAACGTCTCAATCGTAATCATAGGAATGTCTGGTGATGCGTTATAGGCTTATATGATCATAGGAATAATACGGAACACTCAATTACTGTTTGTTGAGTTTGCTGGTTCATTTATTGAATTTTGTATTTTTCGTTACACGTTAACAATACAGTTACCTACCTACCTACAGGCATTACGCATACATTGTAATATAATTATTAAACACAGAGTTAACCTTTGTCTACGTTCATGATCATAAATTTACTATACAGAAATACGACATAGTAGGTATCAATAATGAAACATGTTAATTAGTTGAGAGATAAAGAGATGCTTTATGCAATAAAGGCCAGGGCAAAAATAATAAAAATTGCTAGGTCTTGGTATTCTACAGCTGATCTGCGCTTGTAGGTATTGCACGCCAAAAATGTCAAGGCATTGTCACTTGCACTATTATGTGTATTGATTTACTGCTTCATTTGGGATAATTTCTTCTTGGCATTTCTTTAACATCCACTCTTAATTTCGGCTCGTATATTGAAAGTGTAGCTCAGCTGGCTGCTAAAAAGCTGAATAATCTCTCAAAGGTGAGACAGTACTTCACTGCAGATCAACTGCTTAATCTTCACTGTGCTCAAGTAAGATCTTGCATGGAGTACTGTTCTCACCTTTGGGACGGCTCAGCCAAATACCAGTTTTAAGCACTTGAGTCAATTGAGAGAAGAGCCAAGAGGTCGATTGGTAGCGACCAGCTTGCCAATACAAGGCTTTAAAGCCTAGAGCATCGACGCCAGGTTGCTAGTCTATCGGTTTTTTATCGGATTCATTTCGGAGACAGTGCGGTTGAATTGTTCGACTTGATTCCCCCTTCACCATTCCAGCTTCGGATCAGAAGGCGCTCTGGTCTACGCCATCGTTTCACAGAAAACGCTACCAGTGCGTACGAAACGTTTCGCCTCCACGTTCCTTCTACGTATGGAAGAATTGTGGTTGCGGTCAATGATGCGCTGGAAAGATTCACCCCGCATTACGTTACGAGAATTCAGTATTTTCATAATTGAATTAGTACAAGTACCTATTCTTCTTCCATGATACGGATGAAGGTGGAACGATTTCCAGTGGATACATTTCTAATAATAAATATATTAATGCGTATGTAAATTTATGTTTACGTCGAAAGTACCTTAGTAGTAGTAGCGTCCAAGAGGCTAATCGTTGACTTACTCGAGCGTCGCGGGAACCCTTTGGATTGTGAAGATTAGATGCTAAAAAGAAAAAGACGTTACGTAATGTATCGCCTTTCACTGATGGGGGAGCGTGTCCAGGTGTTTCAAAAATGTAAAAAAAAGAGTCGCCTAGAAATACTTGAGCGTGATAGCAAAACAATAATAAAATAATCTGAAATATAATGATCAAAGTTTATTACACTAGAATTATTACAATTACAATATTAAATATAGCACAATAATACACAGAAATATTAGGACAACTCCAAGAGTTGTCTCCACGCTTGTCAGGTGTCGAGCAGCAATTTGCCTTTAAAGAATACTGCGATTATCGACCACAATATACTGTGCGCCTCTTGTCCAACAGAGCTTTCGCTCTGTTCTACCGTCGTACGTAGAATGTCGATTGAAGACTGTCGTCGACTGTAGACTGTCGTGGTAGATTGCTGGTTATGGACCGTTGGACTGTTGGTTGTAGACTGTCGTTGTAGATTAGGCCCCCCTCTGCCCGAACACCGAGTATTTATAAGATCCTTGCAGTGATACCATCCTGTAATACTTTGGCGCCATTTCACTTCCGTCATAACACCAACTTCCGCTGTCCGTATAACTTCCGGTTACCCCATTTTCGATATATTCGTTAGCTTGATAATAAAAGCTTCTACGTTGACATTCGGTTACACGACTTCCGATTACTACATCAATGAATACTCTATCCGGTTATTGACTACTTCCGTCATATAGTTACTTTATAATAATAAAGTTAAGATTCTAACAAGCGCTTCAGATATTAATATTGTATGCGCCCCATGTGTTTCTGATAACGATGATTATTATTTGAGCTCGTCAGATATTCAGAAAGCATGCTAAGTAAACCTTAAAGAAACTCCTATTCAATAGACTGACGATTTGGACGTGACCAAAAGTCATTACCGATTTTGAAAATGCAAAAACAATCGTAATATTGAAATACTCAAGCGCCTCTGATTAATATACAGACAGCTTGAGGTCTTTGTCGTGCAGACCGACAATCTGACAATTATTTTGAGGAGTTTCCTTAATTTGAAGATATGAAAACAAACCTTTTTTTTATTACTGAATGTAACAAAATTAGCAGAAAATAATATATCCATGTAGTAGTACTAGCTTCTGCCCGCGACTTCGTCCGCGTGGTGCGGTTTTTTAACTGTCCCACGGGAACTCTGTAATTTTTTGGCATCAAAAGTATCCTATATGTTGACCAGGAATATAAGGTACCGCCACACAATATTTCATTTAAATCCGTCCAGTAGTTTCGGAGATTAGCCGGTACAAACAGACAGACAAACAAAAAATCTGAAAAAAATCTAAATTAGTTCTATTTCACTTCTAACATCCCCCCCCCCCCCCCCCCGACACGGTTTTTAGCATTTTTTTCATTGTACAGAAATTCGACCTCTACAATTTTATTAAATGTATAGATACATATCGGGTACCATAAAATATAAATTTATAACTGGGTTCTATACATACTTACATACATACATAACTTCATGCCATGTCCCTTGCGGGGTAGGCACGAACTACAGAGGCGAGAGAGGTAGGCGCTCGGGTTGGGTTCTATAAATGTATAATATTTTATGGTACCTTTATTACATGCGTCATTCGGTTAAAATGCATTTGCAAAACTTTTTAACCAGTTTTGCAAATGTTTTTTAACCGATGACGCATATTACATGCGTATGCGTTTCCTTTTCTTATGGAAAGGATTGACTTTGACCTTGCCTTCGAAAAGAATATAATATAAAAGACAAGGTAAGAGTCCATAAATGTTCACAATTGCAATCAGGCTCGTCTCTCGCAGGCTAGCTTTACCGTTTCTCATTTAAAATAAATGTTCGTAGTGGTTTTAACCGACATAAAAAAAGAGGCGGTTCACAATTCGTCGTGTAATTTTTTTTTGTGTATGTATATATCAGTACATTCGCATTTTTTTTGTTTCTGAACCTATTTTTAACATTCTTTTCCAAATTAAATTTTATTGTTATTGAATACCATATTGTAGGTATATAGGTAGGTAACTTAAAAGTGAAAAATAGAAGTTTTCTAGCAGAAAAGAGCGTGACGTCAAGCTTACAAACATGGCAACAGCAGCCGACATTTACAATCAAGCCTTGTCAAGGAAGATACAAATTGAGAAAATGTCCAAAGGCGACTCAGATATACAGAAATTCTATGAAAATTCTGTTATCTTCGTTACCGGATTTTCGGGATTTCTCGCCAAGCAGCTGGTCGAGAAGTTGTTGAGGTAAGAGTGATATAAGCATTTATCTGAACAGAATAAAATAAAATCCATTCATTCATATGAATGAATGAAAAAAAATTTTTTTGTGCAGTCCAAGACCCGAACTAGGATTCGACCTGTAAATTACAGTTAACTAAAGTCAACTTTCTGTTGCAGCGGAATACAAAATACAATAAAGTCAAAAAAATTACATTCTTGACCCTATAGTATAGTTTACTGTACTTATATGGTTCAGATGGATAACTAATTAACATACTAAAGTAGATATCCAAACAGTCATGTGTGAATGTGTGTGTGTGGTGTTCGTGTGCTTGTGAATTAACAATTGATTATACCCAGAAAAATTAGTACAATTAAATATTTCTTGATTATATAAGTCGTTATGTAAGTTACATTTGCACATAAATTATATATATTTGATATTGTTACAACCTAGGCGCCAACAAAGACAAATTCCACGTACAGATTTGTAGAAGCACATCTATTACCCGTCGGCATGTTAGCTAATTGTAATTCTTTTATGATCATCATCTTTTGTTTACTTATTTATTGGCATACGTTTCTAGAGAACAGCCTATTGTTTTATTGTACTCGTTTATGACCGCTTGCGGCCGAATCATTAGCCGGGTGCTGCGGATTAAGTCGACTACGATATGGGCACATTTGTATCTGTGAGGTACAATATGACGGCCTGATGGAGAGAGACGGCTGTTTAGCGACAATTACGATCAAGACGTGACATGTGTTCAATCGGAAAACTAATAGTGTCGGACTTTGCGCGTGTTATTGATTTGTGCAATACATTTGGACTTATTGCGTCCGGTTATATTTTTACCTGTGTTATACGTGTTTGTATGGTTATAATAAATTCTATAGTAATTCCAACGGCATTTTTTGAATTCGAGTCCCACACTCGTAACAATAAGAATAAGAAATACGCAAGTCACTGCAAACTAATTACACAACAAATGATAACCGACTGGTCTGAGGTCTACAAAGCAGTTTCTGTCGATGAAAAGGTGCATGTATTTAATGCAGCTTTGGTTAAGTTGTATGATTTACATGCACCCTTAAGGGCCATAAAAATTAAACACTTACCTGCTCCCTGGCTGACAGATGAAATCAAATCCTTGCAGCATAAAAAATGTTCAGCTAAGAGCAAATATAAAACTAAGCCTACAGAAGCCAATCGTGCCAAATTTGTCAAGATCCGTAATCTCTGCAATAGGGTGTGTAGGGACGCCCAACGCCGTTATATTCACAAATCTCTTGAAATTGATGATCCTGCAAAAATATGGAAATTTCTTAAAACTCTAGGAGTTGGCAAATCTTCGAATAGTTCACTATCACAAGATCTAAACTTCGAGCTGTTGAATCGGCATTTCTCCTCTACTGCTAAATTTAATAGGCAGTCTAAAGCTGCAACTTTAAATCACCTTTTTAATGTGTCAACTCCTGTGTATCCTTCTTTTAACTTCTGTCAATTTTCTGATTGTGATGTTAAGAAGAGCTTAATGTCTATCAGCTCTAATGCAGTCGGCAGCGACAGTATTAGCCGCAATATGATCATTCCTATATTAGACGATATCATTCATGTAATCACCCACATTCTCAATGTCTCTATATCTTCGGGTACATTTCCTGACTCTTGGAAGGAAGCTCAAGTAATTCCATTACCTAAAAAACCCAATCCTTCTTCTTTTTCCGAATATCGTCCCATTTCCATCCTACCTTTCCTCTCTAAAGTACTGGAGCGTCTTGTACATAAACAACTCAGCGTTTTCCTTAATACCAATTCCCTTATCAATCCCTTACAATCTGGTTTCCGTCCAGGACATAGCACCACTACTGCACTGGTGAAGGTCACTGAAGATATCCGTCATGGTATGGGAAATGGTCTATTGACTATATTGTCGCTGCTTGACTTCAGTAGTGCTTTCAATAACGTTGATTTTGATGTCCTTCTAGGTATCTTGAGTTCTCTTAACATATCTCCAACAGCTATTGACTGGTTTCGTAGTTACCTGTTTGGACGCCGGCAACGCATTCGCATTGATGATGTCTATTCATCATGGTGTGATTTGTCTGCTGGTGTTCCACAGGGCGGCGTTTTATCACCTCTCTTATTTGCTATCTTCATTAACTCAATTTCCAATAACCTTTCTTCGTCATACCACCTCTATGCAGATGATTTGCAGATCTATACACAATGCAATGCTAGTGATCTTTGTGAAGCTATCCAGAGAACTAATAAGGATTTCACTAAAATACTCGACTGGAGCAAAGCCCATGGTCTTATGGTGAACCCAAATAAAACGAAGGTTATTATAATCGGTAGTTGTAGACTTATTTCCAGAATTGATTGGTCATCACTTCCCCGTGTTAAATTTGACGACGTAGTCATAGAAATCAGTGAAACTGTCAAGAATCTGGGTGTTGTCATTGACAGAGAACTGTCTTGGCGGCCTCACGTAACTGAAATCAGTAGGAAACTTTTCGCGTCATCCGCTTCGCTCAGAAGGTTGAAGAATTTCCTACCTACTGCTACTAAGGTTATGCTTGCACATTCCTTGCTTCTTCCCCTACTTGATTATGCAGATGCCTGCTATCTCGACATAACCCAGGAACAACTAGATAAGCTAGAACGCCTTCAAAATGTTTGTATCCGGTTCATATTTGGTTTGCGTAAATATGACCATGTCTCCGAATTTCGTGATAAGCTTAAATGGTTACCTATTCGCTTTCGCCGGAATGTTCACCTACTCTCACTTTTACACAATATCCTTTACAATCCCTGTTCTCCCCAATATTTAAAGGAACTTTTTAGTTTTCTCTACCAATCTCATTCCTGCAATTTGCGCTCAAATGAAAATCTTTTATTAAAAATACCTGCACACACTTCTTCCTTCATAGGAAATTCTTTTGCCGTACAGGCTGTTCGCCTGTGGAACTCCCTCTCTTTACCAATCAGACAAGCTAAATCAATTTCTACATTTAAAAGTATGGTCACTGACCATTATTGGTCCATTAAATAAAAATCGTTGCATTAAATTAATGTATCTATTGTTTGAATATTTGTCGCAGAACGGCCTCGTTCTCACGACATCATCTTTAGTTATTTCAGGTTTAGTGGGCGTCATCAGGATAAAATGCGAGCATAAAACACAATAGCCACGGTTTATACACTTTTAATTTAGATTTGATCAACATTATGACATAGTTTAGACCGAGCAGCGGGTTCAGGGCACCCGCTCATACTTCTAACTTAAAACACTTTCTTTAAAATACTCTAAGGTCCAACTCGACCTGCTGCCATCAACCCAATGTGCCACAAAAACTCCTCAGTCTACCGAAGTAGATACTACTCAAAGTATAGAGGGCGTCCGACCCCGCTCCGCCATAAGCTCTGCTCTGATTGGTCGTTTATTAAATTACAATAGTCATAACTTTTATTAGGTTAGAACGATCTTGAAGTTATAGAAACATTAACAAATCTAATTAAATTACATTAAGAATTTTAGAAGTGATTATAATGTAAACAAATGATATTGTGCGTTATACATCCTGTCAACAATACATCGTCATGTCGTCATAGTCATAGCTTCCCTCCGACACGGCCTTCCTGACGTATTACACGCCCTCGTGTAATAGGCCGCCCATTATGGATTATCTGCAAAAAGAAAGAGATATTATAGTTCGGCCACTCCTGACCAAGGACATCGTGTACATTTTCATTCTGGTTTTTTTTTCCGAGATCTGAGTCCTAAAAGACTCCAGACTACACACCAAATCAATTTAGCAGTATCGAAACTGCCACCTCGTCGCCCATCGAGCTACGCATTTTGGGTCAAACATCAAAGCACAAATCACAACATCAAACACAAAAATATCCAAATAGTATACAGTCTCTCATTCTATCGATACCACTTTTCAATCGATACGTCGCCTCTCATTCCACCGATTTCACTTTTCAATAGCCATCCCGCCTTTTATTCCACTTTGTAATGGCCACCTCGCCTCTATTTCACTGGCCACCTCGCCTCTATTTCACTGGCCACCTCGCCTCTATTTCACTGGCCACCTCGCCTTTGTTTCACTTTGTAATGGCCACCGCGCCCGCTACAAAGCTTAAATAAACCCAAACAAGCACTCTGCTACTCCTGACCTTCATACTTCAACATTCAAGTCAAAATAAACTTTCAAAATATTAAAAAAAACATTTAGCATTTTAACTATCAGACTAAAATCGCTCACTCTATATGAACCTCTAAATTTAAAAACTACCCATTATAATAGTTAACTGCATTTACCACGTTTAATAATTATTGAAATTCCATTATTTTAACTTCAAACAAAAACCGTGTGAACGCATCAGTCATCCAATCCGCTAACAACACTTCTCAATCAGTCAATCAAACCAATACATCTAAATAAGTGATGTACTCTCAACCAACCCCCGCTGGGCGTGGCTCGGATGACACTCTTGACCAGAGTAGACAATCAGAGCAACCAAGGTTGTCACTCTACCGACTCCAGGGTCGACAACTTATGAAAATTCATTATAATAGAGGAACAAACAAACTCAAAATAATTTTTCGATTTACCATGCGTTCAATAACTAGGGTATTCACTAATTCGAATTCGAAACTATCACAAAAATAATCTTAAATAAAAAAATCAACTCACCAAAGTGTCTACTAACGTAAATACCCCCTGTGTACCTTATAGTGGCTTTCAAACTTCTTCATAGCCACACTTTCTTCACGGTAAAATTATTATCATCTGAATTTAAAATGTCTTTCATATAACGCCTGTAAACTTAATCATAAAACCAACGGAAAACATAGCGTAGCAATAATGTATCATAACCACTTTCCACTATACGTTATCTAAGTAAAAAAAAACTCAAAAATTAGACCCGATTTTCACATAAAAATTATTGGAAGGTAAACTTGAAAAGACAATGAATTTCATGCACATCGTTTATAACATACAGAAGTTTTCTTACCTTAATCAGAAAACCAAGGAAAACGTCGCATAGGAATAATATGTTAAAGGCAACATTCTACCATACATAATCCAAGTAAAATAATTAAAAAAAACTAGACCCGATTTTCACATTATAAAACCTCTTGGAAGGTAGACTTGAAAAGACAATGAATACACGCATATCGTTTATAACGAATACAAATTTCTTGTAAGTAACCAACTCCCAAAAATAATGATGAAAAAGTAAACTACCTACGTAATTTGTTCGTTTTCCATTTTTTGGCAACCATATCGTAATTTTTCGTACACGAAAAATATCACTCAAATATGAGGGTAGTAAAATTGTCTACCACAAACGATGAACTATAATTTTTTTACATTAAAATTCTTAATTTTCAGAATTCACACTAAAATAATAATTTAAAAATTACCATACCTCCTGTGCCAGGTAGAATAGGTACGTAATTTTTATCTTACCCTGCACGATCAATAAAATTGCACTTCCACTCGCTGTACTAACGTGAATTTGAACCATGCCGGCACATAGTAAGCCCAACGGTGACCAAACCATGCATAGGCAGACACACCGCCGCTCCACAGGCACATTCAGGACGTCACTACTACGTCGCCGCTATTGCCGCCGATGGCCCCGACATGTCAATCGTCCTCAAATGCTTTTGCTTCCACTGTGGGCATCCTTCAATCCATCAGCACGCCTTCTTATACTGGCAAGGCTTCGCAGTCATTGCTTTCATTGTGGGCACAGGCTGAGATCCCACTTCTGATGTCGCAGAACGGCCTCGTTCTCACGACATCATCTTTAGTTATTTCAGGTTTAGTGGGCGTCATCAGGATAAAATGCGAGCATAAAACACAATAGCCACGGTTTATACACTTTTAATTTAGATTTGATCAACATTATGACATAGTTTAGACCGAGCAGCGGGTTCAGGGCACCCGCTCATACTTCTAACTTAAAACAATTTCTTTAAAATACTCTAAGGTCCAACTCGACCTGCTGCCATCAACCCAATGTGCCACAAAAACTCCTCAGTCTACCGAAGTAGATACTACTCAAAGTATAGAGGGCGTCCGACCTCGCTCCGCCATAAGCTCTGCTCTGATTGGTCGTTTATTAAATTACAATAGTCATAACTTTTATTAGGTTAGAACGATCTTGAAGTTATAGAAACATTAACAAATCTAATTAAATTACATTAAGAATTTTAGAAGTGATTATAATGTAAACAAATGATATTGTGCGTTATACATCCTGTCAACAATACATCGTCATGTCGTCATAGTCATAGCTTCCCTCCGACATATTTATAATATCATCATATATCTAATTATATATGTATATATGATTATCTATATGTATATATATATATATATATATATATATAAGTAGTATAAGTATATATAGTACTTTATTTTTTTTTATTTTTTTTTATAATACACCACCAAAATTCTTATATTTAAATTTCGTTTAAAATCTCCTGACACCGGGTTGCCTGGAAGAGATCGCTATAAGCGATAAGGCCGCCCATTGTTCTAATACAAATGTATCCGTATCAATTGTCTAGATTTAAGTTTATGGTGAACAATAAAGAGTTTTCATTCATTCATTCATTCAACATTAAAATGTATAAAAAAACCGACTTCAAAAACTAAAAAACTAAAATGTATAAAATAACTTATTTCTAAAGCTATTATTATTAATATATATTATCTAAAACATCTTGAAGTCAGAATTACTAAGCACCGACTTCAAGATGTTTTAGATAATATATATTAATAATAATAGCTTTAGAAATAAGTTATTTTATACATTTTAGTTTTTAGTTTTTGAAGTCGATTTTTTTAAACGAAGTTTTTATTTTTTATTTGTTACTTTTTAGTGTCTAGCTATGTATGGGTGGATCTACGAATGGTGCCGCGCTTCTTAAAAAATATAGGTCCCACGAACCGGAAACAAAAAAATGTTCGTAAAATGAAAACTACTGGGCCAAACTATGTCAAATTTTTAGGGGACAACATGGCAGCTATTCCGCGTCGAACAAAAAAGAATCACGTAAATCGAATCATAAATCTCAGAGTAATCGGTGTACATATGGAACGGAGTGAAAATTATTTTCATGAAAAATTTTCATAAAATGAAAACTACTGGGCCAAACTATGTGAAATTTTTAGGGGACCAATTGAAAGCTATTCCGCGTCGAACAAAAAAAGAATCACGTAAATCGAATCATAAATCTCAGAGTAATCGGTGTACATATGGAACAGAGGGAAAATTATTTTCATGAAAAATTTTCATAAAATGAAAACTACTGGGCCAAACTATGTGAAATTTTTAGGGGACCAATTAGAAGCTATTCCGCGTCGAACATAAAAAGAATCACGTAAATCGAATCATAAATCTCAGAGTAATCGGTGTACATATGGAACGGAGGGAAAATTATTTTCATGAAAAATTTTCATAAAATGAAAACTACTGGGCCAAACTATGTGAAATTTTTAGGGGACCAATTAGAAGCTATTCCGCGTCGAACATAAAAAGAATCACGTAAATCGGATCATAAAAAAAAACAAAGATCCCGACGAATTGAGAACCTCCTCCTTTTTTCGAAGTCGGTTAAAAATGAGAAAAAAAGAATGAAGTATAACCTCCGCGTAAGGCGAGACCTACTCATACCGGTAAATAAGAAAGAAAAACCATAAATGCATATTTTGTTTTGTTATTATGAGCTAATAACAATAACTAACTATCTTATAAAACAAATCTTACTTACTCCATTGGCTCAGCGACCCAAAGTGGGTCTTGGCCCCCAAAACGAGAGCATGCCACTTTTCTGTCCTGTGCGGTTTCTTGCCAATTATTGACTCCTAGCTCCGACAGGTCAGCCTCCAATCTGTCCTTCCAGCGATATATGGGACGGCAGACTGGACGCCGACCTACCAGCCGTCCCAAATATGCTATCCTCACGCTGCGATCCTCTCTCATCCGTTCTAAGTGACCGAGCCAGCAGAGGCGGTGAGCGGCGGAGGTGAATGAGATTTCTCCTATTATCTTAGGCACGAGATTTTCAATTTCGAGGTTGGTTCGGACCCTCCAGCTAGCATCGTTTCTCATTGTTGGAACCAGAATCTTACGGAGAACCTTCCTTTCCGCTACTACGAGTAAAAGCTGGTTCTCCTCCTTGAGGGTAAGGGATCAAGCTTCGCACCCATACATCAGAATGGGCCGAATGACGGTGTTATAGATCCTGATTTTGGTTCTTCTCTTTAGAAGCCTGGACATCAGTACATTATGCAGGGCTGCACAACACCTCAGGACGTTATACGTATAAGTATTTCATCCTCTGTGGTGTTTGTGTCGGCGACTGTGCAGTGTGTGTGAATTTGACTACCCCTCTATAGATAAAATCTCCAAAATGAAGATTCTGGCGTGACATAAATATTTCTGTATCGCTTCATGTGGAGATATTCTGTGTTCTCGTGATTTATTTTCAGGCCAACCTTCTTTGCTTCTTCTTCTAGTATCTAAACAAATCTTAACTAGAGATATTGAAGGGAAGAAACTAAGAATAGAATAGAGGAAATAGATGTAAAATGAACAAAAAATTGTAATGTAAAAGTAATTAATAAAATACACATGTAAAAATAGACACAATGAGACATAATAAGAAAAAAAATACAAACACCCCAAAAACTCTGAGGGAGGAATAAAAAAAAATAAGATTACCTGTAACCTGTACATTTTCATTACTTGTTTTGTAATTTGCGATGTTCGATCGGCAAATTGTAAGTACAAAATTGTGAACTACTTAAACCATGGTTAAACATTTGCTTTAACCGCGGGTTCCTAATCTTACCGATCGTTCATAAGATCCATACAAGGGATGCAAAATTTAACCGATGGTATGGCAAGTGAATGAATAGTTAGATATAGGAACTCGATTGACACCAGCAGACCATTTACGGTTCAGTCTCGCTCTGGTCTATCCGTTACCGGTCCGTTCACAAATATTCTTTAACAAGATAGAGTCAGAGCAGGGCCGTTGGGGCCAAAATCCCGGGCAGCCAACTCAGATGTGTTTTATTTGACTATCGCGGTGTTGTGCACTCGCAATTCTTATCGGAAGGTCAAAATGTAAATAAAGTATATTTTTTGAGCGGTATGAGGTGTTAAAGAGCAAGCAAGAGCAAATTCGACGAAAAAAATGTTGCTCCACGATAATGCGCCTTCGCACAAGGTCATCATTGTGAACTAATTTTTGACCCAAAACTTTAACAAATATGAAAGAAACTAAAAGCAACACTGTATTAATTAATCTAAATGACTTCTGCCAATCTAACAACAAAAAAAGAACATTGTATTTGGAACCATAAACCATTCCCGATATTTTTTGACAGAATGTATATTTACTATTCGCGGGGCGCGTGGGCATAAGTTAAAAACCACTGAAAAGATGATTATTAAGGTATAAATGTATGCGACCGGGGGCGGCGTTTTTCAGTGATTGCCCGCACCGCCCCCCTCGAAATAATTCATGATCCAAGGCTGAGTCAGAGTATTCTTACTATAGTCACATTTACCATGACTTTTTATTGAGTATGACCATGTTTCTGAATTTCGTATGAAGCTCAAGTGGTTTCCTATTCGTTTTCGCCGGAATACTCACATTCTAACTCTCCTTTATAATATACTATTTAATCCTAATAGTCCTCCATACCTTAAGGAACGTTTTGAATTCCTTCGCCTATCCACTTCTCACAATTTGCGCTCAGATACATATCGTAGACTCCTGACACCTGCACACACTTCATCATTCTATGATAACTCTTTTACAGTGCAGGCTGTCAAACTATGGAATGCGTTGTTTCTTACTGTCAGAGAGGCCTAAACATTACCTATATTTCGGAACTCCCTTAGAAAGTACTATCTAACTTTAAATAAATATGTCTAATATATTAAGCATTTACGTATTTATCTATTGTAATATATAAATTGTCACATATAATTTTAAGATATATATAATTTTTTATATTTTTTATTTAGATTATTTTTCATATACATATACACACACACATATATATATTTGTATGTATATATTCCTATTATATTTATATATATATATTAAATTAAATTTATAAATTAGTGTAAGTATGTATATTTAAATTGTACAGTCCGATCATTTTTCTGCTCCACCTATATTGCCAGATTAGTTAAGAATTTCTTTTAAGCTAGGTTGCCTGGAAGAGATCGCTTTTAGCGATAAGGCCGCCTGTTGTTTTGCCAAGAAGTATTGTAATTGTACATTTTGTTTTGTATTTGTTTGTTTTGGTGAGCAATAAAGTGTTATCTATCTATCTATACTTATTTAATTAATGATGAAAAATACAAACTATATTATATTAAAAATTAAAACTAAATAAAAAAGGGAAAATACCTAAAGATAAAATATTGGTCCCAAACCACTGTCACTTGCCGGGAACGTTCCCAAAAGACGTTGTCTGGCAAGGCTTGATCTTTGAGCAAAATAGATGCCAGCCTCCTCGCGCTGTGACGTCTACTAAGCGTACTACTATTGTTTCTTAATAACTTCGATTAATGTAATAAAATTGTGGTAGCATATAAAGTAATTTTTCTTGTTATTCAGGTCATGTGAAGTAAAAAGAATATACGTATTGTTAAGAGCAAAGAAAAGTATTTCACCGCACAAACGACTTGAGGATATTTTAAAAGGAGTCGTAAGTATTTTTAGTTTGAGTGTGAAAATATGAACCTTTCATCGTAATTTTTTATAATAGTTATTTATAATACTACTTACCGCAAGGAGGTAAATATTAAAGTGAGACAATGTATGTGTATGTAAATGTATTCATTAAATGCGCTTCGAAGGAGGTTCAATTATTCAGCTTATTTATTCTCGTTATGTGAAATTCCTTGGTGGAATTAATTTTTTTGCACCTAAGTAACTATTTTATCGCACGTTTCGTTTTACGAGTTTGATGCATAATTTTTAACTTTCGAATGATGTATACAGCCTTCGTTAATGCATTTTTGAGCATTTTTTTTATTGGGAGTGGATTTAAGTTCTTAGGACACCTATAGAATAGAATATAATAGAATATTTATTGCGTAATGCATATACAGAGATCTTACGCTTTTTATAGTATCAATGCATTCGGCCCATAATTGGGCGTGTAAAAATATTATTACAATATTGACTTACAAATAAACGTTTCATACGATCGATATATTTAAAAACAAAAATAACATTTGTTAATCATTAAAATAATAATAATCGCTAGAGCTAAGACTCATGCTCCAGGGGTAAAAGTGATAAATGGCTTCACGTCAGAAGTAGCTTCGGTGAACCTGCAGCCCACCTCTCTACACCCCTTAGCCACTCATACCCGTGTTGCCCCTGTCTTCTATGACATTTTTTGGGGCCCATGCAGGGAGTGGCGAACCACCGTATGCCCATTTTTCTATATTCCCCGAACATTGCGACGGGCAGACGCCATAGCCCCCATAACGCAGATCCCTAGTTCTTCTAGCAGATCATCCCAATAGTCCGGTACCTTTTATTCTAATTCCCTACAATAATCCTATACTGACCGGGGGTTATACTTGGGTGCAGTTTTATATGTAGACAGGGATAATCGCCGGTCAGTGTCACGTCACATTTACATTAAATTTGTCAAGGGGCCTCTACGTGTTGGCCTTCTCATGGCCCCACGCAAGCCTTCCAAAAGTACGGGCCATTTTTATGGCCCGTGGCCTTGAAAGACATACTATAGTTGTAGGTTAAATTAGCTTACTACGTCCAACGTGGACGAAGTCGCAGGCATTCAGGCATAGTATTTTAATACATTTTTACATTCTACACTCTAAAAGCAGCCAGATGTTCTGAATGTCTTAGCAAGTAGGCCGAACAATCTGAACTGATACCTCTTGATTTCAGATATTTGATGATTTGCGCAGTAAGCAACCCAATTTCGAAGACAAAATTAGGGCAGTGTCTGGCGATATTGACGAAATAGGATTGGGCATAACTGTAGATGACTTCAAACTAATCACTGGAGATGTAAGTGTCACTTATTAAGACTGCGCGGGTCGAGCGTGCCGTGGACTAACTCATGTATTTGCTGAAGCGCTAAATGCCGTTTAACCAAACTTTTAAAACATGCAGCGCTAGATCGCTTAGAGAGTATATTTTGACTCCTTAAGATGGCCGCAGCGATGACGCGTCCAAACGAGTTAAAATTGATAAAATATAATGAAAATAAGATGTTTTGGGACTGATAGTGATGTGGCATCTCCAGTAGTGTTGTGCGGATTTACGTCGTGCTTGGCGTGAACATTTTCATTTACGTATCAAACTCATGCAGATTGTTATATCACTAATATATAAATTTTGGTACAATGCACCCACTTAATATACAGCAGGATTGTTCGTTTATTTAATTTACGATTATCGCTTTCAATGCCCTGGACCTACTAAGCACACGTTTTGCACAACCACGTGAGAAGCATGAACGACGATGGAAAATCATTATATTTTGGATAATTCACACTATCTTATCAATTAAAGCCTATGTGTTATTCTGATGTGTAAGCTATATTACTGTAAAATTACATCAAAATCCATTCAGTAGTTTTTGCGTGAAAGGGTAAAAAACATACATCAATACATCCATTCTTACAAACTTTCGCGTTTATAATATTTATAGAGATACCTACGCTGCAAGGGTTGTTTTTAGTGCTGAAGTACAGCAGGCAGGCTTAGGCCAACTGTGATGGAAAGTGGTTACCATCGCCTATGGACATTAGCAATACTCGAGATGCTGCCTATGTGCTGCTGACCTTGAAGGAAAAACTAGAACCTGACCACTGATGCCGGAACACAACTCAAACTCAATTGTTATGGCGGCACCTAGTCTGGTCTAGAGACCAGGTGTGGTAGCCATCCAGTGGGGTGAATGCCCTACCACCTGGCTGTGGGTTGCTTTGTCGCCTCTTACGACAGCCCGCCCGGCCGCAGGATATTGTATTCTTTCTCCGTTCCTGCACGGATAAAATATTTAATAATAAGCGATATTACCCAATGCTAGGTTCATTGGGTATTGGAAACCTATAAAGAAACTGATATTTTCAGGTGGAAATAATCATACACAGCGCAGCGATGGTAAAATTTAATGCACCAGTAACAAACGCTACAATAACAAACATCAGAGGCACTAGAGAGATGTTAAAATTGGGACAGGCTTGCAAAAAACTTAGGTAAATATCCTTTTATATACTCTATTGTTACAACTTAGGTTCCGACATAACAAATTCCACTCCTAAGCTGTAAAAACAAATTTTATTACCTGTCGGCATTTGAACTGAATTTAATTCGCTTATGATCGTCTTATTTTGTTTACTTATTTATTGGCATACGTTTCTAAACAACAGTCTATTGTTCTAATATACTCGTTTACGGCCACTTGCGGCTGAATAGTTAGCCAGGTGTGTCGGATTACGTCGACTACGATACGGGCACATTTGTGATGTATAAAACGACGGCCTGGTGGAGAGAGGGGGCAGTTGAGCGAGAACCACGGTCAAGGCGTGACGTGTTACAATCGGGAATCTAATAGTGACGGACTTTGCGCCTTTTACTGAATTACGACCTTCTGCATTACGTTTGGAATTTTGTTGTGTTCTGTTATATTTTTACCTGTGTTATACGTGTTTGTATAATTCTAATAAACTCTATAATAATTCTAACGGCATTTTAATTCGAGTCTCGCGACTCGTAACAGTATGTTTGTGTTGTGGTGTTCCTTAACGAAATCCTGCTTTACAATTTGGACTTGCTGTATTCGGTTTTTGTAAGGACTGTGAATTACGTCTGTACTTGTAATAAACTTTGTGATAATTACAACGGCATTTTTATTCGTATCCCGCAAATACGTAACACTTGCCAGCTTAAGAAGTGGCTAATAAGCACTCTATCACTTCTATCTCTTCAAGGATTTCATGGAATATAAAAAATGTGAATGAATGAATATATGTAGCGCCAAGAAATTTTAGCAACGACTTTTACCTATAACGGACTTAAAATATTTAAAATGTTACATAACTCTTTCATCCATTTATTCCAGGTCATTCGTTCATGTGTCCACAGCGTATTCCCATGCAACTGAAAGTCGTTGTAATCAAAAGGTGATGGAGGTTTTTTACCAATGTCCTGTACCACCAGATGTTATGATAAAAATGGCCGAAGAAATAGATGCACCGCGCATCAAAGCTATTGAAGATAAGTACGTGCTTATTGTTATCCAAAAGAACATCCACCAAATATATTTAAGAACTCAGTTCTTAATATTTTATTTCTTAATATCAACATTACAAGGAACGTATACTTTTTGAAGTGAAACTTATTTATCGGCATTGGAAAAAAAATTTACCATCACATTTTTCGATTACGCGTCACGTCACATTTCTCGGTTACGCGTCACATTTTTCCGTTACGCGCAATCTTTTTCTTGCCCCTACCACGGTCAACAGATCTTTTGCAAGATGGCCGAGTGTAGGATGGTGGTTGCGTAGCAACGAGTTGTTGAGAGATGGATTGTGAGACGAGCATTGTAATATTGCATTACTTTATTGTGTTTTAATTAACATACGAGTTTGATGATTTATAAATCATTTATTGAAGTGAAACTTCCTTATTGGCGTTGGAAAAAAAATTACCGTCACATTTTTCGGTTACGCGCCATTTTTTTTTTGCCCCTACCACGGCCGATTCGACCGTGGTAGGAGCTTTATTTATTTAACCAATTTAAAGAAGATTCACTTCTTACGTGTGTACACTAGTACACGCACACATTTGGTTTTTTTAGTTAATTCAATTCTGATGTCTTTCATAGTTTATTTGATATCCTTCTATATAAATGATACATATTATTTTACTTACCTGGGGGCCAGGAATTAATGAAATTTGTCATATTTTTAAATCCATGATTTGTATCATATAGTTGTTTACAGTTTTGTAGAATAATTTGATTAACATTTAGTATAGGTCTTATTTTATTTTGTTAGGGTATATTATTGTATAATTCTTATATATATATATATATATATATATATATATATATATATATATATATATATATATATGTACGGTTTAGAACGCGGAATTTTGAAAAGACCAAATGCACAACCACTTACCTTGCTTGCTGTGCTGCGGGAACCCTTCGATTATGGATTGTAACTCCTCACATTCACTGGCACGATTTCTTGATTGGCTAAGTGTATATATTTGAAAACTAAGTAAAAACAACGAAAAGACAGGAAGGTCGATGCGGCGCGTGCGGTGTAGCAAGTAGCACTGATTGTCCGCGTGAGGGCAGCATCGGCGTCGATAGCTCACACGGGGTGGCGATGCATTTGTATGAATATATATATATATATATATATATATACATATATATATATATATATATATATATATACGTATTAATACGTGAAGCAAAAACTTTGTACTTTGTGTTTATATAGAGAAGAACAGCTTGTATATATATACAAGTTGTTAATATTGTATAAGTAATTCACAATTTTCAGATTAATGCAAGATTGGCCAAATAGTTATACATTTACTAAAGCTATAACTGAAGAGTTAATCAAACAGACAACTGCGTTTCCTGTGTGTATTGTGCGTCCGTCTTCTGGTAAGTAAACTATGTCACAGTAACGGCAAAAACGGCCAAGTGCATGAGTTCCACGTAAAAGTTTTTCCGAGAAATGACTAACGTCTACAATTTCTGTTTTATGTATACGGAACTCTCCAACAACAGATTGTGTTGAAACTATATTTTATTAAAACCATGTTTACAAGATTTTATTTAACTTGCAATTGATGTAGAATGTATGTTCGGGTTGAATCTTGCAAGTTAAATTTGACCAACTTTCCGGTTTTTGATTGAGCTTAAATTTTGCAATATGTACATCGCGTGACAATGCAATAATATGGTACCATGGAGCTGACCTGATGATGGAATCGGAGAGTGGCCATAGGAACTCCTGTACTAAACAAGACAGACCCGTCGAGTTTGGGCTCGATTTACTTGTCTTGGCAAGCACTTTTTTTTTAAATTTATTATCCAATATGCTTACATTCATATACTACTTTACAAATCACATTTGAACTGTGGCACAGAAACCTTATGGGTTTATTCGTGCCGCAGGGAGTCGTGTACACAATACTGTTATTTTAATAAATAGGAGCAGAGGCGAGTAATGGTTATCATCATTCCAGTGTTTAATTCTGATTTGATAATAAAGCGGGGTTATCATCAATCTAGTACATGGTTCTCATTTTAGTTCCAGGACTGCACATGTGGGCATGATGGTCCGCTTTGGGAATCAGTATAGAATCTTTTCAGATTATACTTGATGAATTTGTGGTTATTTGTGTACTTGGTTTGCAGGTCCTCTGGGAGATCATTTATAATGTTTGGTATCATATATTCCTCGCGCCTTGTCCCATACACATTATTATATTTAGGTATAATATATTTACATATGTCAGATTTCGGTCGCATGTTATTAGATCTAGTCTTCTGGACTAAGACTTCTGCTTTGTTACATTCAGTTAGTATTGAAAATTTAACTTTGTCAAAGATGCTCATAACTTTACAATATTTGAATAATTCTTTATAATTATCTTTATGTTTTGATTTAATATTCTTGGGTATTTTTGTTTTTAATAAACGTAACTGAAGTTTGTATATATCTATTAGATATGTTTTATATGTTCTACCATAATTACACTCTGCTGCTACATGATATCCAGGATCTCAAAAGATTGTATTTAAATACATTTTTATAAAACAAGTTATTATATCTTCCTAGGAGACGCCTCGGCCTGTGAGGCATATCAATAACCTCGCTGGAAGACGTTAACTTCTTTTGAGACGGAGGAGCGTTCCACATTACTCCTCCACCCAATTAAGGCCACCATCCCTAAATAGTAAATAGAGTAATGGATCCCAGCATGACTCCATCAAATCAAAATTCTCTCTTGCTATTAGTACGTATACGAAGTTCAATGGCATCTAAAGAATAGACCAATTTATAAATATACGAGTATTTTCGCAGTTTATTTTGTTGTTTACGAACTAGCTGTGCCTGTGACTTCGTCTAAGTGGATTTTCTTTCGCGGAACCCTAAAAAGAGTAGTCTAAGTTACTCTCTATAACATCGGCTATCTGCCAATTAAAGATCCGTTAAAATCGGTCCGGTCGTTTCAGATATTAGCCGGAACATCCAGACAAACAGACAGACCAAAATTTAAAAATTGAGTTCTGACAAAAATCCCTTATATACTGTTACGTGCGAGCGGGAGTACGCACTTATGGATTGGAAGAAAACACCTGTTTTTAATTTAAAAGCTTTTATTGACTTACACAGCCGCGCGCAGTACCTCCCTATAGGGTTGCTGTCCCTAAATACACGACCAACGATGCACAGTCCCGACGATAAGTTGTCACACCCTCAATGCCGTCGCCGATATTGCGCGGACCACCTCCAATATTATCGCTTGTAGCTCGCTTCTGGTTCCTCTCTCGAACTACGCTACACACCTCCTTCACGTATCTGTCCACCAAACTTGTCACTAAATTCACTACTTAATTCGTCTCTGTCCTCCTATTAACCTTCTCTAATAACTCTTTAGTATCGCACTTGTCGTTTCACCGTCTTGTACTGAGCTCAACTTTAAACTGCCCGGTAGTCGCGCCTTACGCTGTTTATATACCCGGAAGAATTTTCTAGAACCCATCTATCTATCTCTGTCTCTTCCTTCCCGAACCTTCTGTTCGGGAACTTTCGTTTATACATCTATCCCTTTCTAACATCTATCTATCTCTTTATTTCGGTGATCGTCTATCCCTTTCTAAATATATCCGTCCTTATCCTTTACTTCTAGATTGATCTGGTTGTTTCTAAAAGTTCTAAAACTAACTAGATGGTTCTACCATCATTCGCCACAATCCTTTCATATGCGTTTATTAAAAAGCTGTTATTTTGACATTACAGGCACTTCAATTTTGTTTATCCTTAAAGATATCATACTAAGTCTTGGCGAAGTGTGGCCAGGTCTAAATAGTTATTTATTATATTTTTTATACTTATTTCAGTGCTATGTTCATATTCAGAGCCGTATCCAGGTTGGGTCGACAGAACCGCTCTGAATGGTGCCACGGGTGTAAGTATCGGATACCTAATATTTTTCATATTGTTACATGCCGACATGTAAATGCCTGTCACAAAGAACCGTTTATTATCGTCCCGGATTTGGACTTCTTTTGTTTTTTTTATTTATTTTTTATTGCAGGAGCTCAGCAGACAGGCAGACGGCCCACTTGATGGAAAATGGTTACCATAGCCTATGGATATTTGCAACACCGAAGGTTCTATAAATGCGCTGCTGCTCTCATAAGGGAGACTGGAACCTGGTCACTAATGACGGAACACAACTCAAGGTTGTTTTGGCGACATACTTTAGATCAGGGGTGGTAGACATCCAGTCGGGCGAATGCCCTACCACCTGGCTCTGGGTTGCTTTGTCGCCTCTTTCGACAGGCCGCCCGGCCGCAGGAAATTGTATTCTTTCTCCGTTCCTGCACGGGTAAAATTTTGTATACTTTGTATTTGAAATTTGTAATTAAGTCTATTGTGTATTGTAAGCTTTTATGTTAGGTGTGTCGAACTAATTCTTGAAAATTTTTGTTACGCATCGAGACATATTGTATTTGTACAGGATAAAAGGAATGGCCGAACGGAGGGTTGAGGAGTCAAGCGAGGATTACGATACAAGCAAGACTTGTGCATTCGATAAGCTATATAGTGACGGAGTTTGCGCATGTTATTGAATCGTGCAGTTTGTACTGGTGGCCTCCAGTTATATTTGTACCTGTGTTATACGTGTTTGTATAGTTCTAATAAATTCTATAGAAAATTCTAACGGCATTTTAATTCAAGTCCCGCACTCGTAACAATACCTATACAAATTTTCGTCTCCGATTTTGATGAAGATTTGTGTGTGTGTTTGAGTGGGTCCCGGGATGATTTACAGTCATAATTGGAACCGGTAGGTGGCGCTGAGATCGGATTTTAGAATCCTCCTAATCAATTTGACCGATTTTGGTGATTTTATTTTTGTGTGTTTGACTGGGTTCCCGGACAGTTTAGATTCAGAATTAGATCTGGTAGGTGGCGCTGAGATCGGGTTCTAGAATCCTCCTAAATACCTGGACCGATTTTGGTGATTTTGTTTTTGTGTCATGAAAAAAAGTCTTTTAGGAATTCAGAAAATATGGCGGTACCAAGTTCGCCGGGACAACTAGTAGTTTAAATAAAAAGAGGTTTGGTCTTAGCGTGATGATATATATAGCCTATAGCCGTTCTCGATAAATGGGCTATCTAACACTGAAAGAATTATTCAAATCAAACCAGTAGTCCCTGAGATAAGCACGTTCAAGCAAACACACTCTTCAGCTTTATATAGTAGAATAAGATATGAAATGAATAAAACATATTTATAAATAAAATAGTGTTGTAGAAAACAAAATCACAATATAGGTATATAAAACAGATTGACATTGATGCTTTCTAGCTTCCATGGTTCATCTAAGAGGTACTTTTTAAGCATGAAGGGTAGAGGTAAGGAGAACCATCTCAGTATATTAAAAAGTGTCCACTGAAGGGCAGCGAATTAAAATGGCGCCATAATAGCAAGTGGAAAGTATTTAAAAATAGCGCCACAAATAATTAGAGTAGGATACTAAATTAAAGAAGGAAAGAAAGACTTCCTCTTTGTCACCGCGCATTTTACGAAAATGTAACTAACTATTGCATGTCTCCTCATGGTGGAATTTTCAGATAATTTGGTTAGTTATCTTAATTAGTGAAAGAGGTTTCAAAAATTCAATTGGTCAAAATTTTTTATACATACATCTCAATATTTTTTAAATTTTTCAACCCAGCACACTTCACTTCGTTTTAAACTGCTAAGTTCATATCATTTCCTTTTCCTGCACTAGTTGTTTTGAGGAGTTTTTGAACCATAATTTGCTGTTTACAGGTGGACACTTTTTCAACTGATCCCCCATACTAGATGCTCCTCCTTACCTCTACCCTCCATATTTTTAAGGGCTTATGAAAAGTAATAATCGAGTGATTATATTATCTTAAAAGTTGTTTATTGTTATATATCTTAGAGGCAGCATAACGGAACCTATCTCTAAAGCATGTCAGTTTATGCAACTGATTGTGATATAATTCAAGTATAACATTTGCAGCTGGCGCGTGCCATCACAACTGGTGTTATGCACGCTTTGAAGGCAAGGAATGATGTAAGCATCGACTTTGTCCCCATAGATCTTGTCAATAATATTATCATAGCCTGTGCTTGGGAGACAGCACGAAGATCCAACGAAGGGAAAACTACTATACGAATATACAATGCATGTTCGGGTGTCTACAAGCGGACTTGGGGTCAGTATGCAACGCAGATGAGGTATAGCATAGTACTATTTTTATTGCACGAGGTCAACAGGCCGACCTGATGGAAAGTGATTAACGTCGCCTATGAACATTTGTAACACCAAAGATGCTCCCAATGTGCTGTCGCTCTATAAAGGGAGGCTGGAACCTGGTCACTAATGCCGGAACACAACTCAAAGTTTTTATGGCGGGTTTTTGTTTCTAGACCAGGGCTCGGCAACCTTTTGAGTCGAAAGAGTCAAAAATTACAATGTACGAAATTTCAAAGTTTTTAAAGAGCCAAAATTTTGGTTTTGCCAGCAATAAATATTATTTGCATTAATTGAGTGTTTTGATAAAAACAAATATATCTATTTATTCATATATGAGTAGTATTTTTCACAACAAAAAATAAAATTTACGTGACATTATTAGATAATCTGCAATAATTATATTATATACACATCACTATATTTAAAATGTAGTCGTATCTCATTATCGTAGGCTGGACTAATTTATATGTAATTCTTATTTTATAAACACTTATTATAATTCTACATCTATTACACACGATAACATACACACTCACACATAATAACACTCAATACAGAATATTGCACAATTAGCTTAGCTGGTTTTCCTGGGGAGAAAGAGGCTGGTGATCAGTCACGCAGGTTAATTATTCCTTTTACTGACACCAGGATCTCACCATTTCAATTTATAAGAAACATTGTCACTAATTTAATTATTGTTACTGTGAGAGTAAATAAAGAATTATTATTATTATAATTACTTGTTATTAAATTAAAAAATGAAAACAATTAAACATTAACTTACAACACTAACTTGTGCTTCAATAACAAACAATTGGACAAAAAAATTCAATGAAAGCCATATCTTTTTTGCATATATAACTAAACAGCCACAACTTTACATCCAAAGAGCCACATGTGGCTCGCGAGCCGCGGGTTGCCGACCCTGTTCTAGACCAAGGGTAGTAGCCATCCAGACGGGAAAACCTACTAAATTAAATTCGCTCCGCTTTGTAAATAACATAACAAAATATATCGCGCTCGCAACACACCATACATGTGTATATTATGTAAATATATCGATCTGCACCGCAAGCATAATATATAATAAACTTAGACAGTATGAAATTATTATATTAATACGTGAAGCAAAAACTTTGTACCCCTTTTTACGAAAATTGCGCGGATGGAAGAGTATGAAATTTCGCACACTTATAGTTTATACAGAGAAGGAGAGCAGAATGCTAATATTTAATAAAAAATTTGCATAATAAATACATTAAATCAATAAAAAAAACATTACACACACTACCAAGTATTTGACTATACTCATTTGTTTATTGTTAAAGTCAAATTAACAATGTATCCTTGGTGAAATATGTGATTATAGAAGTAATATTTGACAAAAGATCCTTAATAATGTTCAAATTTATGCTTTAAATTAATTATGATCGAATTTCGACCACTGGGCGACCGCTAGTTGAAATAAATACGTACGCAAAATAATATATTATAAACCACGTTTCTTGCTGCGTTCTCAAATTGTATTCTTTCTCCGTTCCTACACATAACACACTTTATTGCTAGATCGATAACACTTTATTGCTCACCAAATATACAACTTTAAAAATACACTAATATAAATATTGTCATGGTAGAAACAATAGGCGGTCTTATCGCTTAGTTTAACCTAATCTGGCGGTATATGTGGTGCAGATTATTAGGTACATCATAAATAAACATACTTAAACTACTACTCCTAAATTAAATACATAAAAATATATAATTATATTATTAGCTATATTTGTAATACGAATTTGTAAAAAGGCTGTTTTAGGGCCCTTATTTGATATTTAGTTTTATGACAGATAATTACTTGTTTCAGGGGAACTAAGTCATACACTAAAAGTAGAATCTTTACCTTATACGTCACCAAGATCACTATGGTACCCGTTCTGCTTCAATGTTCAGAAGGAATGGCTTTATTATTTAATAATAATGATGTATCACTTTATACCTGCTTACCTTATTGACGTTTACATGATTTTAACCAAAAAAAATTCAAGGTAAGTTAAGTTTTAACAAGAAAGATTTTTTTATTGCATGAGTTCAGCAGGCAGTCAGACGATCCACCTGATGGAAAGCGGTTACCATCGCCTTTGGACATTTGTAACATGTGCTGCCGCTCTTTAAAGGGAGACAGAAACCTGGCCACCAGGGCAGCTCGACACTGTAGGCATGGTAGGGAAAATGTCTACGGCAGCAAAATTTATGGGTGGGAAAAATGTTAGCAAAAACGCTTGAACTACTAAAGCAAAAAAACAATACCCAAAAATATATTTCGATTCGTTCAATTGAATGTACAAAATGTATGAGTAGTGAAATCAACAATACACAACACGAATAGACAGGGTTCTGGAAGAAGTAAGGTAGGTAGAAGACTTCTCTTAGTTTTCTTAAGCTTCGGTTGGGTCGGCATTTTTCAAGTTTGCCTACGGCAACAAAACAGCTACGTCCAGCCCTTGGCTACTAATGAGAGAGAGAAAGCGAGAGAGATAGATAGAAAACACTTTATTGCACACCAAAATATACAATTACAAAAACAGACCATATTTACAATATTTTTTAAGCAATACAATAGACGGCCGTATCGCTCAAAGCTATCTCTATCTCTTCAAGGCAATCTAAATGATAGAAATTTGAATCAAGCGATATAGGTAGTTCAGGAAAAAGGTAATAGACACATAAATTGTCAAACTAATTTAAGAAATAAATATATCTACGTCTGTACTAGATATCCAGACGAACAAATACCCTATCAACTTCCTGTAGGTTGTTTTGTAGCCTCTTACGACAGGCAGCCTGGTCGCAGAAAATTGTATTCTTTCTTCGTTCATACACGGACAAAATATTAAAAGACATAAATAATATTAAAAGATACATCTCGCAAACACTCTACTGGGATCGCTTGAGCCAACACGCCTGACATCATGATATCAGATCGATCGTTGAGATGAGCAATGCGCGTTGATGTCAATATCCTACATTTATTTATTTATTGCATATCCAACAGCTAACAATATTTATAGCATAGAGAGGACATCGTCTGCCGGATACCATTACTATTTATACAATGGAGAACACAATGCATTTCTTTTTAGATCTCTTACCTGCTTATCTATTAGTCTGTTTGTTCATGATTGATGTTAAAACTGCTGGGCCGATTTCGATGCGGTTTTCGCTGATCGACGGCAAATTCTTAGACTTAAAATCTATGCTACTTTTTTTTACTGTTTGTATTTTTTTTTAAATTGTTTTATACGGACTTTAAAAAAAATTGTAAAATATTTAAGTACTTCTACAGTAATGTTATAAATGAAATGTGGATAATGTTTGTTTCTCAATTACACCAGAACCGCTGAATGAATCTGGACGACATTTAGCACAAAGGTAGGTTATAGACCGCAATATCACATAAGCTACTTTCTATCTCCAAAACTGACCGGTTCCCGTGGTATTTGAATTTAGTATTCTTCTTTATGACCATGTAATTTTCATTAATATCGTTGCAGAGGTTTTGTCGTAAAAGCGTATTTATTAAACATGGTTACTTTTCTTTATATTTCAGATTAGTGCAACACTATATACAAATTTTCAAGCTGACACAAGTGTTGCAATTTTTCACCTCCAATCAATGGGAGTTTAAAATCTCGAACACCGAAAAACTTTACAATAAAATGTCAAAGAGCGATCAAAGCATTTTCAACTTTGACATGTCCGGGATAAACTGGAGAGAATTCATTCTACTCTGGGTCTTAGGTATAAGGAATTTTATCATTGAAGACGGCATCGGAACGTCCCAGAAATATTTAGGGAAGCTAAAAACACGAAAATATTTAACCTATTTTATCACCTGTAATTATTTTTTTGTTTTCATTCTATTCTGTTATTGTGTTTATTTTATGAGTAACTTGTTTGTTAAGTGCTTTGTTAATCTTATTTGTAGTACGAGCAGAATCTAAATACGCCTCCGAAGTTCGTACACGTTATTCCGCAATATACAGTTTTAAGGTTATTTGAAAGAGGGGAGAAGGGAGTGTTGCGTTCTCGCTCGACCGCTATCCGCTATCTCTTTCACACAACACATCATAAGGCATTTATTTGAGTAGACTAGCACAATCGCGCGCTTCCTCGCACAGCGGAACTTTTAACGAGTCTGGGAGGATGTTTGGCCCGTCAGTTTTGACCGGCTCATTGGAAAATATTTTAAAATATTATACATTTATATATATATATATATATATATATATATATATATATATATATATATATATATATATAAAGTTCAGCCTTCCTAAAATGACGTAAGTTGACACATTTTTTTACAGTGTCTGTCAAAAGTTATGGCCCACAGGAAATATCTGGCAACTGTATATCATTGTTTATAACAATATCATATATGACATATGTAAAAACTAGCCTTGCTACTTTGACATAAGTTAGCATGGTTTTTTTCCACCTTTGATACCTGCTACTGCTGAAAAACGGCCTCGCTTTTAGCTTAGCGCGTATCCATTTCTTTCTAAGTTTATGTTAAATTACAGATCCTAAAACTTTCATTTTTCCTAAATTCACGTACATTATGGGGTGCCTGGCATCTCAGTCTAAAACAATCAAGTTTTCACAAAAATTAGAAATACGCAATTACACTTTTAGTAATCATTTTTCAAGTTTGGATTTTTATAGGATGATATGATATATAAAGAAAGAATTGATTACCTTCATTAGTCTTCAACGTTCTGAAGGTAAGTAAGGAGATTAATGAACAGCGAAGTGAAATGAAAACGGATACCTTATTCGTTATAACGTTCGTTCGCAACGAGAATACGTTAATATATCTCCGTGACGTGGTTGTGGAATCGCAAATGATACTTCAGTGAAGTGAACTGATTTATTTTGGAAATGGTAACCATAAGTACAAATTTTACAAGTCGTACAGCTAGAACAATGTGTGAGTGGGTTGCATAATGTGCGAGCGAGATCGAGCAACTATTAATATGTGCGCTCCTGTGTTGCGCGAGCCAGTAGTTCGTTGTCCGCTGCGGTGAATTGACGTATGCAGCTGCCATAATATTTTCGTAAAATTAAGTTAACACGAATAATAACATTTCTTTTCGCCACGATAATACAAATTGTATCTTCATACATCAGTGATACGCTAAACATATGACCACAGAGTACATTGAGCATATGACAATATAATGAAATATAAGTTTTATCTATGTTCGTTTTTTTAAAATACTAGTCTATGATCTTATTTTGAAGATATACACATTTTTAATTTTATTTATGGAACTTTGTATTTTGTAATAAATATAAGCTTGTAGTGGTCTTGATATCATTACGATTGAATTGTTGGTAATTCTTAACGAAGACCGTATTACTTGTATAATAAAAATATTTTTCAGGTCTCAGAACTTTTATTTTAGTATAATTTCATTTAAATGTCCCATATAGGGCGCATTCTTTTAGTATCTCAAAACGACTACCGTTCCACACGGCGACCGCGGTCGTTGTGGTTGTGGCGAAATCGTCACTGATGATGTCATGATCTTCACTCACGCAGTGCTCACAACGACCCATGTTAAGAGGTGGGTATGAGATATATAATTGTTCCACACGAGATTACGATTATATCTCCGGCAGTCTCGCAGTCGTGAACGTGGTCGTTTTGAGTCTCTTGTGGAACGTAGCCATAATCTTAATGTACGTAATGTAAGGAAGTGTATGTTTCCTGGCACTAGCCTCGGATACATCAATTTTAAACTGAAAAGACTTTTGACAGATGCTTTTTGTTATCATTATATTAATACGTGAAGCAAAAACTTTCTACCCCTTTTAACGAATATTGCGGGGATAGAGGAGTATGAAATTTCGCACACTTATAGTTTATATAGATAAAATTTAAAAACTTCGTTTAAAAAAACCGACTTCAAAAACGAAAAAACTAAAATGTATAAAATAACTTATTTCTTAAGCTATTATTATTAATATATATTATCTAAAACATCTTAAAGTCAGTGCTTAGTAATTTTCAAAATATAGTAATTTTTATTATGTTTTACTTTGCACCGACTTCAAGATGTTTTAGATAATATATATTAATAATAATAGCTTAAGAAATAAGTTATTTTATACATTTTAGTTTTTTCGTTTTTAAAGTCGGTTTTTTTAAACGAAGTTTTTAAATTTTATTTGTTACTTTTTAGTGTCTAGCTATGTATGGGTGGATCTACGAATGGTGCCGCGCTTCTTAAAAAATATAGGTCCCAAGAACCGGGAACAAAAAAATGTTCGTAAAATGAAAACTACTAGGCCAAACTATGTCAAATTTTTAGGGGACCACATGGCAGCTATTCTGCGTCGAACAAAAAAAGAATCACGTAAATCGAATCATAAATCTCAGAGTAATCGGTGTACATATGGAACGGAGTGAAAATTATTTTCATGAAAAATTTTCATAAAATGAAAACTATTGGGCCAAAGTATGTAAAATTTTTAGGGGACCAATTAGAAGCTATTCCGCGTCGAACAAAAAAGAATCACGTAAATCGGATCATAAATCACGGAGTAATCGGCGAACATACATAAAAAAAAGGAAAAAAAAAAACAAAGATCCCGACGAATTGAGAACCTCCTCCTTTTTTCGAAGTCGGTTAAAAAAGGAGGCAAACTGCTAATATTTTTCTAAAATTATGTAGATATAAAATACATTAAATCAATAAAAAAAACATTACACACACTATCATGTATTTGAACCACACATGCATATATACTCTTTTGTTTATTGTTAAAGTCAAATTAACAGTGTAGCCTTGGCGAAATCTGGGATTATATAAGTATAGTCTTTGACAACAGAGCCTTAATAATGCTCAAACTTATAATTTAGATTAATTATGGTCGAATTTCGACCACTGGGCGACCACTAGTAACAATAAATATTTTTGCAAAAACAACTATGGATTTATTTCCTACTTTGTATAAAGTGTTGTATGTTGTGTTACTTACTTGATATTCGCAAGGAATTGCACATGCCATAGAGAATGCGATCCCAGGTTTGGCAGTGCGGGGAAGACTAGTAATTAATCACCAAGACATATCTCATACGCGGTCGCACAAATTGGTACTAATGTTGAGAAATTAGGTATTTTGTTTTATTGTGGATATTTCTTAGTGGATAAATATAATATATTACTTCTTATTTTGATACAAAAATACTTATATACGAGCTGTTTTAATTCTACCAAAAATGATAACACTGAAATTCGACTTTTTAGGTGTATATTGGCGTAGCACTTAGTTGCAAAATAAAGAGTTATTCTGTCTTCAAACCATGAAATCTCATCACACAACAGATAAAAAAGTCAGTCATAGGACAGCACGTTAGTTCGTGAAAACTTTGTATCTGAACGTGACGGTCACGCGATTTCAGTCCTATTTCCCCATCTCAAACGAGCTGTATATATGTGCGGGCTAGCAACAGCCGTACATTGTCTTCTCAGCGCCTTTTTTTTTTTTTTTTTTTTTTTTTTTGTTTGAGGCGAGGAAAAATGCTGACCGATTTACGCACTCTCAGGGCCGTCACTAGGAAACGGTGCGCATCCATCGGGGGCGATAACGCTAGCAATAGTATGCTTTTTTGCGCTTCGTCCGCGATGGCTTGACACTGAGGAGTGTGGAAGACTCAGAGCGATGCCGCACGGGCGAGCAACCTCAATACCCACTAAAAAACCTCTCCTCCCGTCGACCCTGCGCTTTGTTGTGAAGGAAAGACTGAGATACACAACATAGTTACGCAACAGTCGATCCAGCGCAATAAAGTGCCTGGAGTGTGGCCTGGGAGAACACACCCCACTTCGAAACGGGGGCTGAATCCCTTGCGTTGGTCTTCTCAGCGGCTTACGCCAACACGTGCATTTTAATATATCATTAACATAAGTACTCGTTTAGCACCGTACTCGGTCAGTCAGCAAAACAGGACCATCAATCTTAACACAATTATTAGCACAACCATTTCATTAGCAATAAAAAAATTACATTTACAAGCTTCTATCATTAACATCTTATATAAAAAAACTCCATCCAATATATACGTATACATATATACACACACACACACATACATGTATCTGAGATCGACGATCAAGCGTGTTCAGTGCTTTTTCCCGTCTCAAAAGTGTCCGACGTGCCTAAAGATTTCTACTTAAAAAAATCTTAAATCGACCCAAACCTATTTCTATCTAAATCCTCGAGAGTTAATAGTATTCCTTTCTTTCTCTTTTATTTCACTTTCTCTCTCCCACATATTTTAGGGTCGGTACAATATGTCTTTTCCTTGCATACTCCTCTATTTTGACATACATCTTCTGCCACATCATCCTTCACACAATCTATCCATCTCTTTTTGGTCTACCTTTACATTTGTACCCATTAGTACTGTAGTTCATCATTCTTTTTGTCACGTGTCTTTCATCCCTCCTCATTACATGCCTATGCCACCTTAATCTCTAAATCTTGTTAAGATTATTCCTTTGAGAGAGTATAAATAGCAAAAACAGGTCATGGCAATATAACAGTAACAGCACTGTTCTGTAAGGCTGCGTTCACACGGGCCAAACGAAGGTCAATAAATTGGTTTCATTTTCTCTTCGATATACTTATGTTGACGTTTCATTGATTGGTTGAATACTTCGATATCTTCCAAAGGATTGCTAATGCTAACAAACAATACTCAAACTTTGTTGGGCCTGTGTGTACGTGGCCTAAGCGGGCTGCAACATCAGGGATGATATTGCAAATGGCCACTGTTCCAAATAGCCGACGTAATGCACTAATGCAGTTTTAATGACCGCCCCATCCATTCGTTTCAACCCACGACGATCAAGTTATGATTGTTCGTGATTCAGTTTAATTACATAAGGCGATTATAGAGACGAAGTGAAAATTGTATTTTCTTAACCCTTAAGAAGGTACCACCACAAATTTGTGGTCTAATACAGATAATTGAAATGAACGTTGAACTGATGCTTTCTCCCTCTAACGAAATAGAATTTATGTTAGAATAAAAGGGACGATATATTTTACTTGGTTTTGGTGCGGCAATTTTGATGACAGTTGGCAGCTTGTGGAAGAAAATATTATTAAATTTGGTTCCTCAAAAAGTTTGTTTAAGAGTTATATAGGTCCGCGTTTGACCATGATTTCGACCGAAATATGGTCTAAGATGGAGCACGATTACTTAAAAGGTCCTGGAACCTATATACACGGGACTTGGAGACACCCAGGTTGTAAGTATCGAGAAAAGCAGACGCCGGCAATGCAGTTTCATTTTGCGGAGCTCTGGGACCAATGCACTCCTTGTCCCTAAGCGTGGTTCACCGGGAAGGTCACCCGACCGCCCCTGGTTCCACCAGGACATTGGGAGAAATGAAACCGGTTCTCAGTCAATGTTGCCTGTCCTGAACCGGATACTCATCCGCGAGCCATGACTAGAGATACAGTAACGTGCTCTAATGTGTACACAGCATCCCATTCCCATTCGTTAGGCTAGGAAGATGAGGCACCGCTCATATAATATTTTTTAACATTTATCATAAACACCTTGTGATTATGATGAAGAAAAACATCGTGATGAAACCTGCATATTAATAAAGATAAATATATATCTTCCTTTCCCTTAAATATGGCCCGAGTCCAGCAGTGGGTCATTCATGACCTAATCTCGAGCGTTTATGAGCTAGACTATCTAGCTAGAGTATCTTGTCGCCTCTTCTCCTTAAAACAGCAATAACACAGTGTGAACCGACATAGAATAGGAAATAGACTTGATTTTTAAATAACATGTATGATCTTCAATAAACTTAGTCTGAATAAAAAAATGGATTTGGAATTTTTATTCATAATTCATGATAAAATAACTACTATAAATTACTAATATTTTCTGCTTCGAAAACCAAAAAAGGATAAATTCAACCGGTTATTACGACCGGTTTTCCTTGATACATATCATGATATGTATCATAAGCATCGACAACGCCCGAATCGTTTCACGATCTCTAGTTTTTTTTTGTCAACAAAGTAATTTTTCCACTCGTCCGGGCGTGAGTTACACACGAACCAGTTATACTTTATCCGGATGAGCCCGGATCAACCGGGTGAAGTCGCCTTCACTATTTCGGCGTTGGGAAAGAAACAAATCCAATTGCTTTCGACTCCACGAGTTTATTAGAATATGTTGGCGTGTTGACCCGTATTTATTTACTTTATTGTTGGTTTTTACTTATTTGTACTAATATATAAGTGTAAGATATTGTCTGTTTGTTTCGGTAAGACCTTGGGAATGAATCAATTATCATGCAATTCGATATTTACAAACGAATATTTTAGTGGTGTAGATGTTTTTAATTCCTTTAAACGGGTTTTTAACGGTTTTTTTTTATGTACTATTGTATCGAGTTTTTTGAAGAGAAGGAAACTTCCACCACGTTTTGATATAACATCAAAATTGTACGTACATTTCTAAGGTTTCACCAATATTACCAATATTACAGGTTTCATTGTAATTTTTGTGTTGAATTGCTTTTGTAGTTAAATAGTCTAATGCAGTGTTTTTCAACCTATTGGTCGTGACCACTAGGGGGTCGCAGAATCTTCCTCGGGGTTCGCCGGCAATAGAGAAAAGGCTATTTAAGTGTCTACCTCATACTTAGGTACTTTCTAAGCTCAGCAGATTTTTGCAGAGAATAGGCCATAATCTTATACTAATATATAAAGTAGAAGAGTTTGTTTGCTTGAACGCGCTATTCTCAGGAACTGCTAATATGATTTGAAAAGTTCTTTTGGTGATAATTAGCCCATTTATCGAGGAAGGCTATAAGCTATATATCATTACGCTAAAACCAATTCTTATTGGTAGCTCCACTCTTGTGGAGCACCAATGAAAAAGGTTCCAAAATCGGGATTTTTTTAACTATTCCATGCGGACAAAGTCGCGGGGAGAAGCTAGTAACGAATATAGGTAACATAATAGAGAAAGACATAAATATAGTCATTTATATTACTAACTTTTTGTTTGTCTATATCCCAAGAGGGTCGCCAAAATTATTTAACCTGTAATGGGGTCGCGTATTCAAAAAGATTGAAAAGCACCGGTCTTATGCTACGATATTATTTTTATAGGTTATATAAAGTCAATTTAAATATTATATTTATACCTACAACGAAAATATTATAAAAAATTGTAATTTTAAGATTAAAGAATCAATGTAATACTTTTTTAATCTTTTCATTTCTGAATATCGTAATTACATACTAAAATATTTTTACGTGTTGATGAACATGAAAAAGCGTATTTATGATAATAATAAATAAGATTCAATCTCAAATGAATCTATAGCCAGCTAGAATACTTAAACCTTTTCGTTACCTCGTACTTAAATCCTTTGAGCAAGGCATATTTTAAAGGTCACCGTATATACAAAGTGATAAGCTATATTATATAAATTAGAGAGCTATTTCCTTCTCTTATCTTAGTCCTACCTGAAAAAACTTCCATAGATATGCCAACAGCAGCGCCACCTATCGGGTCCAATTGTAAACCAACTCAGAAGCCTTCTGGCTCATGCACAACAACTTTGCTGAACATCATGACATGATCAAATGTATAGTTTACGATTCTATAAAGGACATACAACAACAACGAACGAACAATAAAAATGACAATAAGAGCGGAGCATCAATGAAGATAATTTCAAAATCGGGGGGTTTTGAAAACAAATTTCACGCGGACGACGTCGCGGGCACAGCTAGTTTTTATATATAAGAAAGATATGAAATTTGAATTTTGCAAATGTTAAAATGCAAAATTTCAAAGTTCCTCTGATCATACACTTAAATTATTCACAAAGTTTTTACATGACAGTGCAAGATGTCAATGTCATTTAATCAAAACATTTTCTTTATTATAATTGGTCGCATTATTCTTTACAGTACGTAATAACAATATCTTTTATATTACCTAATTTAGAGCTCGAGTTTTTAGCGGATTTTTAGCGGATTGGCAGGTTTTATACATATGTTAGTCTATGTGATTTTATCACGTTGGTTTTCTTCGTCGACAATTCATAGTAATTATGACATTGTTACCAGTGCGGGACTCAAATTAAAATGCCGTTGGAATTACTATAGAATTTATTAGAACTATACAAACACGTATAACACAGGTACAAATATAACTGAATACAACCAGTACAAACTGCACGATTCAATAACGCGCAAAGTCCGTCACTATATCGCTTATCGAATGTACTACACACGTCTTGCTTTTATCGTAATCGTCACTTGTCTGCCAGTCCAAATGCGGGAAAGGTAATAAACCAGGTGTGCAATTACTTTGTCGGCGTGTAACAATCAGCAGACAGGCAAACGGCCCACTTGATAGAAAGTTGTTACTTGTCGCCTATAGACATTTGTAGCACCTAAAGTGCTACAAATCCGTTGCTGCTTTCTTAAGGGAAACTGGAACCTGATCATTCATGCCGGAACACAACGCAAGGTTGTTATGGCGACATACTTAAGACCAGGGTTGGTAGCCATCCAGTCGGGCAAATGCCACTACAGGCCACCCGACCGCAGGAAATTGTATTCTGTCTCCGTTCCTGGACGGATAAAGATAGATAAAGATGTAATAGGTCATCAAATTTTTTAAGTAGTTCGTGCTTCCCGGCCTTCATTGGAAACTACGTTATTGAAATGAAACGCTGGTGGATTACTTACTAAACTACCACAAGTACATCGCATATTTTTAAAGGAAAATTTATTTTAAAGTTATTTGTAGTAGTCACAATATCGAAATAACAAATTTAGTTTTTTTAAAGCTAATTGCAGAATATAAATTGACAACGTCAATAGTGTCTATGAGTCATTTCTCCAATAAATATACAAGTTGTTCCATTAGTAGCTCATAACGCCCAAAATGCTCAGTTAGTCGAGACGAAGACGTCATCCTTTTCGATCACACAACGTTCAAATGCCAAAAGGTGGGTCGAATAGTTGTTCCACTTGGGTTTATGATTGTAACGCTGGCAAGCAAGTGGAACGAGATAAATCGCAATCGTTGTGAGTCCCTAATGGAGCATAGTCATAGTATAGCATAGCATATGTTGTAGTATGACGCAACCATTAAATTAGTACAGCTATTTGCTTTGCCCTGAACCGATATTGATTTTCCGGTTCAAAAGAAACCGTTTAACCAATTAACCGGTTGAGCTGAGTAAACAAAAATGGGCTTAAATTGGATCAATTTTATTGAGAAGTTAAACTAAATTATTCAATTATGTTTTGAAATTAACCCTATTATTTGATTTTCGCTTGTTACAAATTTAATCATCGTTAATCTTTGAATAACGAAAAAATCATCCTGGGGCTTCATTTGTGTTAGTGTTAATTAGGTCGATTAGATTTAGGTCGTTTCACGTAAATACGGTTATGTGCTTAATAAGTTGAGATGTAACATTGTTGTCAAACATTGACAGATAACGTATTATATGTATATACAGGCTATGGAGGGTAGAGGTAAGGAGGAGCATCTAGTATGGGGGATCAGTTGAAAAAGCGTCCACCTGTAAACAGCAAATTATGGTTCGAAAACTCCTCAAAACAGCGCTAGTGGAGGAAAAGGAAATTACATGAATTTAGCAGCTATAAACAAAGTGAAGGGTTAAAAAATTTAAAAATTATAATTCGGATACTTTTTGGAAAAGTATTGAGACTTTCTCGTATTGAGGTATTGTATGTATATACATTTTTGACCAATTGAATTTTTGAAACCTATTTCACGAATTAAGATAACTAATTAAATTATCTGAAAATTCCACCATGAGGAGACATGTAATAGTTACATTTTCGTAAAATGCGCGGTGACAAAGAGGAAGTCTTTCTTTCCTTCTTTAATCTAGTATCCTACTCTAATTATTTGTGGTGCTATTTTTAAATACTTTCCACTTGCTATTATGTCGCCATCTTAATATACTGCCCTTCAGTGGACACTTTTTAATATACTGAGATGGTTCTCTTTACCTCTATCCTACATAATACAGGCTGCGTACCATTAGAGACTCACAACTATATATATAACTTACTTGCCGGCGTTACTATTGTAAATCCAAGTGGAACGGTTATTTGATCCACCGCTTGACATGGCTCATTGTGATCGTTGTGTGATCGAAAATGATGACGTCATTAGTGACGTTTTCACGACGACCACAACGACCGCGGTTGCATTGTGGAACGGCTAACGGACTATTTTGGGCGTTGTGAGTTACCAATGGAACGCGTTATTTTTAATGCTTTAAATCTCTAACGGAGATGAAGCCGCAACATCTATAGAGATAAATACAATCGAATTGTTCGTATGTAACGTCCAAATAAAAATGTAAAAAAAATCACAAGGGATATTTCAGACCAAAAGAGTCCGAAAATGCATTTTTTAAATTTTTTGTCTGTCCGTCTGTCTGGGGATGTTCCGGCTAATCTCTGAAACAGCTGGACCGATTTTGACGGGACTTCCACTGGCAGTTAGCTGTTATTATAAGGCGTAACTTAAGCTACTTTTTTTAGGGTTCCGCAAAAAATTCCACGCAGACAAGGTCGCAAGTACAGCTAGTTATAAATAAAAAATTATTATATTATGATATAATACAGGTAAATTAAAATTTTGAATGTCTGAATGTTACGGCTAATAAATAAGATGGTCTCCTTATAAAATAAAGTAGACACATGTAATGCGGCCCCTGTCTAACCAGCAGCACCCCGTGTAATCCGACATGACTATCACTCTACATATGTTGTATGATTTGTAGTTCAGACAGAATATTATCACTTTAATATGTAATGGGTTGGAATACAAGGATTTTTGAAAGAAGAAAGAAAGAAAGAAAGAAAGAAAACAGGTTTATTTTTAGGACATACACAAGTAAACTAAACACATCAAAAGTAATAAACAAATCATAAAAAAACAAATAAAACAGAACACAACCACAAAGTATCAGGAGATATACATAAGTCCTAAAAATTGGATCAAGCTCAGCAATAATGTCGATCTATTAGATCAACGCTGATCTTCCGCTTGAACCGAGAGCGACGTCACGGCAAACTATACATTATATTAAACAAATAGTTCAATATATGTCCAGATATTTATAATATAAAAATTGAAATACAGCACATATACATATAATATATACTTACAATAAATTACACACATACACACACATATATATATATTATATTTTAAATTAACGATATTAACAAAATATTATTTGATAATCAAGGCAAGGAAATTATAAAATGCTGGTGTCGTGTCTTTGGCCCGCCTGTGATTTCTGGTGGTCACCAAGAAACTTCTTAAGTTTGACCCTAAATCCTTGGACTGACTGCAGGTTCCTTATTGGCGGGGGAATGTTGTTCCAACATTTTGAAGCAGCATATTTAAAGCTACCTTTGAAAGAAGCTGAGGAGTGCCGCTGCATCGAGAGTTGTACTGCACACTTTCTTGTCCCGATCGACCTGCGACTTGACATCCAAGTTAATTTGTCGTACAAGTACGAAGGCAATCTGTGCTTGATTAGTCCAAAAAGGAGACAAGCTAGATGTAACTTGCGGCGATGCGTCATCTTTAATAGTGAATGTTTATTAAGATATGGTGTTACATGACCTCTCAATGGAATATCGAAGCAGAATCTGGCACAAGCATTTTGAACACGCTGAATTAGTCTCTTGGTACTAGATAGAAGACGAGGGCCAAAAACAATGTCAGAATAATTCAAACGCGATAGTACTAAGGATTCTGCTAATTGAATACGTAGAGTCTCGTTTAGGTATGAGCGCATTTTATATAAAACCTTAAGTTTATAAAAACAATTTTGAACAGAACTGGTCACATGTGTTTGAAATCTTAAGTCACAATCAACGTGTAAACCCAAGTTTCGTGCCTCGTAAACTCGCTCAATTGGTTTGTCCATGAGCGAAACTGTCACTGAGGGATTTAGTTTTAAAAGTTGAGATTTACTGCCGAATATCATAAATTTCGTTTTTGTGGGATTTAATAATAATGAATTATTTTTGGACCAATTAGATATATTAGCCAGATCGTCATTAAGCTTAACTATAGCTGAATCGATATCGGATGGCTTACAAGAAATATAAATTTGCGTATCGTCGGCGTAGATATGAAATTTGCAGTGTTTAATTTGTGCTACTATATCGGCAGAATATAAAATAAATAATATGGGTCCCAAAATCGAACCTTGCGGAACACCCTTGGTAACAGGCATTTCCATGGATGTTAGAGATGTGCCATCGTTTTGATTTAACTTGACATATTGGTAACGACTACTTAAATAACTGTAAAACCACCGAATAGCCTCTTTGTCAAAGCCATAATAACTTAATTTACTTATTAATAAATCTATGTTTATGGAGTCAAAAGCTCTTGAAAAATCAGTCATCATTTTTGAAGTGATAACTTCTTATGAGAAGGTAAACCACTTCGTTACGTAACGCGTTACAACACCAGTCTGTTTGGCTTCTCTTTCTCTCATGCATAAGGCAGCGGTAGACAGACTTCTCCTCTCTCACTCTTACCCACAGCGCTAGCCGTATTTCGGTAATAAGATTAAATAATGATACTAATAATGTACATACACAAATTCTTATGTACATATTCAAGAATTGTAAGTAAAAAAAAAAGTCATTTTATAATCATTAAATTTTTTTATTAATAAATAACCTTTCCTTATGTTATCATATTAATATACATACAATTTAAGTAATAACCTAAGCTTTCTCAAGTTAAACAATTTCAATGTTAAATAGGTCAACTTAGATTAGTTTTAGTTATCACTTCTGTCGGGAGTCCCGAGACGCACACATTTTTATTAAATACTCCGAATTATAGCGTCTGTAGTATAGTATCTTTCCGTCCAAGAATGAAGAAAGAATACAATTTCCTGCGGCCAGGCGGCCTGTCGTTAGAGGCGACAAAATAACCTACAGCCAGGCGGTAGGTTATTTGTCTCACTGGATGGCTACTCCCCTGGTCTAGAGTATGCCGCCATAATGGGAATTTTCCCGGGAGCGGTTTGAAGTTGTTCGGGTGCATAAAAATTAGCTTATTCCGATTATCACTAAAACGATAGCTTATATTATTTTTTAGGTGCTGCGTTAATTTATATCCCGGGAATCCCGCGGGAATTTCAGGACGACGTCGCGGGCATATCCTAGCAACATATATAGAGGTAAACTGAAATTATTCTTAATTCTAAATACATCATTTCGACTTCAAAGTGAATGTAACGCCAGTGTACCGAAATTCGTACGTTAGTTTTGTATTAATTACAAAGCAAACAAGGCACGGTTCATGCTAATATAAGGTCCTCATTTCAATTCGAACGAAAGATAAAAGGGGATATAGTACGACACGAGCAAAAAGTTACGTCACTGCACAACAGTATTGCTGGCTCGATGAGGGGTCGTGTTAAAATAGACTGTTGAATTAATGAATGAATGAAAACACTTTATTGTTCACCATAAACTTAAAACTTGAGAATATTACTTGTAGATGTTCTTAAGATAATACAGTAATAAAAACCCATGAATGTCCCATTGCTGGACTCAGACTTCCCCCTATATAATATTTTTTGAAGTGAAACTTCTTATGGGAAGGTAAACCATAGCCAGGTGGTAGGGCATTTGCCCGACTGGATGGCTAACACCCCTGGTCTAAAATATGTCGTCATAACGACCTTGAGTTGTGTTCCGGCATTAGTGACCAGTCTCCCTCCCCACTCCCTCCCAGCAGCGCATTTGTAGCACCTTTGGTGTTGCAAATGTCCATAGGCGATGGTAACCGCTTTCCATCAGTCTTTCCACCGCGTCCATCAGTGGGCCGTCTGCCTGTCTGTTGAACTCCTGCATTAAAATATAATTAAAAAACACCCACTTCGTTACGTAACGCGTTACGGCGCCAGTCACTCTGGCTTCCCTTTCTCTCACGCAAGTTATTACTTCTGTCGGGCGTCCCGAGACGCACACGTTTGTTTTTTAAATTATGCTTAAAAATACATTAAATCAATAAAAAAACATTAAACACACTACCATGTAATTGACACACACGCATATATACTTTTTTGTTTATTGTTCAAGTCAAATTAACAGTGTAGCCTTGGCGAAATCTATGATTATAGAAGTATTTGACATTAATTATTATTGTTGAATTTTTCCACGGGCGACCACTACTAATTAGAATGCTTGAGATACACAAATATCAAGAAAACATTTTTTTTCTAGATTTATTGCTGAGGTTTCTGGACACTACATCTCCTTAAACAATGATAACATGTTACGAAGCGGTGTGTTCTTTAGTGGTACTTAGAATAAAAACATTTTAATCTAAAAGAACAGATAAATTAATTAATTTATTAAAAGTATTTATTTAATATTTTCTTAAGTTTTCGCGACTTATATACATAAAAAAACTACGTTTTAACGGTTTCAAGCGCGGTAATTTATTTGATTTTGGTTTTTCCGACGTTTCGGCCGCTTTTCAGTGGTCACGGACGACAAAGGTGACATTTGTCCAATGAGTATTGTTAAAGTTTTATTTAGCCTACCTCCCCAACTTGTTCATTTTAATTATATAGTGTTAATTTTGTTTATGGTTATTATTTACTCTTAGTATTTATTTATTTGGTACACAAAACAAGAAACAGCTGAAAGTTACATATTTCATATTATGTATAAATTATTAGGTCTAAGCTGTAACTCGAAACATGTGAACACATAATGTACCATTGATTGACAAGATATTTAGGGGTTAATATTATTATTATGAATTACTATAATGTTAGTTTTGCAGTGGTTAGGTAACAAAATTATTATGCCAGAAATATTGGTGCAAATAATAGCACAAATTTCACGTTTAAATTTAAAAAAGGAGGAATTAAAAATATCAATCTACTTGTATTTATTTATACTATTGTACGCCTTATTGTTAGATTTGGACCCACGGGTATTTGTGATATGCCATTACAAAGTCTCTGTTTCAGTAAGTTGTAACTTTTATATTGTGTCGTGTTGTAAATAAAGATTTGTCAAGCGCCGAAATCATAATTAATTCTGCCCGCACTATTTACAAAAGTTGGAACCTCGGCAATCTATTGATTAAAATTGTATACTTGAATAAAAAATAAGATTATTTTCTAATTTCTACTCTTTCCAATCCATCATCATCATCCGAGCGTTAAATCCCGGTTGCGTTCGGAGCGTTCACTCCGATGCCCAGGGTCCGCTTTCCTACTTTTTCTACTCCACTTCGCGCGGTCTTCGGCATCCCCCGTTTTGAGACCATTGGCACGCATGTCATCCTTCACGACGTCAAGCCAACATTTCTTGGGCAATCTTTCCAATTACTTAAGTATAATAACAACAGCCCATGAACGTCCTCCTGCTGGATTCGGGCCTACCACTATAAGCCAACGGATAGTATACCCGCCACGCTTGTCCAAGGCGGCTTGGCAGGCTTGACACATCGGCTGTCTCGATGTGCAGGTTGCATCACGATGTTTTCCTTTACCGTTATTAGCGCGTGGTAATTGTAACAATGTGCACAATAGGTTAGGGTGACGCACTACTGGCGAGCACCAATGGCTGCATCCCACTGATGGGAGTACAAAACAAGACGACGAGTTGTTGGACTAATTATGTATTTACTTACTTTCTTGTTATTTATTTAAAAACTCTATAAACAGAAAACTTATCGTTTACGTGATGTGCACACCAAAATATCTTCTTAATTATAAAATTCTCGTGTCACAGTGTTAGTTACCATACTCCTCCGAAACGGCTTGACCGATTCTCATGAAATTTTGTGTGCATATTGGGTAGGTCTGAGAATTGGACAACATCTATTTTTCATCCACCAATGTTAAGGGTAGTCCACCCCAATTTTTTTTATTTTATTTTAGATATTTTTTTTATGATACAGCATTAAAAAATACATACAACCCTAAATTTTCAACCCTCTACGATCAACCCCTATTCTTTAATAGCGATCTTAGTATTTTTATAATTTTCTACTGGGACGATTTAGATTTTAATTTGAACCAGGTAGATGGCGCTGCAATCGGGTACCAGAATTTAGGTGTTCTTTTTGTTGTTGTATGTGTTGAAATTTGTCCCGAAATGCTTTAAATAAACGATTGGACCCAGTAGGTAGCACCGCGATACTCCTCCTAAACACTGGGCCTGATTTTGATGAATTTTTTGTTTGTTCAAGTGGATTTGAGAATAGATTAACATTTGGTCCCGGTAGATGATGCTGGAATCGGGCTCTAGATTTTTATTTTTTAAAGGCAGGACAACGTCTGCCGGGGCAGCTAGTTATCTATATATTAATACGTGAAGAAAACTTTGTACCCCTTTTTAAGAAAATTGCGCGGACGGAAGAGTATGAAATTTCGCACATTTACAGTTTGTATAGAGAAGAAGCGAAGAATGCTAATATTTTAATTATGCATAAAAAATACATTAAATCAATAAAAAAGACATTACACACTCTACCATGTATTCGATACACTTACGCATATATACTCTTCTGTTTATTGTTCAAGTCAAATGAACAGTGTAGCCTTGGCGAAATCTCTGATTATAGAAATAAGGTCTTTGACATTAATTATTATGGTCGAATTTCAACCAAGGGCGACCACTAGTAAGCGTTATTAAATATTACATTTACAGATTTATGAGATTGAACATTTTTAATCATATATAATAAATAAGTAAAAACGCGTGAGTCTCAGGATGCCCGACAGAAGTGATGATAACTTATCCTTCCTACCGCTGCCGTATGCGTGAGAGAACGTGGGCGTAACTACGTTCTAAGTCTCACGCTCTTCCTGCCATAAGCGCGGGGCACATGGGAGGAGGGAGGTTTTAGTGGAGCATTGAGTTGGGTAGGTTTGATATCGATTCTCCACACAAGCCGGTTGATTACTATTTGGCAGCCCCATAGGGGATTGCCTCCATAATCAACTCTGGTCTAAGCCTTAGCAAAGGACCCGGTATTGTGCGAAACGCATTTCTCCGCCTGAAAAAAAATTGCGTGAGAGAAATGGCATCCAGACAGACTGGCACCATAACGCGTTACGTAACGAAGCGGTTTACCCTCCCATAAGAAGTTATCACTTCAAACAATTGACCAATCTGATTGGCAGCTCTGTTTATATAGCATCACGGTCATGCTTTGAGAATAGTCTGTAACTGTGCTAAATTGTACATTAATAAATTGGTGGATAAAATGTGACGCAACAAACTGTTATTGAATAAAATAACTATTTTGGAATTTGTTTTAGTAAAGTTTTTTTAAATTAAGTTATAGTTCTGACACTTACCCTTAACGAAGAGAAACAGCTATTAGTGGCGGAAAAAAGGTCCACTGTAAGATAGACGATGTTAGCTATAAGGTCCGAATCAACGTTGAAATATAAAATCTTGTGGCCGAGCCTAACATAATAGGAGAGATAAAATCTCACCGCCTTCGTTGGCTCGGTCACGTGGAACGGATGGGAGGATCGAGGCGTGAGGAGGGCCTATTTGGGACGATCGGATGGGCGACGTCCGGTCGGTCGCCCGAAATACCGGTAGAAGGACAAAGTGGAGGCTGACCTGTATGATTTCGAGTCCATAACTGGCAAGAAAGCGGATAGGACAGGAACATGTGGCGTTTTCTCGTTTCGGAGGCCAAATACATTTTAGATGACTGAGACATCGGAGTTGATTATTGTTCTGAGGTCCAAAGTGTATACTGTCACACTATCTCTGACAAAGATCAAAGGGATTTCATACTTGGATTGTTATTTTGCCGCTACGGTGGGAAAATTTAGATTTACGTTTGGGGAATATTGATTGTAGGGTAAGCTTAATTTTAAGGTCAATATTAAGCTGTTGATTATACGACCTTTGCATCCCCTGTTTCTGAAACTAAAACTACGTGCAAAATGAATAACTACGTCTTTATATACCTTCAACAAATATTTGTGACATTATAATATATCGTGGGCTTCATAACAAATGGGCGTACAGACAAAAGTGCTTTTTTACACAAGGGACAAAATTTATACATATATATAAAATTGGAGTGTCTGTTTGTAATATTGAAATAACCGCCTTTTATTACATGCATATGTATATATATGCGGTACATACACCAAAATAACATTTTTTTTAAACTTTTGTCTGTCTGTCTGTTTGTTCCGGCTAATCTCTGAAATGGCTGATTTTGACGGGACTTTTATTGGCAGGTAGCTGATGTAATAAGGAGTAACTTGGGCTACTTTTATTTTAGAAAAATTCTTTTATTTTGGAATTATGACGGTTTCAATCACCACGCGGGAGAGACCGCGGGGCGCAGCTATTTGTGAGCATAGTTGAAGACATAGTTGAAATTTACTGACATAGACATTTTTAATTCCTCTAAACAAATATTTAATAATTATAAAATTCTAAACATGCCATGAAGAAGCCACATGAAGTTATTATTATAATATTGTTTTAAAAAAAAACAAGTGAAACATATATATATGTCGCAGAACGGCCTCGTTCTCACGACATCTTCTTTAGTTATTGCAGGATTAGTGGGCGTCATCAGGATAAAATGCGAGCATAAAACACAATAGCCACGGTTTATACACTTTTAATTTAGATTTGATCAACATTATGACATAGTTTAGACCGAGCAGCGGGTTCAGGGCACCCGCTCATACTACCAGCTTCAATACTTTCTTTAAAATACTCCATGGTCCAACTCGACCTGTTGCCACCAACCAAATGTGTCACCAAAAACTCCTCAGTCTACCGAAGTAGATACTACTCAAAGTATAGAGGGCATCTGACCCCGCTCCGCCATAAGCTCTGCTCTGATTGGTCGTTTATTAAATTACAATATTCATAACTTTTATTAGGTTAGAACGATCTTTAAGTTATAGAAACGTTTAACAAATCAAATTAAATTAAATTAAAATTTTTAGAAGTAATTAAAATGTAAACAAATGATAAACGGACAGCCTGTACTGTGAAGGAGTTGTCAATGAAGGAGGAAGTGTGTACAGGTGTCATTAAGGAGAGATTATTACTAGAGTTTATTACCATAAACGTTGGTAGAGGTAGGCACTGAAGAACGAAACCTTTATTCTCTATTGTACACAAAGAGCATGGAGGATAGAGAAGTGTCCACTGAAGGGCAGCAAATTAAGATGGCGTCATAATAGCAAGTGGAAAGTATTTAAAAATAGCACCACAAATATTTAGAGTAGAATACTAAATTAAAGAAGGAAAGAAAGACTTCCTCTTTGTCAGCGCGCATTTTACGAAAATGTAACTATTACATGTCTCCTCATGGTGGAATTTTCAGATAATTTAGTTAGTTATCTTAATTAGTGAAATAGGTTTCAAAAATTCAATTGGTCAAAAATTTATATACATACATCTCACTCAATACGAGAAAGTCTCAAATACTTTTCCAAATTATAATTTTAAAATTTTTCAACCCACCCACCCACTTCGTTTATAACTGCTAATTTCATATCATTTCCTTTTCCTACACTAGCGCTATTTTGACGAGTTTTCTAAACATAATTTGCTGTTTACAAGTGGACACTTTTTCAACTGATCCCCCATACTAGATGGTCCTCCTTACCTCTATCCTCCATAACAAAAATACTAAAAATACTACATACAAAATTATAGAATAGTAGTGATGTACCAAGGCGAGCTTAACCCTAAGAGAGTTTTCTTCCAGCAAACCTATGAGTCTAGCGAGAAGGGGAGAAGCAAAAGGCAGGGTTGTGTACGCTGTTTGTAAGATATGTTACGATATAACATATAATATAATATAATATAAACAGATTAACAAAAATAAACTAAATACAAAATACTCTTAAGATACAAACATACATATTGTTGCATACCGACAAAGAAATGCGCACCTGGTTTATTACACTTCACGCATTCAGAGTTCTTTTGTTTACTTCGTGTTTAAAATTTGCAATTAGACAATAGCCTATTGTTATTATTTTTGGTTTATGGCCGTTCGCAGGAATAATTAACCAGGTGTGCATATTACGGGTAGTTTGTTGTATTGTATAGTTAGTATAAAACAATGCTCGAACGGAGAGGTAAGGCAGTCAAACGAGGATTACGATACTAGCAGGAACTGTGTACTTTCGACAAGCTTATTTGTGACGGACTTTGCGCGTGTTATTGAATCGTGCAGTTTGTACTGGCTGTGTCTAGTTTTTTTTTTTTTTTTTTTATTGCAGGAGATCAGCAGACAGGCAGACGGCCCACTTGATGGAAAGCGGTTACCATCGCCTATGGACATTTGCGACACCAAAGGTGCTACAAATGCGCTACTGCTCTCTTAAGAAGGACTGGATCCTGGTCACTAATGCCGGAACACAACACAAGGTTGTTATGACGGCATACTCTAGACCAGGGGTGGTCGCCATCCAGTCGAGCATATATATAATACCCTACCACCTGGCTGTGGGTTGTTTTGTCGCCTCTTAGGACAGGCCGCCCGGCCGCAGGAAATTGTATTCTTTCTCCGTTCCTGCACGGATAGATAGTTATATATATGTACCTATGTTATACGTGTTTATGTAGTCATAATAAATTCTATAGTAATTCCAGCGGCATTTTAATTCGAGTCCTGCGTAACTCGTAACAATATATACACATACAATGTAAAAAATAGACATATAAGGATAATTTAACATAGATAGTTCTCTTTGACTTTTTTTTTGAAACTGCTCTCCGATGAGCTATCTCGGACCGTATGTGGCAGGGCGTTCCATAATCTAACTGTGTGGACGGAGAAAGAACCACCATAACATGCCGATGAGTGTGTTGGAGCTTCGAGAAGAAGGGATTTAGAAGTCCTACAATATTTGTCAGAAGGAACAAGAAATTCAAAACTTTGACGAAGATAGGAAGGAGAAAGGTGGTTAAGATTTTATCCAAAAAGTAACTACGTGAAGGTCGCGTCGACGGCGAATTGGCAGCCAATTAAGTTGCGTTCGTGTCACACTCCTAATTTTAGATGTGAAATTGTAATCCAGAGCTAATAAATACCGGCGGTGTAGGTACCGTTAAACAGGGAAATACATATCAGATGCCACAAAGCCCTTGCGATCCCTCATATTCTTTGTAAAAGGGAGATTAAACCCATAAAGTTACACACCCTTTTGTGGGTCATGTCTCAGCCGTAAGGGGTGCTTATTGCTTATCAGAGGTTTCCGGTACGCCGCACCTCCCGCCCCCTTTCAAAGTAATTAGAGGGTAATTATTTGAAAAATGTGTGCCACTTGGCTCTTTTGATGTTGGTTAATGAATTACTATGCTATGTATAAAACTGTTCGAAAACAGTGCTATGTTTTGGAGGTTAGTGGCCAGTAAATTCGGCCAATGTGGTTTTTTTTAACTCCTCCGTCATACTTCAATAAAGCGCCTTTTCTTTTCCATGTCTTGTTTTTATCTTATTCTAAAACTCGGAATTAATACTCGCAAATCCCACATTTACGGGTATTAAGGTAGTCATTTTGTGTTTTACAAGCATTTGTTTAACTTGCAATGGATGTACTTATGTATGTATGTAAGTTCGGGTGGAATCTTGCAAGTTAAATTTGACCAACTTCCCGATTTCCAATTGAGCTGAAATTTTGCACGCAATGTATATCGTGTGACAATGCAATAGTGTGGTACCATAGAGCTGATCCCATGATGGAGTCGGAAGGTGGCCATAGGTACTCCTGTACTGAACAAGATATACCCTTCGTGTTTGGGCTCGTTTTACTTGTCTTGGCTAACACTTTGCTGGTACATGATATCCAGGATCTCAAAAGCTTGTATTTAAAAACCTTTAAAAAAAGCTTATTTCTTTTTCTTTTCTTTCTTTTTTCCTAAAATCAAAACTTATACTCTAGTACTTTTAATCTTATTTAGTAATACATTTATAAGTCTATTTAATTACTTTCTATCTATTATATGTTAATTTTGTTTTACACTTATCTGTATGTTACACGTTTTATCCTATCGACTTATATCAATTTACGTTTTGCATCTATTTATACTGTTACGTGCCGTCAAAGATAAATGCACAGCTGCCTGTCGTAAAGCGCAGTTTATTGCCTTCCCGGATTTCGGAATTCTTTTGTTTACTTTGTGTTTAGAATTTGTAATTAAGTAAAACATGCTATTGTTTTTCTACTTGTTTTATGGCCGTCATTAGTGTCGAATTAATCCTCATTGTTATTGTTTTCGACTTTGTTGGCCGTTCGCAGGTGGGCAAATTACATTTTCTTGGAAAAACCCAGCCCACGCAATTGATTGAGTATTGTACAGTTTACTATAAAACAATGCCGGAACGGAGGGGTGGGGCAGTCAAGCGAGGATCACGATACGAGTAAGACGTACATTCGATTAGCGTTATAGTGACGGACTTTGCGCGTGTTATTGAATCGTGCAGTTTATACTAGTTATATTTGTACCTGTTTTATACGTGTTTGTACAGTTCTAATAAAGTATAGTAATTCCAACGGCATTTTAATTCGAGTCCTGCGTAACTCGTAACAATAAATTTTAATTTATTATTGTAAGGCTATTTACTTTTTATATATAATATATATACACAGTGTTAATAGTATATATACTATATACTATTTGTACAAACTCTTTGCTGTATTTGTGGTCGTTTGACTTTATACAGAAAAACATTGTGTGAAAGGTAATGTCAATTGGTGAGAAAATATATTCGGGTCATATTTTAATTTATATTTGGAGTTGTCTTCTTATTATATCGAAATTCGATATAACCGTCGTCCCTGCATCCACACTATTAACACTGTGTGTGTACCTATATACAATTATATACCATCTGTGTTATTTGTTGACCCGTTTCGTTTCATTACCGTTTTTACTATCTTAAGCGCGTATTTGGCCAATGTGGTTGAGTGGGCTTGCTAGAACGCATAGACTTCACGTTCGATTCCTGATATTTTTATTTATTGCTCAAGCATAGCGGATAGGCTGAGGGCCCAACTGTGATGGAAGTTGGTAACCATCGCCTATAGACATTAGCAACACCAAAGGTGCTGCCAGTATGCTGCTGGCCTTGAAGGCTAAACTGGAACCTGGCCACTGATGCCGGAACACAACTCAAAGTTCTTATAGCGGCATACTCTAGACAAGGGGTGGTAGCCATCCAGTCGGGCAAATGGCCTACCACCTGGCTGTGGGTTGTTTTGTAGCCTCTGAGGACAGGCTGCCTAGCCCCAGGAATTACTATCCTATTTTCGTTCCTGCACGGAGAGAATGGTATGTTATATTCTCCGAATGAACATGTCCTGTCTCATCTTCACAACATTTTATTAATACCAAGTCCCCTGATTATCTCAAGGAACGCTTTCATTTCCTTAATTACAGTGATTGAAGAATTTGAAACGGAAAACGCTTGTCAACAAAACAAGTTGTTACAACAAGTCTTGTCGTCCAGGCCATTCAAGTTGAAATGGAGTATCACTAATCATCCAGCGGACACAATCTTCTTTTAACAGATTACTTAAAGATTACTAGCTCAAGCTATAGTTTGCTATTATTGGTGGATAAATAGGACTGTATGATTATTATTATTAAATGATAACAATAATTAAAAATATACATAAAGAGCGTTCGGTACGTATTACAAATTAATTGTGCGAGAGAGTCGAGAGAGAGAGAGAGAGTGAGAGAGAGAGAGTGGTAAATCATCAATGAGCATATTTTTATTTTTTAGGAGCTGGATCCAGCTGAATACCCGCAGATAGCTGTTTCAGCGATACCGGACTTTGAGGGCTTCCCGACTCCTTGGCAGCGGAGGCGTTCAGCCCGGAAGCAGCGCGCTCGAGAAGGCACCTCTTGTGAGGTTCGACCTCGGCTCGACCGCTGCGAGGGACTCGTATTGAGATTTAGCCGTAAAAGGCTGAATGAGCTAAGCCAACAGGCTGAAGTGATTATTTGGGGACTCGTCATCGACCCCGCCGGCGGAGCCGATCCTAGTCTATCATTACTACCGCTTCGCAACGTGTTATAGCTGGAGGAGAAGAAGCGGCCGGAAAACTCTCCAGCAACACGCCTAAGCTAATGTTGTATGGCTACTTGTGTCTGAGATGAGTAGTTTGGTTGGTGGGTCTTACCCTTGTGTAAGAGGAACCGAGCCAGGGATACTATATTATTTTGCCTTCAAGGCTGCTACTATATCTCGCGTACCGTTCGACGCCTAGCTGCTAATTGTTCGAGCTAAGAGCGTCGGCGGTATGCGGGGCGCGGAGGGTAGACTTGCTCCGGCGGGCGGGTCAGAGATGTGCTCTCTATCCGCAATTAAATGCCAAAGATTAAACTTGAACTTATCTACTTTTGTTTATGTGACAATTGCATTTAATTTTTAATTTTATTACAAAAGTTTCTAATAGACATAGCAGATATTGAAACAGCAGAATAGGGCCCCCGGTGTGGCCGTAAAAAAAGTAAAACGCGTTTTCGGGTTTAAAGCACGAACCCATTTCGGCGGCACAGTAAAGCTTATTTAACAGCAACAACAAAAAAATTGTATAGTCCGTTTTCATTACTGTAATTACGCCGGAAAAAGAAAATGGAAGCGCCTGCGAATTACGGGTTAATGCCACTAGTTGTCTGTTTATTTAGGGGCTATTAACATTTGTCTGTTTACTATCTTTTTTTATTGCATGAGTACAACTTTATCCTTGTAGAGACGGAGAAAGAATACAATTTCCTGCGGCTGGGCGACCTGTCGTAAGAGGCGACAAAACAACTCACAGCTACGTGGTAGTGCGTTTGCCCAACTGGATGGCTATCCCCTGCTATAGTATGCCGCCGTAACAACCTTGATTTGTGTTCCGGCATTAGTGACCAGGTTCCAGTCATCCCTAAGAGAGCAGCAGCGCATTTGTAGCACCTTCAGTGTTGCAAATGTCCATAGGCGATGGTAACCGCTTTTCATCAAGTTGGCCGTCTGCCTGCATGCTGAACTCATGCAATAAAAAAAAACAACAGACAAGCAGCGGTTACCAACGCCAATGGATATTTGTAACACCAAAGAAGCTACCAATGTACTGTCGCTTTATAAAGAGAGACTGGAACTTGGCCACTAATTTCGATATACAACTCAAGGTTGTCATGGCGGCATACTCTAGACTAGGGGTGGTGTCAACTCAGATGTCAAGTTTTCCTCATGTATTCTTTTGTATCGTCATGTCTGTTGTCAATCATGTATCACTTAATTTATTAAATGCCTTTATATATTTTAAAGTGGTCATTATTTGTCATTCATACATTTGACCACTGCCGATCTCGAATTGCTACAAGTGATAGCCACGTAGACGGAAAAATATCCTTCCACCTGGCTTTGGGTTGTTTTCTCGCCTGTTACGATAGGCCGCCCGGCCGCAGGAAATCATATTTTATCTCCGTTCCTGCATAGTTTTTTTTATGGAAATATAGGTTTGCGTTCGACCACTGTCTCACTTGATGTTGGGTGATGACGCAGTCAGGATAGAATGGATCACGCTTACCTATACAGACTTCGGCAGATTATTCCACTCTTCAGCAGTGCGCACCAAAAAAGATGAAGCGAAACGCTTGGTTCTGACAGTTGGTGCTTCCACCGTGTAGCGGTGACGCAAACCGGTGTGTCTGGTTGTCAGATGGTAAAATGGAGATGGAGGAATCAGCACGTGCAATTCTAAAGAACACTTCCCTAAACGTATCCGATAGAAGACAGCTAGCCCCGCGACCTTGCGTATATGCTCTAGACTCTGAAGTTGAGCATAAAAAAGAAGATCATTGCTGACCAGCTTCCGATAAAAGCATATGTAAGTAAGAACCGTTTGCAACAAAATATTTGTTTGTATTTATGAGTATTGTCGATTGAACTTTGGGATGCAAAGGTAAATGACAATAATTGGATGCTTGTTAACAATAAGGACCGTTACTGTCTGTGAACAGGCACGGCGATTTCTTCTTCAATTTATTTCATTTATAACAATAGAGGCGATAAATTAGGCACATGCTTTTCTTTCATTCTCTCTGACCTGTCAGACAAGTTGCCCTATTCTTTCATAATTGGGGTATTTTAACATTTGTATTATTTTATGTTTTTTTTTAATTGTCTCTATATCTCTCTATATCTCTATCGTCTATTTCAGAGAGGCTGACGGTCCAACTGTGATGGAATGTGGTTGCTGTCGCCTGTGGACATTAACAATACCAAAAGTGCTGCTACTCTGCTGCCGGCCTTGAAGGAGAAACTGGAACCTGGCCAGTGATGCCGGAACACAACTCAAGGTAGTCATGGCGGCATACTCTAGACCAAGGGTGGTAGCCATCCAGTCGGGTAAATGCCTTACCACCTGGCTGTGGGTTGTTATGTCGCCTTCTACGAAAGGCCGCCCGGCCGCGGGAATATTAAGAATAAGTATTCTTTTTCCGTTCCTGCACCGAAAGAGAGTTTATATCTTTTTGGTTTTATTATTTATTTACAACATTAGTTAAAAAATCTTAGTCTATTACATTTTTTTCCTTATTTTGCTAATATTTCTATATATTACATTTTGTGTGTATACAATTTATCTTTTTTAAATATTATAAATTTATTATATTACTAGCTTAGATCATTACATACTATTGAATACAATGTAAGAAAACTTAACTTATTTGTATTGTATTCTACCCATAGTCCCTCAAGACTATAAGTAGAATACTGAGCCCAGATCACCGTCTTCTATGGGTAAGGTGCCCAGAAGGCTGGCTACGTTTCATAGCCATCGCCGCCTAGAGTCCCATCGTCTAGATACCACACATTGAATTTAGACTTGAGGGATTCGATGATCGGATGGATCGCCAAGCTGAAGATGGCCGGACCTAGCGGGTCGCCCTGTTGACAGCCCACAGATGATAGAATAAGGTAGTTTTTATACATAAGATTTGTGGGTTTTGAATAGCTTTCACAAAGGTAATTTGATATTTCTGGAATATTAGATATTACTTCGTGTAACATGACGGACCTGTCGACAGAGTTAAAGGCATTCTTTACATCTACTTTTAAAATAACTTCTCCGCATTTATTATTTATGAATGACCGCAAAGAATGCACGGCTGCTTCACAGCTTCATTTAGAGCCGAAACCTATTTGTAAGGGTTGGAATTTGTTTTTCAATTTTGTGGATGTATGGCGGCAACAGACCTTCGAGGCGATTCGTCGTAACGAGTTGCCTACGGCGACCGGCCTGATACCGCCATCTTTCTTTTTTTAAAGCTATTAAATTTGCGCCGTATAGAACTTCTCTAATTCCGTCCGGAACCTTTCCTGCAAGCATCAGGTTTTATAATTTGGGTAATGTGTTTTAGAAGAGTTTGGCCAATGTTGCCTGTACAACCGCTAATAAGGTCTTTAAAATGTTGTGGAGAAAGGCCGTCTATTCCAGCAGCTGAGCCAGTTTTAAATGACATTAATGCTGAATAGACGTCTTTAGTTGATGCTTGTAGGAACTCTGTTTGTGAAGAGGGAGAATCTGGCGGAGAAGTCGGTGAAGTAGTTGGAATAGGATGCTTGTCTTTTAGTACCGAGAGTGTGTCTGCTGAGTCTGGTGCTAGGCTATCGTTAGAAAAAAGTAAGCAGGCTGCCCTTTCAAGTCTCCCTATTTTTGTGAGATTTTCTGCCACCGTGATGCGTGCCCCCGGGGGATACGTCGAATTAATGGAGTATTATTTTTTAAGCAGGCCAAACGTTCCCATAAGGCGGTACAACTAGTCCGAGGATTGGAGGCCGAATCTGTTAATGTGCTGGGACACGCAGAATAATTTGTTTGGGTATTTTGGCGGTGAATTTTTGAAACATGGATATTTAGACCCCTGCTCCCTTTAAAAAAACGCGGGGTAGGGCAATGAGGGCATTGAGAAGGTGAGGTAGAAGTATTATGGGCATTGGAGCATGTCTGCGGCATAAGTTTCACGTGGTGTATGCACCGTCTGAATGTATTCTTAATAAAAAAATAAACCGGGAGATTCGGTGACCTAAACTCAATAAAAGTGATTTTATATAATACTAGAGTTTACCCCGCGGCTGCGCCGCGGGTTAACCTCTAGTTCCTGCTTCTTGTTTAAAGAGCAGGCATTAAATACAGGTTACATTGTACAACATTTTTATGTTAGTGCCATTTGCACCCCAAAAGTCGTTTTATATCGCAAACTATCCGATCTCCTGGCATGAGTATATATGTCCATTTTCGGCATAAAAACTACAATTAAACAAAATTACAATAAAAACGATCCAGTGTTCCCAGTGTTTTTTCGAAAACTTATCAGAAAGACATATCGAGTTACTATCGCACTTTTATAGACGATGAATTTTTATATCTATGAACTTGAGAAATGATTGGCAAGAGCAAAAAGAGTAAAAGAGCATAAAGAGCAAAATGGCCAAAAAAGACAAAAGAGAAAAAACAGCAAAAGATCAAAATGGACAAAAAGAACAAAAAAAATAGCAAAAAGAGCAAAATGGACAAAAAAGAGCAAAATAGCAAAAAGAGAAAATGAACAAAATGTCAATAAGGACAAAAAGATCAATAAGGACAAAAAGAGCAAAAACAGAAAGGGCCAAATGGATAAAAAAGGTCAAAAATATCAAAAAGGACAAAAAGAGCAAAAAGGTCAAAAAAGCAAAAAGGACAAAAAGAGAATAAAGAGCAAAATAGACAAAAAGAGCAATAAGAGAAAAAGGGCCAAATGGACAAAAAAGACCAAAAAGATCAAAAAGGACAAAAAGAGCAAAAAGGTCAAAAAAGCAAACAAGAGCAAAAAGAGCAAAATGGACAAAAAAGACAAAAGAGCAAAAACATCAAAAGAGCAAAATGGACAAAAAGAGCAAAAACAGCAAAATGGACAAAAAGGAGCAAAAAGAGCAAAACAGCAAAATGAAAAAAAGGACAAAAGAGCAAAAACAGAAAAAGAGCAAAAAGATCAAAATGACAAATATATTTTTATCCCGGAAACTATCCCATTTTTCGGGATAAAAAGTATCCTATGTTCATCCTCGGTATCGAAAATATATATATACTGAGTTTCAGCCAAATCGGTTCAGTAGTTTTTCCGTGAAAACGAAACAGACAGACAGACAGAGTTACTTTCGCATTTATAATATTAATAGGGATTAAACTTAAAAAAAATTATCTTGAATTAATCATATATTTTATTTCCTATAAAATATAAATATCTCATAATTTCCTCGCTTGTATTTTTTTATTGCAGGAGTTCCGCAGACAGGCAGACGGCCCACTTGATGGAAAGCGGTTACCATCGCCTATGGACATTTGCAACACCAAAACTGCTACAAATGCGCTGCTGCTCTCTTAAGGGAGACTGGAACCTGGTCACTAATGCCGGAACATAACGCAAGGTTATTATGGCGACATACTATTGTTATCTCTTCTTTTTCTTAAGCCATCTACTCTTATAACATACTTTTTTCTAACTCTTTACAGTAAAGATAACTCTTTACTGTAAAGAGTTAGAAAAAAGTATTAAAATTAAAAGTAAAGACTTTACTTCTGACAGTTTTATTTCTTCTTTATATATCACATCCATTGATATATTGGTTTTTTATACATCAATGATCACATCACTAATACTAATTTTTTACGTTAAAAAATAATTACTCTCCGCGCAAAAATGTTTATTAAAGTTAAGGACAAATCTGCACGCACCTTAAAAATTATCCGCGCTGATCGTACATTGACCCTGGTTTGAGATCTTCGTTGTAATAACAAAAAGCGGCCAAAAATTACACAGGCAGCCTAATTTAGTTTAACTATTCAAGATATAAGATTAAAACATTTACCAAAGTACTCTTACAGAATAAGTCGTCAAATCTAGATGAAAATTACCCACTGTGACGTAACTACTATGATTGCGGCTGTCTTCATACCCGTTACATAACAGATAAACTGCAAGAGATTTGCCTACGCCGCTTATGGAAACCGGCAAGATAAAACCGTCGGCCCAACTGTAAGGTTTGAACGGTCGGTACGGTATAGGAACCGGG